>OY856410.1:165456906-166056906 GCA_963693085.1 Alisma plantago-aquatica
GAATGACTGATTTGCGATCATAGTGGGTGTAGAGTCGACGCCAGAGCCACACTCCAACAACGTACAAAAAGGTCACGTACATCCACACATTGTAGCAACAACAGAGCTCATCCATCTGCAATCAGCCGGTGATAATCGGCTTTCCGAGTGGAGTTGGTTTTCTAAGCCAGCGTCTAGGTAACACGCTCTCCTTTTCTACGTACAATGCATGGTTGGCGGCACTGGGGTAACATGCTGAAGTCGTGCCGGGGGAAATAACAAAGTCATTTACCTCACTGAGAAGGGAGGCGGCGGCACCGTCGTGGACCTCAGCAACCCCACCAGGTCAGTGCTCTGTATGGACGGCGGCAGGGTCAAAGACATGTGCCACGCCGACGCCGCGTTGCGCCCGGGTACCGACCGGCGCGTGGGGAACGAGAAGTTGGAGTACTCTAGAGCCGGTTGTGGCGGCTACTCGTACGAGGACTGATGCCACTAATGACTTTCTTTGAAACCCCCATTGCTCCGGCCACAATCTGCATCGAACAATATCAACTAGAAACGACGTTGTCACTGGCTTCGCTAGCTTCGCAATTGATGGGAGCTCCGAGACATTGAGAGGCTTCACTGGTCCATTAACCTGAAAGCTCAAGCCAAGGATGTAGCTGGATGCGACTCCTGGTAATCCCCGTTTGTGGCTGAGAAGCCGATGAACATCTGGTCCTCGATCACGCGGGATAAGTTGAGCGGCGTGGACAGCAGGGGAACCGCCGGTTTGGACACGTTCAGTGGTGCGATCGAGACATTGAGCTTCATCTGTGAGCCGTCGTAATCGATCCACACCAACATCGGATATCCGCTGGCGAGCGAGAGATTCATTATCTTCCCACCATGAGCCAAGTCGTGGTATCCGTCCGGAGCAGATGCGTTTGAGCGGATGCCGTTGATGTTGATCCCGACATGGTTGTTATCGATATCCCCTATCTCCGTGTTCTGGAAGGTGTCGAACTCGACGAAGAGGAGGTGGTTCGTGGCGTTGCCGTCGTTAAACTTGTTTAAGAGGCCAAGGTACTCACTTATTTACAATCGATGCCACAGTCTCTTTGAATATAGGAGTATTTAGCTTATTTACATGTGTGCCACCGTGTTTTCAGCAGCCGGGTAATATTGATTCGGTACCCACGCGGGCAGCAAGTAAACATCCTATATATATATATATATATATATATATATATATATATATATATATATATATATATATATATATATATATATATATTGTATAACTATGCGGTGCTTTAAAAATTATTTTGTTTGGTGGATGTGGATATGACAATTAGATTGTTGTGGTGTGATTGATTTATTATATATAATATGTTATTTTTATTTTTACCAAACATCATGCCTGGTACAAGGCCACCTTAACCTTTGAAAAGATTACACGATGTATAATTTTCTCAAATTTTTTTAATTACTAAAGTGGGAAAAATAGCTCTGTCTTTGTGGACGTATTTGCAAAAAGAATGATTGTAAAAAAAGGCATATAAATCAACAGAGTATAATAAACCGTTAATCTTACAAATTCAAACAATACATGTACACATGTTTGTTCCTATTACTCCACCCGGTATTTGAGTAAATCTCATTCCCAGATCTTATCTCTATCTGAAACCATAAATGACACCAGGTTTATGAAGGACAAAGAACATATCTATACCTGTGTAGAATTTGTAGGGTTCCTCTTTTGTGGATGTACATATTGGTTTGGTGCTTTTCTGTACTTGCACATATTATCTTTGGTCTCTCATTCGCATCAATGCATCGTTTGAGAAATCATTTCTTTTTCATTTCCGGTTAGCACACGACGTATATCTTTAGAGGAATTTTCCACTACAAGATTGAGCTAGTAGAATTTTTTAATCGTTGTGGTAAAGAAAAATACTATAAAATAAGAAAAATTGGCATTCATAGTCATATGTTACAAAATTCCTGGAAAATGACGTATACAGTGATAACAATAGTATACCAGTATTTCACTCAACAATGAACATTTGGAAGGATGTACCATTAAGGCTTTTGGTGGCCAGAGCAATGATATCAATAACTGTCGTAGACCCCACCAACGTTGGAACCTAGAAGATTCTGACGTTAACCTCAACTAAGTGTTTTATATATAGACCCTTGTTGTGGATGAAGGAAGGGAACGCGAAGAAGACATTAGCATCTTTTTCTGGCGAATGATCATCACTCCTCATTTTTAGACACAGCTACCATCGTCTCTCCTCACTGTTGGTTATACTCAACACGGACTGACGATCAGTACATATGTCAACCTCCTCCTCGCCAGAAACACGGGAACTAGACCGGAAGAAGACGGCGATCAAGGAGCTGAACCGTGGTCTATGCTATACTGGCCAGCTTATGGGGCTCCTAAAATGCATGCCGCCTCAGGCCAGCTATGCCCGAGAGACCGTCGACAAGCTCCTGGCTGACGTCCTGCACTCCATAACCTGCGCCGTTTCTATACTCGAGCCGTGGAGTGAGGCGTCGACTGAGACTGGCAGTCAGTCACCGGATAGCTGCAAGGCAGTAGATCATCTAACTGAGATGGAGTTCACGGAGGGGAGCAGCGAATATTGCCTGCAGAGCATGGATGAGAAGCGTAAGAGATCGAATGTACGAGAAACAAACCACAAGGCCAGAAAGGGTAGAACGAGGTACGCCATCAGTCAGATAGCTGCTGGATTAATCTAGTGGTATTTTCTTGATCTGGTCAAAGCTTAACTAAGGCTACGGAAAATGTAGTGCTAGCCCATATAATTAATTTGACTAGTTGTCAGTCTGCTCAATCTATATCGATATTAGATTGTAAGTCAACCAAGTTATTACAAATGTTCCAGCTTCTGCATCGATGTTTTGTTTTAAATTGCAAGGGATGTCTCTTGAGAAGATTAAAAACAATAGTGATATCAGATAAAACAAATGGATAACATTAGCTACATCTCTAACCTAATAGTATTTGTTGCAGCCACCGCCCTAATTCTGGGTCCAAAGAAACGGATACGCCGCATCAGGACGGACATCAATGGAGGAAGTATGGACAAAAAACTATTCATGGATACGATTTGCCAAGGTATATTTTTTTTTTGGATTTGCATGGGCCGAAGCCCACCCCCTCTCCAAACAGGTGCCAGAACCCGGATAACCAAGAAGTTGGTAAATACAGCTGACCCGAGCGGGTTCGAACCAGCGACCCTTCATGAGGGGTGCACTGGCTTGACCGCCCGGGCTACGCTGGCCGGGTATTTGCAAGGTATTTATATCTGTTAAAATATTCTGTAAGTTTATAGATACTGGACCCTGACACTAAAAAAACGGAAATTTATTGTGTCGATTATGGATGACGGTTCTCCATTATTGGTTTTAGATCACATGTAGCTAACTGCTCACACTCCTATTCACCCTGAATGCTAGTTTGGTTGATGTGTAAAACAATGAGGACGGATCTGCTACTCATTTTGTAAGGTGTAGCCTACTCCTTTGATCATCTACGTACACTTGTAACAGCAGATCACATAGTGGGGTGTGGATTAAATGTACTTAAAACGTGGCATCATCTGTTGTAATGTGTAGCCTACTCATCATCAAACCATGAGCAGCAGATCCTGGGGGTTAAAACAATATCGTGACATTATGTTGCCCTTCTTCTTTGATGTGAATATGCTTTCCTGGGTTTGGTTGAAACCCAATGAATTCTAAGTTTTGCTTCGATTCACAAACTACCTTAACAAAAGGTCAAATCATCTTACTTATTTTCACTTGTTTGTTCTTTCGAAGTTTGAAGCAAAATGCTTCCTCACAAGTCGGGCTAGTACTGAGTACTACGAAAAAGAATTATTTTACATTGAACAAAAAATACACAAAATACCAAATCGAAAGCTGACCTTGCAGCCAAGCTAACCGATAGTGGACGTCTCCTGGTACATCAACCATTAAGGTTGATCCCTTACCAGTTTTGCTGAAGAGTACCTTTAAGGTACCCAAGTAAAATGCCACATCTATTCTTTCGGCCAAATCTAATTATTACACAGCATGCATACATTTCTAAATTTTGTTACTGTCATATTCGACTAGATAATTCAAATTGCATATATAGTAGCAAAGCCTGACAATACAAAGTATGAATATTGGATGAAACTAAATGTTGATATTGATCTTTTATTGTAGCATGTAAATTTTCATCAAGACATCCAACGGGACACATTTCATAGAAGCTGTGTCTTGATTTTTTCCTTGCTTGTTAAAACTTTCATACATTATTTCATGGAGATTAGGATCATGCAGGGCCATAAATAAATGTTGGAGCTATATAATTATGGCATGCCTCAGGGAAGAAAAGATGATAGAAGTGTTTTCACCCATGATAAATTAAGACATATGCCAGAAAGAGTGTGTTTTCAACACAGGGGAGGATATTGGTGACTGACATTCGACCACTAGTTTGGAACTGAGGGTCTTGAGTTTTGAATTCCCTAATAAGATAGGCAAGGGTCTTCTCTAGGAATCTCTTTCTCAACAATCTCTATCTCAATTTCTCATTATAAGTTTACCTTCTATAACTTTTATGGAATACAATATTTTCATAGCATCATTCCAATAGTAAATTTGCCTAAGGTGCTCTACCATATATGTAGATATTTGGAACAAAAATTAATTAAGCATACCTTGATTTCCTCCGCATCATCAATGTATGAACATTTCCCAATACAACAACTTTAAGGGGGATAATATCACTCTAAGTGGCATTTTACATGTCTATAGTCCAAAAGTGCCACGCCATAGTGAATGTTAGTTTGATGCAAAAATTATAAATGTTTTCATCCCTAAACATGTTTGTTTGTCATATTTCTTTATCACCACAGCCAACATCACAATGGCACTCTCCAACCTCATACTTTAAAAACACTATTTTGAATAACTGGTCCAAATCAAAGTGTGCAATTATGAGAATGAAGATGTGAGAGAAGATACTACATTTATCAAAGTGAACCACACTAATTTTCTTCTTGGATATTTGCGCTTAGAGTACCCCTCAACCATTTCAAATTAAACCAGCCGTTCATCTATTACTAGCGCAATGCCCGTGCATAAGTGTTGGCAGGAGTCATGGTGTCAACATCTATTCAGGCCTCGGGTCAGACCAGGGTGATCGATAGCTCACCCATCATTTCTTAATTCTTACTAACCCTACAATTTCCTGCACCATTAGTCATTATTCATTCTTTAACCCATTATCTGTGTAAAAACTTAAAGTTATTTTGCCATGTATTCTTTTTCATACATATCTTCATATCATACACAGTATGTTAAGTATACTCCTTGAGCATTATCAAATTATATTTCAGGGAACACGGAGTACAACACGAATTTTATTGCCTACTAGCCACGTTTGGGTTTGCAACCAGTTGAATCACCTGCATAGTGCATATAGATTAAAATGAATCTCTCCAATATAGTGGATGCACAATTATACATGGTCATCCAGGCTCTGGCAACTGTTTGAGGGAGGGGGGCTCCTTCTAACTCAAAAAAAAAAAAAATCTTTCTAACACAACGATAATACTTGCAGGGAGTATTTCCGGTGCACGTACAAAGAGGACCAAGGCTGCCCGGCAACCAAGCAGGTGCAGAAGATCCACGCCGGCCCCAGGCCGCGGTACAAGGTTACATACTATGAGAACCACACCTGCAAACCCGAATCCGATTTGCTGGAGAAGGCCATTGGGGACAAAGTCTTGGACTCCTATTCAGAGCATGCGTTGCTCATGAACTTCAGCTGCAACTCCTTGACGCGCATCCATAGCAGCGGCATTTCGTCACAAGTGATCTCAGAAGACCAGGTGACGGAGGCACCGGAACCCCAGAGCCCTGGAGGAGAAGAGGAACCCGTGCAGTTCAAGGAGGACGCAGACTGGTTCCCGCCTGCGAGCCCGACATGGACGGACTTGTATAGGTTGTGGCAATTTTAGGGCGTGTACGTACAGCCGATGATGAGGAAGAATTCATTTAGTTAGTGGGAGGCGAGGATGCATGGAGGTCTGGAGTTCCTGACGAAAATTGGGCGCTTTGACAAAATTAGAGATGCATTAGTAAGGCCTACAATAGGCTAGGCACTAGGTTCAGAGTTAGATTGGATTTAGATATAATTACGGATTGCGATGGCTGCTAGTAATGCAATCGTTCAACGGAGTGAAAGTTTGGGTTAGGCTTTTAAGTCAAGGGCTACTTTGGTAGGGTACAGTGGAACTGTACATTTGCTGTGTAAAAATGCACAAATAGACGGTTTGTCAACCGACTACATCCAAATTGCGTCTTCAGTTGAATTTGGAATTGTAACCTACGTATCAGTGATGATTTTTAGTTCTCAATTTGTAGTGACTCGTATAAAACGCAATAGCGCCTGAAACATCGCATGATTTGAAATTCTTCTAATTTTATAAACATGGCGCACGTGTATATATGGGACATGATTGATGCTTGGGATCGCTGATAATCAGAGTAGAATGTTATAAAAAACAAGGGCCTATTTCTTGAGGGAAAGGCATTCACAACTGATGAATCACAGGAACCAATTAATAAGGTAATGGACATCAGGAACTAAAGCCTAAACCTTTTCATGCCTGCATAACACAAAATGCTAACAGTGTATTTTTGTAACTACCCGTGTGAACATGGCATACTGGCGAATGGCGATATCTTCTTTCCATTCTTTTGTTTCTAGAAGGGCCTTGTTTGTTTTGTGGGCTTCTATATAGAGCAGCCCAAGGCCTTTGTATTCTCGTCTATCCATATACAGGAATTAAACACTATATAACTGAAGTTGTAATTCAGCTTTACATAATGTTTATCTCGAGCTTAGCTGAGTACAAATTACTGTTAAGAGAAACTCAAGTAATATTTATTTGTTTCCATATATGTGTTTACGTGTATGTATGAAAAATGGTACCACATGCTAGAGGGAAGAAGGTGGTCGTGTGACACAGACACTCAAAATTCGCAAGCCTAAATTAGTATATCCTAGACAGATGTTGATCTTAAAAATAATGTTATTAAGGAATATATAATGAATATCGATAAAACTAGATGCTGTTAGATGAAATTCCATTATGTAAACACTAATTACGGTGGTACGAACATGTGTTTTGTTGGGATAGTTTTAGTATTACTCTACCACGCAAAGCTAGTTGGGTTTCATGCATGCATCGAAGTATGTAGTATTAATACGTGATGACCCAAGTAGGTGATGGGTGATGAACAACGTGAAGTTGATTCCTAACATGACGTTTATAGGGTTAGCTGCTCATTACGTACGAGGGATCTAACTCCCATACCAGTGTGCGATGGGAAAAGAACAACTCGTTAATCTAGGCATAAATTGGTTGCTTGCCAATGGCAGAAAACTACTAGTAGTTGAGTACGACTTGTTCTTGTGTTGTTTTTACATGACCTATATAGTAGATATTATTTATTGGGGACCTAGTTCAGTAGGGGGCTATTCAAGGTAGATGTGTGTTAAACCTTACATCTATGTGGAGGTTGATTCTAAGATCGTAAAGCAGCTGAGTAGGTAGTGAATACTTGGTCTTAAGAAAAGCCTCATGTATCAAATCATTGTCAGCCCTCTTCAGAAACCTACTAGTACAAGTATCATACAACAAGTAAGCATATAGATAGAGAAAGCCACTCCCTTGACTTTGGTATGTATTAACATAGAGAGACTAAATCTTTTGACTCATCCTTAGATGATCATTAATAAAATAAGGAAATTGTAATAAAAAAACATGTTTTGATGAAATTGATTAGGCTTATGAGAGTTTTGTAGACGTCTAGAGCCTTAAATTTTGAGCTTTGACTACAACTAAAAAAGTTTGTATGTCTCTACAACTAAATGTTACTTCTTCTCCAATGGGGACATTGTCCTTGATTCCAAATCAAAGCCTGCATTGCTCATAAACTTCATCTTTAACTCCTCGACGCACATCCATAGTAACACATCTTGTCACATCTGATTGCAAATGAACATGTGATAGAGGAATCAAAACCACATAGCCATGAAGCAAAAGAAGAAGCCATATAATTTTTTGAGGATGCAGACTAGTTCTTTGCTACAAGCCATACTTGGACAAACTTGTATGGGGTTTGATTATATGAACAACTGACAATGGGGAACAAATTCTTTTAAGTTGTGCTACTTCAGGGTACACTAATTTCTGGTGTTCCTACCCAAAAGGGGGTTCTCTAACGAACGAGAAATGCATTACTATGACCTTCAATAGTATAGGCATTTGGTTCAAGATTTGGATATGTTGGTCATTTACCAGAGTCAGATTTAGATATAATTACTGATTACACTAGCCATTTACAAGGCAATCGTTCAATAGGGTGAGTATTTTGGTTATGCTATAGTGTTTGTGGCTATTTTTTACGGTGTAGTTTGGATGAAAACTATGAATGTAAGGCACAAAAATACAAAAATCCACAATATGCCACTGGACTATGCTTAACCAAACATATCATAAGTTCTTATTAAGTCCAATTTAAAGTGGTAAAGTATGTATTCATGCTTATTTTTAGTTATAAATATGTAGTGGCTCATATAAATTGGGTTGATGTCAAAAACTTTGAATCATTTAGAAATCTTCTAATTTCTAAACATCACACACATGTATATATGAACATGATTGATGTTTGGGGTCTTTGATAGTGATTAGGACAATCAAAGAAGAATACAAATATTAAAAAGCAAGTGTGGGTTTCTTGGGAAAAGATATTTTCATTTGACACATAGTAGGAACCAATTTGATAAAACTATGATGTCAACTATTAGCACGACATTTTCTCTGACTTAAATAAAATTCATGATAATGTCCATCCTCTAGATATGATAGAATTCATTAATTTTTTCCTAAATTTTCCCACCTAGCTATTCCACTCATTTTCATCCATTTGCTATCGGTTGGGGGTGTAGTATAAAAAGTATTCTTTTCTAGACTTACATGTAACTTGTCTTTAATTCAAATTTTGCAAGAATTTTTCATAAGTTTCCAAAATGGACAATTATGAATAAAATATTCGTATGTAAATTTCTTGAATATTCAATTGCCTTTATCCTCACAAAAAAAACTCAACACTTTGCATAATAAGGAATGTTAATTGTGAATTAATATCTTATTATCTTCCTTCATTATTTTATTAGGTTTTATGCCATATTGACATGAGTTAACTGTGCATAGTACACAAGTGAATGTATCAAAGTAATAAGATGTTGTGAGGCCTGAGTCAAAGACGGGGAAGCGTTTCTCCAGTAGGCTACTACTAACTGCGGTCAAATCATCTAAGTTGGTTTGAAATGGTTGAATTGGGTTGAGTGAAAGAACAAAGATAGAAATAAAATGAATTAAAGGTTGAATTAATCAGAGATGGGGTGAATTCCTGAGGACATGGGTTTCACCACAGACAACACTAATAACTGACTTCACACACACCAATATCTATTACCTCAATCCCTGTATAAGGAGCCTGTAGCTAGAATTACCTACTCCCGTAGTGTGATTCACTACCTAATCTAATGCCAATCCCACTTCCACAGTTATTGGTTGATTAGTTAGATGATTTATAGTTATTCTCTGGGTTCCTCCTCCCGTTTACACTCCACTTTTCCCAAAGGGTACAGTAGATAGGTAAGTCTATGCTCTCCAACCCTCAACCTCTCTCCTGAGAAAACTAAGAGTCTATCAATCCACTCATCGTGATCAGGCACAAGTAGAACATGAAGTTTTTATAGATTTCTATCCAGTAGAAAGAGATAAAAATGATATTAATGCATGGAAATCAATCACAATGTATATCCGGGCTACTCACAGATCCTAAGGAACAAAGGTTTTTATCCTTGCATGGTTTTCATCGATGAATACAGTGGAAGGGAAGAAGAAAAATGTGGGAAACATGAAGAAACTAAGATATCTCCTGAATCTCCGCCCGTCTGAAAGATCCCCTCTATCGTATGAGCGTTCTACTGTCTTCTGGCTGTAGAATCGTCCTTCAGAGGTGCCCTAATCTCCTTGGTTGAAGCTTTCAGTCCTCAGTTCTTCTTTTCTCTCTCTCCAGTCATCATGCAATGAAAACAACTGCTTCCATTCTCTAGTTGTCACCCCCCAAAGTCATAGAAGGCACTTAGGGTACAAAATAGCATCTACTGTTGGATTAGAGTGAAATCTGTGATTGCCCTAATTAGGCAGACTCAGTATTACTGACTAGGAGAGTCTGTAGGTTTGGTCACGTGATCTCGATCCTATCGATACTATCGACTTGACTCGATAGAATCGACTTTATTGTGGTTTTTGAGTTGCCTCTCTGACGTCAAGTTGGGAGCATTGAGTTTCTTGATTCATGTCGGGGCTTGCTGATTCTAATTTGGTACTACTGACTCTAGTGGTCGGTAGCACCGACTCTGCGTGAGCTTCTGGTTCCCTCACTGACGTCAAGTCGGTACCACGAACTGTTTCTAGGTTAGTAGCACTGAGTTTGTGGTTCTTCCTTGTACTTGAGAACACACAAAAAACATCATAAGAACTTGGGATGCGTAAAATATTGCATAAGATAGTAAAAATCATATAATTTGATGCATTTAATAGAAACAGGCCGCCTATGTTATTTCATGCATAATAAATCAAATAAATGACTCTACACATGAAATAAAGAAAAAGTTTGCTTGACATAACGATTAGAAACACATGCATTAAACTCCCCTAATCTTTAATGTCACTCGTCCTCAAGAAACACTCTCTCAGATCTGTTTGACAAGAGTCAGGAGAAGGACATAAGACATACATTCCTTTCTTAATAAAATCCACCTATCAATCCCTAAACCGGCCTTCACTGAGCACTGAACCGATAACTGCTCTAAGTGACCAAAAACTTCCATAAAAGATGTCCACCTTCAGTCAATGAAATTATCAAGAAAGAAGTTAACATCATAATTACTCAAACATTCACTTAGTGTTTTGTGTGATTCCCTACACTAAATTTCTCTTTCCTAACTACCAACTATTTGGAAGCATATCTCTGTATAAGCATGAATGAGGAAATAAATTGTGACGTCCCCAGATTTTCTAAAACTTAATCTGATGTGTGACGTCCAAATTGAAACCCTCACCTCAGCGAGAATCCCAATTTAAACATCCCACATAAGGCTAAGAAGAAGAAAATCAAGGGAGTCAGAAGGAAACACATCAGTAGCACATGTACATGAACAATAATAAAACCATACACACATGTTCACCATTCAACATATAATTACAACATGAATTGTTATAACATTTGATATTACATATTGAATGAAATACTTATACATATACATGTACTACAACTAAACTACATGATCTTAAGACAACAAGTCCACCTGTACATCAGCTCGCCACACAACTCACAACTATCCTGGATCTTCAAGAGCAAAACCACAACCTAAACAAAAAGATTACATGCGGTACACGTCAACACAATATTCAAGAATATTGTACTGAGTATGCCTACGTGTCTTTTTATATACCTCTCATAATATCTTGGCAATAAGATAAAACTAATACTTGGAAGTAATAGAAGAATATAAGAAAAGCGTATACTTGCACAAAGATATTCATTAACAAAAGAGAACACATATTTTAAGATCATTTTCCATTATATGCTCGTGCATCCGCCTACCAATGGGATAGATGCATTCAGGCCTTATGATCCACTTACCAAAGAGATATATCATTGTACATGTGATCCGCTTACCAAAGAGACAGATCACTCACTAGCACTATGCTTACCAAAGAGATATAGTGTTTTCATATAATGGAACAGATATATTATGTTTCAAGTGTTCATAGCCATAAGTATGGAAAATCAAGCAAGATATCATACAAAAACAATCATTTCATCCAATATCATATGCCAAGTATTTTACTATGCATATAGCACAAGCATATTGTATAATAAGCCAAGTAAGAGGTAATGGCGTACCTTCCAAAGAGACATCCTATTCACAACATATTCTTGATATCAACTATATCCTTGATTAAACCTGATTAAGACAAGACCATAAACTATCATCAGGTTCTCATCGTCTTACATCTTATCTTAACCCTAATTACGTCCATATTAGGGTTTAGCTTAGTTCATTAGGATGTGTACATCATTACTTGCATTCTTGTCTTAGAATTATCATACTGATGTCATATTCCAGATTATTTACTCATTAACTGATAGTCATATTTTCCATCATTATGTGAACCTATTAGCCTTAGGTTACATGCATTAACCTAAATCAGGGTTTCATACCATGTATTAAGGGTCAACTTCATAAAACATGAATTATATGCATCATCATGATCTCATCATTAAATCTGAGATTCCAAATATGGATATGAGCTTACTATGTAAATTTCATCAATTCTTGAGCATGCATGTATTTAATACATTTTATTTAGGGTTATTAGTCCTAATTAGTCATATTGAGAAAATTACATGATTCCATACATCAACATGATCATCCTTGACATCAGGTGCATTATAAACATTATTATGGAGTTACTGACATTTTTCCATAATTTTATGTCATCATTTACTATTTATTATCCACTAAACAAGCATTACACATATTTCATGATATCACTGAGATTTGAGCATCAAAAGCTTGATATTATAGTTCTAGGTTGTTCTACGAATTTTTCTGTGAATTTTGGAATATTGTTTGTATTTTTCTGATGCTTGAGCGAATTTCTATGATTTATTGAAAAACTGAGCATTTTACCTTTTTGGGCGAATAGGAGCTCGCCACATGTCCATGAGGCTGGCGTGGCTCCTTGATGAGCCAGTTGGTCTAGCTCCTGGATCCGGTTGGCTAGAAATTGGGCCCAGTTCCTCTCCCTTCTCTCACATGCGACTGGACTCTCTCTGTCCTCGTGTTTTCTCGTGTGAGTCGCCTGGTGTTTCTCCGCAGCGCAGGAGCGCCGCCGCAAGGCTGGACCTCCAGTGAGGGATAGGTGCTGCTATCCCCTCCTCAGCTTCAGATCGTGTTGCCTTGGACCTCGTCCAGGCTCCCTCAACATCTTCGTCCTTGAGGCCACCTCCTCCGTGGAAGCTCCTTGCGGCTGGGGAAGCTCACCGCCGTCGGCCTCTGTAGGGGCGGAGAAAAGAGGCAAAAGGCCTCTGCTCAAGGCACCGCTGCGAGGTTGGGTCTTCTCTAGCGAGCAATTCGGACCACCGAGTACTCCTCCCGACCTCTGTGCCTATCAGCCCGGTCTGCCCTTCTTCCTCTCTCCGCGGCACACCACGGGTGTGGGCAGGACGCCACGGTCATGTTCGTTCACGAACACGGCGCCCACCTCCCCTGTCCGCAGCGCATGCCACCGCCGTCTGCTTGCTCCCGAACTAGCACCTCTGTGGCTCTCCTAGCTTCTCCAGCTCAGCTCCGCTTGGCTTCTCGCACCGGTGTGGGCGCCAGGGTGGCCGGCGTCCTTTTCCTTCTCCTCAACCACTGATAGAGCCGAAATCTCCTTCTTCAGGTCAGAACTCCATCGGCCTCCACGTTAGCATGTCCACCGTAGTTGCTTCCTTACTGATCCAGATCGTTGCTCCTCATTGCAGATTCGCCTCACAGATTGCTTTAGATCCGGCTTCCACATACTCTCCACTGTAAGGCTACACCACGGCAAGGACATGGAAGCATCCTGCTCCTCCTCAAGGTCCCTCACGCAACCTGCTGTGAGCCGTCGGCTAGCTCTCGGGGTTGTGGGAGAAGGGCTCCCGCTCTCACTATTCTTAACACAAACTGATGCAAGCAAGGACTCTATGGGTAGCCACAATCAGGTGTAGGAAACCGTCTGCTCCGTCCACTCCTGAACCCACGACAAGGTTACTCGAAGATGTGGGAGAAACCTATTCTAAACGAGATTGTGACTGTTGCTATGGAACCAATCTCCCCATCCATCAGATGTATCCAAGGGTCACGATGATCTTTTGTGAAGGCCAAACCGTGGCTCACTCATGCCACCGATCTCAGCCAAACTATGCTTATCACAACTTATGGTTGAAGAGATATTAGACCTTGATGTACACCAAAAGCACCTTATCACTATATGCATACCTACACAACTCCATCTAAGAACATCAAAGGTTACGGAACTTTAAACTTAGCTTTGTTATCATTCGTGCTACATCTCATCAAATCTTGGTCCCAATATATCAATATTTAACCAATCAATTAATTTCCTCAAATAGGCATAAGCTTATGGATCTTAATCATTATATAAACCTCAATTAACACTCTAACTTTACTAAAAACACTTGTGATTCTCAAAACAACTCAACATACATGACTTCACTTGTGTCATTGGACATTTAGGGTTCTAAAAGTCCACTCCATCACATCCTACACACCTTAAAAGAATTTCCGTCCTCAGAATTAAGCTAGAAAACCCACTTTTATCACATAAATCATTAGAGTGGCCTACCAATAAGAACAATTAATGGTTCAAGATGGGTGGCAAATGAAAATTCATAAGTACATCCAATCTATTTATGCATAGATAATAATGAACCTAGATGGATGAAGATAATGCCATGCATGAATTCTCATGCCTACAAATTTCTTCTTTTTATGAAATGATATATGTATGAACAAGTTGATATTTTTTGACAACTCAGAAGAATACACATGTGGATTAAATCATCACTAAAACAAACATGCGGGGCATACTTTCTCCTTGTTTCTTTTGAACAAAAATATTTTTTCTCTCTTTTTAAAAAAAAAACTAAGTTTTATGCTTCTTTCCTTTATAATTCTTCACCTTTCTCTTTCTTTCCCTTTCTTATTTTCTTGGAGGTATATCTGTAATGACCACCTTTGTGCTTAATTGGTAAACTAGGGTTTACCTGAATGATTACATGCTTGATTAGATTGAACATTGTGTAGACTTGATTAATGATAGTAGATCAATTGTGATGTTTCAAACCTAAGAAAAAACTCTAACTATGATTTTATTTTGAAGAATTAGGGTTTGAGAAATTTAAACCCTAATCGGCAAAAATTAGGGTTTTGATAGTACATGAATATGAAATTTGATCAGGATAGCAGTGTGGTAAATGAATTTTCATATTTTCTACAAATTGTTTATTTAATTTAATTTTGGATATGATATGTATAACTCAATCATGCATATTGGAAAAAAAATTTAAGAATATGTGAGTGTTCTTTGAATGTGGTTCTCGATCGAACTATACTTCGACCAAAATACTGATAGAGTGCTTTTTAGCAATGTAGTGTTTTATTTTTATTTATTTATCGATAACTCTAAATGATCTGAAATTTTACTTGGGGATCTGAAACTCATTCATAAACAACATGTAAATTCTTTATAATTTTTGGATGCATTTAGATCTTATCAGTAGACAAATTACAATAATATTTTTATTACAAAAAATCCAGCTGAAATAAGAGAAAGTATAGTGAGGGGTCAATGTGCAATTGACCCAAGCAACTCAATTTCTCTATATGGTCAAGCTAATACACAAGGGGCTCTCATAATTCGAGATTCAATCCAGAGACACTAAATCCTAGAGATAGATGGATAGTTAGGGTTTGGGAGGTGAAAGTGATGGAGATGCTGACCTAGGGTTTTGCGGTTCGAGGAATGATGAAATCAAGTATGTTTAGCTTCTTTGCATAGCCTTTCATGGTGAATCTTCTCTCACATGTCAAGATTCCACCACTCCTATGATTTGATCCAAAATGGTATCAAAACTTCCCCTTTTCTCACTCTTTCTTCATAATCCCTCATTTTTAGGGTTTCCGAGTTGAAAGGAAGAAGAATCAGGTGAATTGTTAGGGTTTTGATATGAGATAGAGATTTTCAGGGATGAGCTACATTTCTTAGGTGTTTCCACACCTTAGGGTGAGTGGTAACTTCCTTGAAATAGTATATTGCACAAAAATTGGTTAAATCATCCATAATCTTTAATTTCTTAGTATGCGACTACAAACCCTGAATTGTCTATTTGATCTATGTTGTTGCAAAATGATGATATGAAATGGATTATTCCTCTGTTTGTTTGAATTTTAGATGATAAATTCATATTAGAAATGTATACAATACATCCTAATGAGAATTCCCTAAGTATTCACAAAGTTTATAAGAGTAAACTGAAATATAGGGAATTTGTATGTGACTGAAATTGCTATATAATTAAATATAGATTTTTTTTATCTGGATCCTCTTGCTTATGAATGATTGTTTATCTGAATGAGTAGTACATATATGCCAGATACTATTTTGGATTTCATGTGATGTGAATAGTGTTTGCTTGATATCTTCGTAAAGAGGGTGAAGCCCTATATGAGTGGAAAGTTGGAAATTGGTGAATAAATATGGTGAAATCCATTTGAAGTGTTTTTCTTGGCATCATAGACTCTATTTATGCAATTTTATTCTTGATTCATAATATATTAGTGAATGGCATGAAAAACCCTAATTTAGCTCAATTCGAGGATTTCATACATATGTTGATTGTATATGACTTGTTTAAAGAAATCTGTATTTAGTGGATGTTTATGACATATTATATCCTTATGAGAGCCATGTGATAAGTGAATGAGGTAAATGAAACCCTAAGGATAGGGTGTTAAATGAATTAAGCATTTGGATTACCATGTTCTCAGTATGAGATGCACAACCCAGGATTTAGGTTGATGTCCACATTTTCCAAGAAAGAGCAAATAATTTATGGGTGCAAATGATGATTACTCATATGCCAAGTAATTAGCTCTTATCAATATATTAAGATGTTTAATTGCATGATTCTAGTGTATAAGTGCCAGATGGACATGCATTATGTTTATTTAAGTATTTCAGTCTGCTTGCATGTATAGTATGTTAATTTCTCAATATTTTACAATGTTTGAATATAGTGCTCTGCCAAGTTAAGGATGATATACATGTTCTGTTATAAAATTCAAATGTAGAAAGAGCTTTCCAATGTAGATAGAGAAAGGTAAAATATAGAAAGAGCTTTCTATGAATAATAAAATAATAGACATAGGTGCCATGAACACCATAGATTCCCTACGAATGCATGTACTATAGGGAGGAAATGATCCACCTTGGAAACGACTAGTATATGAGGATCAGATCACACCCACAGAGCATGCGGGGAGACAAAGCCCTTGAGGAAGTCTCCTAAGAGAAGATAGGTTACCCAACATGAACCAGAGATCCCGGTGGAAACCCAGAGGTACCCATAGAGCATACCAAGATGAGGCCCACAGAGCATCTCAAACCCTCTGCCTATGTACTCAGCCTAGAAGGAGAGGTCCAGTTAAAGGCCAACTATTTAGCAGCCTTAGTCAAACGTGATGGTTCGAGCCAAGCAGACCCAGATTTAGTTCTAGGCTTAGATTCTCGAGTTTCAAGATAAGTCTCGTATGGTGAGATCGTAGTTCGCTATGAGTCTTCATATGTAGAGTACACTGCATCTGATCAGGGCATAAGATAAAATATGTTCATATAGGTTTAAAGAGTTTCTTATAAGTAAGAAAGGGTAAGAAAGATTCGAGTACAATTTTCCAGCAATTATTCTTTATCTGTTTCTGAATTATTAGTTCTTGTTGAAATTATTCAAGCATGCTCATATATTGATTTACTCTTATTGATATCTAGAGTATCCTGTCGTATTTATGATTGTCAATGATCAATCTTTTTAAAGCTTACTACTGTTATAATTGATATCATTTGCTCAAAGTATATCTATAATTATATCAGTGCTTTAGACTACTTCTTTGAAGTACTCATTCACTGAGCGAGTAGGCTCATCCCTCTACTCACAATTTTAGGGATATCACATGGACTTGAAGAAGGTCATTGCATCTGAGTAGATCTTCCACAAGAGTTAAGTCTGAGTATAGTTAAGTTCAGTCGGTCCCTATCACTCTAGGTCCTTGTATAGATGTGAGAGAGTTGTAAATGATGTTTTTATATTTGTTTCATTAGTAAGATAGAATGTATTTGATTATCATATCTTATGTACATGGACTTGTGAGAAACAGAATGAATGTATGGATGTGTATCACTAATGTTGAGATCATATTAGAGTAATCAAGGTTTAATTCTCTTGTAAAGTTTGTTTATGTGATTCAATGCGAGAAAATAAAGAGTTTGAAAAAGAAGTATAAGTTAAGGGTGATCTTATTGTATTACGATAAATCCTCAATTTATGCCCTAATCTCATGATTAATGGTAATTGTGAGATCGGGGTGTAATAACTTGGTAACAAAGCTTAGGCTAAGTTGTCAGGGACCATTAAGTTAGTAAGTTAGAGTCATAAGTGTGGCATATAGGAGATGCTATGATGTTAGGTCTGGGGATTTGAGTATTTGGATATCCTGGCCCGGTATCTGAGTACTTGGATCAACCCGTATCAAGCTACTCTATCTATTATTTCATGTATACCCTGGCCAGGTATACAGTGGATGGATGGTCTAGAGAGGAACCCTAGAAATATTAGGGTTAGAAACAAGATAAGTAACATAAATGAAGAGCATAAATATAAAATGAGATATAACTTTCATTTCATATTGTTTTTTTTATTGGAGATGAATAGAAAATCTCTTATATGTTTAAATTTAGATATTCAATATTTTGAAATATATATGGGTCTTTAAGATTTGTTGTACACTATGCAGTTGTAGCATTTATTGATTACATTCTTTGTATCAAGTAGACTACAAATGATCTTTGAATGAGATTTCCTAAGTGGATAAGTTTTCTTCCACACATTTGAGATGAATAGGAGTTGAGTAATCCTGAGTAGTTCTTGGCTTTAGGACTGCAAGTTCGACTTGGTCCTGCTGGCAGGATGCATTACTGGGATCTAATGGCTCCTATTAGTGACATAACAAGAGTAAATTTTGGATATATTAGATCCATGTTCTAGTATGAATGTATATACTCTAAGATTTTTAAGTATAAGGGAAAGACTGGGAAAACTAAGAATCAGTTGGAACTGATATCTGAGATCCAACTTTGGGGCCTCATATGTGAAACCCTTAATTGGGAATAAAGGAACACAACATAAGGTTCAGATAAAGTTTAATTATTAGTATTATATGAACTCTAAATATGAAATATGGAAAAGATATGAGAAAAACATGTAAGGGGCCAAGATAGTAAGAATCAATCATGAGGAATGGAATATATAACCGAGTACAATTTTTTTATGTACTCCAAAGCAAAGGGAAAATAGAAGAAAAGAGCTAAGTATATAATAAGTACATAGAAGCGAAGAGTCTTCAGAAGAGTTAAAGTGAAGAGAACTAGATGAGCATGTAAATCATAAAACTAGGATAAAAAACTTAGTTGAAACAAAGAGAAATGTTGGAAATAATGAGATTGATTAAGGAATGAGGGTTATGGTATAATGAAAAGCATGGAATGTATACCTTTATTAATAAGTTTAATACATTCATCCTTAATGCCTTTGAATTCTAAGTCTCTATAGAACAACAAACTAGTATCAAAAAGAAGAACAAATGTGTAGCTAAATAAATGAATAAGTCATACAAAGGTAGACTATATTCAGGAAGGAAAAACTTAATTGAAAGAGAAACTATGTTTCACCCATGCATGAGCCATTTTGTTTAAAAAGAAGGATATGTAATGTATTAAACATGAGGTGATACTAGTAGAGAGATTATTGATTTAGAATTTCAACTTCACATTAGTAGAAGGATAAAAGGAAATATATGCAACATGGTATACATGATCATACACATAAAAGAAGCAACATGATCATTAGAGAAAACTAGATGTTAAAGATGACATGTGGAATAGTAGTATATGGTAAGGGGATTATGGAAAGTAAAGAAGGGTTTGAAACATAATGGAGTAATATAGATTATAAAAGAAAAAGGTTGTGAGATTCAAGAAAGTGCTAATTAGTCAAGTATCCTTGTTGATAATTAATTAAACCTACATATGAAAAATATATTATTGAATGTTTGAAGATAAGAATTCTAAGCCTCAAAATCATCTTCTCTTTCATATCTTCCTTAATAAGAGCAATGTGGGAATGAAGTGATAGGAAAATGAATCATATATGATGCATAACCACCGTGGTAGAGACATCTAGTGATTGTAATAATGACACGCAATATGATGATGAAACCCTAGCAGGGTAATTGAGAATGTAATCTATCTGAATGGCCAAGTAATTGAAAGGAAATTCAATCGATAAGATAAAGAAGACTTTAGTAAAACTCGTGAGATCCAAAGTTTGAATTTCAAATTAAGGGAGAAAAGTCACATCACAATAACGTCATGCTTCTGATAAGGACCAAACCCTAGAATGTTTAGAGTTGTAGTAGTTCAAGGGATGTCAATATTGATTTGACCATGAATACTAGAATCTCTATAAAACAAGATCATGAGATTTGCACTATGAGAAGTAAACTAGGACTGATAGTAATCTAGGGTTTAAAGATAACTAATCTGAAAGGTAGATAAACAATATGGAAATGATTCAGAGTAAAGAGTAAGATATAAATTTGAAATGTAAAAAGTGTGTTTTGAACAAAAGGAGAAATACAATATGAGTTAAGTGTGATATGAAATAAATTCTTGCTGTGATAGAAAGAATGACGAATAATCTATTTGTACCTTGTATGTTTCAATTTTAGGAATGTTTAATCTACATGATCAAAATGAGAAGGATAAGTAGAAAAAAGTAAGTAGTAGTGAATGATGAGAGGGATAAGAGAAAACAATGGCTTTTAGTGATATGTGAATTTGTTTTTAGAATTATAATTTGTTGAACACATATTAAGGGATGTAAATTGTCTCTACGTATGATTTCAGTGTACATGTGCAAGCAATATGTTAAATAAATGTGTCTGATAGTTGTAGTCATTCATACCAGTTATCCATCTTAGTATTGCACAATTGTGGTATGGTGATATGGGTTGAATAATGATGGAACAAATGAAGGGTTACCCTGAATAAGGTAGTCTTACCTATTCACTCATATGAATAGAAGGGATGATAACCATATTGTATTGATATGTAACCCTAATGAGGTATATCTTGTTATACCTAGCTTTAATATAATTAAGTGATGGTAATTTGGTATGAATAGTCCTTGAATGACTAATACAATCATGGAGTACTTTGTTATTGTTGTTGAAACCCTAGTATGCTATAACCTGATGGTTACATCTTGAATTATGTGTGGGTTCATACTTGAGAATAATATGGAATGTGATGGTAATGCTTCACCTTATGCATCCATGATGCAACAGGGATGTCGTGAGTAGTATTATACAATTGATGTTGAATTTAATCTTCCAACTCAAGACTATTTTTCTATTTGAGTAGCACAATAGTAAAATTCAAAAGAACACAGTGAACTCTCTTTTGTTACTTAGAGGTAATACATAACAATAGTACATGTTGAGCCATATGAATTGAGATAGTTGGATCAAATTATCAATGTTGAGGTAACCCCTTACGAGTATAAAAAAATATTGAAATGGTTGTTTCTCTCTCTCTCTCTCTCTCTGCTATGATTGATTGTGGCATAGAAAATTTGTTTGTTATCATTGAGAATTGTTTTAACATGTTTGTGATTAGAAAAGAAATAAAGGACTGAACATTGAAAACTACATTCAAGTATAAAATATAATAATTTAATGACATGTAAGATTTCAAAAGCTTAAAATAAACTTTGAATATACTTTGTTTGCATATTTATGTTTTGGGGACGAAACTTTTTAAGGGGGTGGGAATTGTAATTACCACATTTGTGCTTAATTGGTAAACTATGGTTTACCTGAATGATTACATGCTTGAATAGATTGAACATCGTTTAGACTTGATTAATGATAGTAGATCAATTGTGATGTTTCAAACCTAAGAATAAACTCTAACTATAATTTTAGTTTGAAGAATTAGGGTTTGGGAAATGTAAACCCTGATCGGCAAAAATTAGGGTTTTGATATAGTACATGAATATGGAATTTGATCAGGATAGCAGTGTGGTAAATGATTTTTCATATTTTATAGAATTTTTTTATTTAATTGAATTTTGGATATGATATGGATAACTCAATCATACATATTGCAGAAAATTTTTAGAATATTTGAGTGTTCTTTGAATGTGCTTCTCGGTTGAACTATACTTTGACCAAAATGTTGACAGAGTGCTTTTTAGCAGTGTAGTGTTTTATTTTTAGTTATTTATTGGTAACTCCGAATGATCTAAAATTTTAACTGGGGATATGAAACTGAATCATAAAAAACATGTAAAATGAATTACAGTAATATTTTTATGACATAAAATTCAGCTGAAATAAGAGAAAGTATAGTGAGGGGTCAATGTGCAATTGACCCAAGTAGCTCAATTGCTCTATATGGTCAAGCTAACACACAAGGAGCTCTCATAATTCTTGATTCAATCTAGAGAAAAAAAATCCTAGAGAGAGAGGAAGTGTTAGGGTTTGAGAGGAGAAAGTGATGGAGATGCTGACCTAGGGTTTTACAGTCTAAGGAATGATGAAATCATGTAAGTTTAGCTTCTTTGCATAGCCATTCATGGTGAATCTTCTATCACATGTAAAGATTTCGTCCCTCCTCTTATTTGATCCAAAATTGTATCAAAACTTCCCCTTTTCTCACTCTTTCTTCATAATCCCTCATTATGAGGGTTTCCGAGTTGAAAGGAAGAAGAATCAGGTGAATTGCTAGGGTTTTGATATGAGATCGAGATTTTCAGGGATGAGCTTCGTTTTTAAGGTGTTTTCACACCTTAGGATGAGTGGGAACTTCTTTTAAACAATATATTGCACAAAAATTGGTTAAATCATCCATAATATTTAATTACTTAGTATGCGACTACAAACCCTGAATTGTCTGTTTGATCTATGTTGTTGCAAAATGATATGAAATGGATTCTTCTTCTATTTTTTGAATTTAAGATGATAAATTCATATTAGAAATGTATAAATTACATCCTAATGAGAATTATCTAAGTATTCCCAAATCTTATAACAGTAAACTGAAATATAGGGAATTTGTCTGTGATTGAAATTGATGTATAATTAAATAGAGAAATTTGTTTATCTGGATCCTCATGGTTATGAATGATTGTTTATCTGAATGCATAGTACATATATGTCAGATAATATTTCGGATTTCATGTGATGTGAATAGTGTTTTCTTGATATCTTCGTAAAGAGGGTGAAGCCCTATATGAGTGGAAAGTTGGAAATTTGTGAATAAATATGGTGAAATCCATTTGAAGTGTTTTTCTTGGCATCATAGACTCTATTTATGCAATGTTATTCTTGATTCATAATATCTCAGTGAATGGCATGGAAAACCCTAATTTAGCTCAATTCAAGGATTTCATACATATGTTGATTGTATATGACTTGTTAAAGCAATCTATATTTAGTGGATGTTTATGACATATTAAATCCTTATGAGAGCCATGTGATAAGTGACTGAGGTAAATGAAACCCTAAGGATAGGGTGTTCAATGAATTAAGCATTTTTATTACCATGTTCTCAGTATGAGATGCACAACCCATGATTTGGGTCGATGTGCACGTTTTCCAAGAAAGTGCAAATAATTTATGTGTGTAAATGACGATTACTCGTATGCCAAGGAATTAGCAGTATATTAAGATGTTTAATTGCATCATTCTAGTGTATAACTGCCAAATGGACATGTATTATGTTTATTTAAGTATTTTAGTCTGCCTGCATGTATAGTATGTTGATTTCTCAGTATTTTACAATGTTTGAATTTATTGCTCTGCCAAGTTAAGGATGATATACATATTATGTTATAAACTTCAAATAAATAGACATGGTACCATAGAGATACCAGAGTCAAGTATAAGTAAGAGAAAGGTACAATGTAGAAAGAGCTTTCTAGGAATAATAAAATAATATACATAGGTGCCCTGAACACCGTAGATTCCATACAAATGTCTGCACTATAGGGAGGAAACGATCCACCCTGGATGCGACTGATATACGGGGATCAGATCGCACCCACCGAGTGTGCGGGGAGACGAAGCCCTAGAGGAAGTCTCCTAAGATAAGATAGGTTACCCAACATGAACCGGAGATCCCGGTGGTAACCCAGAGGTACCCACAGAGCGTACCAAGATGAGGCCCATAGAGCTTCTTAGACCCTCCACCTATGTACTCAGCCTAGAAGGAGAGGTCTAGTTAAAGGCCAGCTGTTTAGCCGCCTTAGTCAGACATGACAGTTTGAGTCAAGAAGAACCAGATTCAGTTCTAGGCTTAGCTTCCCAATTTTTAAGCTAAGTCTTGTACGGTTAGATCATAGTTCGCTACAAGTCATTATATGTAGAGTACACTACATATGATGAGGGAATAAGATAAAATATGTTCATATAGGTTTAAAGAGTTTCTTATAAGTTAGAAAGGCTAAGAAAGATTTGAGTACAGTTTCCCAACAATTATTCTTTGTATGTTTTTGAATTATTAGTTCTTGTTGAAATTAATCAAGCATGCTCATATATTGATTTACTCTTGTTGATATCTAGAGCATCCTGCCATGTTTATGATTGTCAATGATCAATCTCTTTAAAGCTTACTGCTGTTATAATTGATATCCGTTGCTTAAAAGTATATATGTAATTATATCAGTGCTTTAGATTATTTCTTTAAAGTACTCATTGACTGAGCGAGTAGGCTCACCCCTCGACTCACAATTTTAAGGGATATCACATGGACTTGTAGAAGGTCATTACATCAGAGTAGATCTACCATAAGAGTTAAGTCTAAGTATAGTTAAGTTCAGTCGGTCCCTGTCACTCCAGGTCCTTGTATAGATGTGAAAGAGTTGTAAATGATGTTTGTATCTTCGTTTCATTATTAAGAGAGAATGCATTTGATTATCATGTCATATGTACATGGAAGTGTGAGAAACAAAATGAATGTATAGATGTGTATCATTAATGTTGAGATCATATTAGAGTAATCAAGGTTTAATTATCTTATAAAATATGTTTATGTGATTCAATGTGAGAAAATAAAGAGTTTGAAAAAGATGAAAAAGTTAAGGGTGATATTTGTATTATGATAAATCCTCAATTTATGCCCTAATCTCATGATTAATGGTAATTCTGAGATTGGGGTGTAACAATATCCCTACACTTTAGCTTCATAACTCAAAAGTAAAATCCACATGTTCATGAAAATGTGCATGCGATGTTGAAATGTATGCAACTACATGAACTGTGTTATACAAGCTAAGATGGTATTCACTAAAGTTAATGCATACAAATGCAATGGTTTTTTTCTTCTTCCTTTTTCAAATGCAAGCAACTAACTAATATGATCATATCGTGCCTTGCAATGCAATCAAGGAAAATATCTTGTAGTAATCATGAATTTTTAAGGTGTGAGTAAAAAATTAATGGAAAAGAAATGGAATCACACAAGTAAGAGAAAATGTCTTTCATTATATTATGATGTGTCCCTCTTAATTGACCCGTGTTCAGGGTGATCTAACAGTTTATTTATTGTATTTTTATTTAAGATCTCATTATGATTTGGTCTGTTTATGCTCAACATCTTCATCATTCACATTCCCGAGTTGATTTAGACTTTCATGTATGTCCTAAGTCCTGATGCTGACTAGTCCTAACACTTCCTTAAGTGGTGTTATAGAAAGATTTTATAATTTAAGCTTTTAAGGATATGGCCATTTTCATGCTACAACACAGGGAGTACATTCTATTCGGAAACAAAACCATGCATCTACTAATCCACAATTACACTTGATAGACGTAGATCATACACTTGCATAATTAAAAATAAAAAAATAACTAAAAAGATAAAAGAAAATAAATCAAAGATAGAATGTTGTTCCAGCACCCCCCTAAGCTTGAATTTGACTATGTCTGCATAGTCATTACTCGCACCCAAGAGGTGAAATAGTAGTACCAGGAATCAGAATGGCAGATGTGGCATGTTGGGAACATGTGGAGGGAACATCCCTTGGAATGAGAGGTTTGTAGGCAGCATAGGCGGTTGATTAGCTGCTACCCTAGGCGGATCTTCTGCTTCTCCTTCATTCAGTGGCCACCTAAGATGATTCACCTTGTGCAGGTTGAAGATAGGGTCGGGAAGGCTCCACTCTTGAAATATGCCTCGCCGAGTGCAATGCGCATAGAGGACATTGTGGTGGTATTGGCGAAGATGTGCCTTGCGGAAGTGAAGGAGGTCCAACTTTGTTGTATCCTCCAATGGCTCGAGGGTCGACAAATCAAGGTGCAAATGGAGAGCAATAGGGGTGATGAGACCCCCAAATAAAATCAATGCCTTTCTTCTCACATTGTGCCTCATAGAAATCATATGAATAAGAAAGGAAAGCTCCAAAATTAACAGTCCCCCCTCTAGTAGCATGTAGAGAAAGTAGAAGTCCATCTTCTGGACCTTCCCTTGAGCTTGAACGGATCGAGCAAAAATGGAGTTGGTGTAGAGGTTGTGAAGCATACGAGCAAAATGATGCTCAATATCAATAATAGAACTGATGTACCAATTTATATGGAATCCCGCCGGCACCTCAGTCAACTGCTCCTAGGCCAAGTCGTAGTAGAAGTTAAATGGATTCGATCGTTCTGGGACATGAGCCCAGTTGAAGATATGGTTGAAGGCCCTTAATGTGAGAGAATAGTTGTTGTTGAAGAGGCAAAAGTTGACCTTTCCTTCCCTCCATTCACCTCCTATCGTCTACTCGGGGGCGAGGAGAACATCAAGTGATGCCAAGAACTCCAGGACGAGATCTGGGTAGGTATGGCAGTCACCGAAGAAAGGATTATCTCCCTCCATTTCTTGCTTCAGAAATTCCCAACACATGTTGTCAGTAAAGCCCACCCTCTCGATCAATGTGTGATCGCTACATCTCATTGGTGGATGATATGTCTTATCTGAAACACCTCATAGAGATTCCTTATCTCTGAGGATGGGTGTTGAATGCAGGTTGGCCGGGGGACAAACTCGCCATGTGGGGGAACAACTCCTCTCCTAGGAGCCATGTTGTAGATGCAAGAAAGAGAATAAGAGAATGGAATCTCGAGGAAGACCATCAGTGCCTAGTGAAACCTTACTCTCGAATGTAGGAGGAGTGGAGGTTGAGGGTGTGAAGAAATGGCTCCACCACCCATCCTTATATAGCTAAACATGACAGAGTCGGTACTATAGATTTTTTGAGTCAGTGGTACCAAGTTGTCAAGAACAATCCATTGTCGGTTGCATCAATGGCTTATGATTGGTTGACATAGATGGAATGTACATAGATGGCGTGGATCCCCCTGAGTCATTGGTACCAATGATACATCGGTAGTATTGACTTCAGATTCGGTAGTACCGAGTTGCAGAATTTGTCAGTGCCTTCGAATTTGTGGACTCGGTATACTGAACCTGAGCACATACAAAAGTCGATAGTACCAACTTAAAAAGTTAGTGGTACATATTCCTTATCAGTGAGTGCTAAAAAATCTTCAGAGACTCAGTGGTACCGACCAATAAAGTCAGTGGTACTGAGTCTGTGCTATTGTTGCGGACAAAACACTTACCTCATTTTGGTGCCACCGACTGCTAAACTCGGTGGTACCAACTTTAAAGTCCGACACACTCCAAAAACAAGTAAAGGTACCATTTTTACAAAAATTTAATTAAAGTGACAACTAAAAATGGAAATTGAACATAAAAACAAAGAAATAAAGTTTGGGTTGCCTCCCAATAAGTGTCATTGTTAACGTCCTAGACTAGATGGTCTATAGAGCAAGAATCTATGGAATAGTGCAAAGTTGCACCTCCTCTATCAGTGGATCTACCTCTCCTCCAAAATAGTGTTGTAATCATTGGTCGTTTATAAGGAACAACCTATTCCCATCTACAATGTTCACAACACCATGGGGAATGACTTTTTCAATTACAAACGATCCACTCCACTTGGACCTTAGCTTACCCAGATGCAGCCTAAGCCTAGAATTGAAAAGGAGGACTTTATGACATAGGAGAAACACCCTATTTAGAATGTGTCTATCATGAATTTTCTTAGTCCTTTCCTTATATATCCAAGAGATTTCATAAGCACCAATTCTAAGCTCATCTTGTTCATTAAGCTCCAAAAGCCTCTTCTTACCCATTTTATCTATGTTGAAATTTAGCTTCTTCATGGCCCATTTAGCCTTATTCTCAAGCTCTATGGGTAGATGGCATGCACGGCCATAGACTAGCCTAAAAGGTGTCATTCCTATTGGGGTTTTGTAGGCTGTTCTATAAGCCCAAAGAGCATCACCTAGCACATAGCTCCAGTGCATCCTATTGGTTGAGACCATCCTTTCCAAGATTTTCTTCACCTCTCTAATAGACACCTCAACCTGTCCTTGAGTCTATGGTTGATAAGGAGTGGCCACTCAGTGCTTCACCCCATATTTTCTTAGTACCACCCCAAACTTCCTATTAGTGAAATGGGAACCACCATCACTAATAATTAGGTGAGGGACACCAAACTTGTAATAAATGTATTCCTTCACAAACTTGCACACTACCTGTGCATCATTGGTGCGGGATGGAATTGCTTCCACACACTTAGACACATAATCAACTGCAAGTAATATATAAAGGTTGGAATTAGATGACAAATTGGGCCCATAAAATCTATACCCCAAAGGTAAAAAATGTCAAATTCCTGAAACATATTCAAGGGAATCTCATGTCATTAGATATTACCTACACGTTGACATGCGTCACAATGATGAACAAAGTTGTGAGGATCCTTAAACAAGGTAGGCCAACAAAACCCACTCTTTAAGACTTTAGGTGTAGTCCTAGAGCTCGCATGGTGTCCACCTGTGGGTAGAGAATGACAGTGTGACAAGATGCTCTCTACCTCACATTCGGGTACACATCTTCTTAATATCCCATCCATACATTGCTTAAGAAGAATCAGGTCATCCCAAATACAAAACTTCAATGAGTGGAAAAATCATTTTTTCTCTTGGTACCCCCAATCTGTAGGCAATTCCTTACAAGCTAGGTAATTAACAATATTTACAAACCAAGGATCTTTAGTTTTAATTGCAAATAATTTATCATCTGAGAATTCCTCAATAATGGGGATGGCTATATTTTTTTCGTCCGCCCTTTCCAACCTAGAAAAATGATCGGCTACAACATTTTCGACCCCAACCATGTCTCTAATCTCAATGTGAAATTCCTGAAGCAGAAGAATCCACCTAATCAATCTAGGTTTGGCGTCTTTCTTTTGTGACAAGTATTTAATGGAAGCATGGTCAGTCCAAACTATCACTTTAGCCCCAACTAGGTATTGACAGAATTTTTCAAAAGCAAACACTACCGCCAACTATTCTTTTTCGGTAGTGGTGTAATTCAACTATGCATCATTCAAAGTCTTTGACGCATAATATATGACAGTTGGAGTCTTGTCTCTGTGTTGACCCAACATAGCTCCTACTGCATTATCTGATGCATCACACATCAGCTCAAAGGGTAGGCTCTAGTCAGGAGCCTGTACAATAGATCAGTTTTTCTTTAAGAATTTCAAAAGATTTTAAACATCGCTCATCAAAGGAGAACTTGACGTCTTCTCTAAAAATTCAAACAATGGTTTGGAAATTTTTGAGAAATCCTTGATAAAACGGTGGTAGAATCCAGTGTGTCCTAAAACGCTCCTCACTCCTTTCACCGATGTCGATGGAGGTAGTGTGGAGATGACTTCAATCTTTACTGGATCCACTTCCATGCCCTTACTTAACACCTTGTGTCGAAGATCGATCCCTTCACTTAGGATCATGTGACACTTCTACCAGTTTAGAGCTAGGTGAGTGTCCTCACATCTCTGTAGCACCCTATCAAGGTTATATAGACAATCATTGAAAGATTCCACATACATAAAAAATATCCATAAAAACCTCTAAACACCATTCTACCATGTCAGAAAAATGGCAAGCATACAACATTGAAACATAGCAGGGGCGTTACAAAGAACCAAAGGCATCCGTCGGTATGCAAAATTTGATTATACCCATAATACCCATCAAGAAAACAAAAGTGCAAACAACCATCTAATCATTCCAAGATCCAATCAATAAAGGGTAAATGGAAATGATCTTTAAGAGTGGTTGTATTTAAATGGAAATAATCTATGCACACTCACCATCCCATCACTAGACTAGTGGAAATCAATTCATTAGCCGCATTTATAGTGACCATGATCCCCCCCTTTTTAGGAACTACCTAGGTAGGATTAACCCACATTGAATTAGAGATTGCATAGATTATACCTACCAATAGTAGCTTGACACCTTCCTTCTTCACCACCTCAGTCGTAATCAGATTGAGACACCTGTAAGGTTGAACAATTTCCTTGGCTCCTTCTATGAGCTAGATCTTGTATTGGCACATTGTTGGAGAGATCCCTTAAATGTCAGCTATGGACCACTTGAATGTAGCTCGGTGGTTTTTCAACACAGTGAGTACGTTTCCTTCCTCTTTACCACTAAAAGAAGATGATATACTCACTAGGAGGTTTTCCTCTGTAGCTAAGAAGACATACTTTAGGTGCGGTGGTAATGGCTTTAGCTCCAAGTCTAGTGGGCTCACTATAGATGGGACCAATGATGGGGGCGGTGGTTCAAGGTCTTCAAAGTGCCTTGCATAATAGCAAGGAACTATCTTCAACATTAAAACACACTCCTCTAGATAGTTTCTGTAAATGGTGTCCTCCATTATGTTTGTCAAGCATGCTTCTAAGGGTATCTTGGATAATGATTGTATAACAAAATCAACTATGACTTCATCTTCAGCAATAGGGTCATCATCCTCTCCCTCATCGTATGAGTAGTGCATTGCTTGGCTCATTTAGATCACCTTTGTATTTTCTAGGATATCCACCACTAAAGTACCTCTTTCTACTTTAGTCATAACATGGGTCATATCTAGGATTGACTTCCCTGGAAATAGAGAAAACTTGCTATCCATGTGTTGAAGCATGTTGCATTGCACCTTATCTCATGTGGCTTGAGAGTGCTCCAGCTTCTTGATCTTGAACATGTCATCTTGGATTCCCATAGTCAGACATCCACTTCCCATCTCAAGTATCATGTCTGTAGTAGCTTGAAACAATCTTCCAAGTATCCTGCATTTCCATCACAACAAAATCTGCAAGAAAGACAAACTTATCCACTTTCACCAGGACATCCTCGCATATACCATTTGGCTTAACCATTAAGTTATCCACCAACTAGATTGTCATGTTTCTCTTCCTGGATTCCTTAAGTCCGAGCTTCTTGAAGTTAGATAGGGGCATGAGATTTACAGTTGCCCTTGAATCATATAGAGCCTCTCTAAATTTTATCTTACCTATGAAGCATGTGATATTAAAGCACCCTGGATCCTATCTTTTAGGAGGTAATGTCCCCAAGTTGATGGCACTAACCTGATCTTTCAGAACCATGACATCAACCTCTGGTATCTTTCTTGTCTTTGTAATTATATCCTTTAAAAAGTTCCTATAGGATGGTATTTCCTCAATAGTGTTTATCAAGAGAATGTTTACAAATAACATCCAAAAATTGTTCAGAAATTTCTTGAACTGTCGGTCCATCTTAGTTGCTTTGAAACTGATTGGAAATGGCACAAGAACTATGGGTTCCCTCTGGTGAGGTGGGATATAAACTTGAGTTCTATTACCCCCAACCTCATCAACTTGCTCCTCTATCATTTTCTCCTATGCTTCAATATCTGGTTCTTTAGCATCCATTGGTATAGTTTGATTTGTAGCTTCTTCAATAACCGCCCTGTGTGATGCATCATTCAGTAGTTTCTTGCCACTACATAGTAGAACAACCTCTACATGTTGATTCCCGAAAGGTACATTGGTGTTCGCTAGAAATCCTTGTTGGGTTGCTTGTTTTAATGCACTCACATATGTCGCTATCTGAGAGATATGAGTCTCTATGCTATGAATATGTGCCACTTGATTTTGAAGATCCCTTTGAGTTTTTGCAATCTGTAGCTCATTTTGACTCAAGAGCTTGCCCAACATTTCTTCAATCTTGTCAATTTTCTGCTGCTCTATTTGATACTGCACTTGGAGGCCATACTACTATGGCTTAGGATGTTGCTTCTACATCTGTGATGGATCCTATTGGAAGTTGCTAGGATCCTACTCTGAAAATTTGCGGTCTTTCCTCCAAGAATAATCATTGTTCCTTTATTGCCCCTAACACACACACTTGCACTCTTCTTCTTCTTCCTCAATAGGAACTGTATCTGTAGCACATAGCTTCTTAGAAATGAGATCTAATTTCTCCTTTAAAGCAGATATCACCTTGGATTCCCCAACACTCTTGATGGTTGTCAGTGGCTCTCTTTCTTCTCCCCATGATTGGTTTTTAGACATGTTCTTGAGGATTTCATGGCAGCAAGCAGGCTTTTTGTTGAGGTAGAAGCCTCCTCCCACACTGTCAAGAGTTGTTCTCTCCCCCTTGTGTAGGCCATAATAGAAAATTTTGGCCTTCCCCAATAGATCAATGCCATGATGAGGCTTTTTTCTCAGCATATTCTGAAACCTTTCCCATGCCTCTAAATACGAATCATCTCCTTATTGTTTAAAGTTGTGAATCTTCTTTAGTAGATCATTCATCTTTTACAGTGGGAAATAACACTCAAAGAATGCATCTATCATCTGGTCCCATGTATCAATGATCTCATCATCAAGATTGTTGAACCATGATTTTGCACTATCTACCAGTGAAGATGAGAACAACTTAAGATATATTGTAGTTGTTGGGATCCTTTCTATCTTGACCATGTCACAGTTCTCCACAAAATTGCTAATATGTATCATTGGATCTTCAGAAGGATAGGTATGGAAAACTTGAGATTTGACTAAGCCAACAAGTCTAGGATCTAATTTGTAGATGCCTACATTAACTCCTTGCCTTTTGATGGGCCCTTTCTGGGACATAGCTGAGGACGCCTTTATCCTTTCCCATACTATCATTTCTTCTTCTCCCTCCATTTCTATTGTCCCTGGTTCTTCTGGCGTCGCATGTCTCTCAGGTGGAGGTTTTGGTGGAGGTGTTGGGTTCCTATCCACAGATCTGCTAAACTCCATTTCTCCTTGTAAGAGCTCTACTTGTTCAAAGCTTGGTGAGGAGTGTTCTCTGTATTCTATGGCTTTGGTATGCACCATGCACCCGTTTCCCTGAAATAGTAGAAAGTAGGTATTAGCACAAGAAATTTATGACGTATCAAAAAGATCTTATGGTTCAGCTCGCAAAAATTTAAAACTAATAAAATAAAAGAAAATAATAAGAAAAATTGTCCTAGAGTGGCCCACCATAGCACTCGTAGTGCTAGATGTTGCTTCTTACCCGACAATGGTGCCAAGAACATGACATGATCTTACCGTGCATACTGCGCAAGTGAACATATTGAAATAATAAGGCCTTATGAGGCTAGAGTCAAAGATGGGGAAGTGTTTCTCCAGTAGACTATACTGCAGTCAAATCAGCTAAGATGGTTATAAATGGTTGATTTGGGTTGAGTGAAAGAATAAAGATATAAATAAAATGAATTAAAGGTTGAATTAATTAGAGATGGGGTGAATTCCTTAGGACAGTGGTTTCACCATAGAAAACACTAATAACTAACTTCACACACACCGATATCTATTACCTCAATCCCTAGATAAGAAGTCTGTAGCTAGAAATACCTTCTCCCATAGAGTAATTCACTACCTAATCTAATGCCAATCCCACTTCCGTAGTTATTGATTCATTAGTTAGATGCTTTACACTTATTCTCTGGGTTTCTCCTCCAATTTACACTCCACTTTTCCCAATGGGCACAATAGATAGGTAAATCTATTCTCTCTGAACCTCAACCTCTCTCTCAAGATGACTAAGCGTCTCTCAATCCACTCATGGTGATCAAGCACAAGGAGAACATGAAGTTTGCATAGATTTATATGTAGTAGAAAGAGATAAAACTAATATTAATGCATGGAAATCAATCATAGTGTATATCCGAGCTACTTTGGATCCTAAAGAATAAAGATTTTTAGCCTTGCATGGTTTTCATTTACGAATACAAGGAAGGGAAGAAGAAAGATGTGGGAAACATGGATAAACTAAGGTAATCCTTGAATCTCTACCCGTCTGGAAGATCCCCTCAGTCGTATGAGTGTTCTGCTATGTTTCGATTATAGAATCGTCCTCTGGAGGTACTCAGATCTCGTTGGTTGAAACTTTTAGTCCTCGATTCTTCTTATCTCTCTCTCAGATTGTCATGCAATGAAAATAGCTACTCCTTTTCTCGATTCGTCGTCCCCATAAGTCATTGAAGGCACTTAGGGTACAAAACAACATCCACCGTTGGATTAGAGTGAAATATGCGGCTGGCCTAGTCAGGCAGACTCAATAGTACCGACTTGGAGAGTTGGTAGTACCGAGTTAGTTATCTTTGGTCACGCAATCCCGATCTTGTCAGTACTAACAAGTGGACTCCATAGAACTGAGTTTTGTAGTTTTCGAGTTGCCTCTCTAACGTCAAGTCGGTAGCATCGAGTTTCTCAATTCATGTCAGGGCTTGTTGATGCTAATTTGGTACCACCGACTTTAGTAGTCAGTAGCACCGACTCTAGGTGAGCTTTTGGTTCCCTCACTAATGTCAAGTGGGTACCACCTACTATTTCCAAGTTAGTAGCACCCACTATGTGGTTCTTCCTTGTACCTAAAAATGCAAAAAAAATGTCATAAGCACTTGGGATGCGTAAAATATTGCATAAGATAGTAAAAATCATATAATTTGATGCATTTAATAGAAACATGCGATCTATGTTATTTCACACACAATAAATCAAATAAATGACCTACACATGAAATCAAGAAAAAATGTGCTTGAAATAACGATTAAAAACACATGCATCACATATGTAACAATTTTTTTTGCTTATTTTACTTTCTCTTTATCAGAATGTTCTTGAAATATCTAGAGAATTGGATATAAGAGAAACAAGTTTTCTTCTATCATGGGACACCTACCAAATCACAACCATGTACCGTGTTCCACATGGTGGATTGGCATCATTTGCATCCATGTTCACTTCCACATATCTACACGATCCGCCTCCTTTCTAGAGTCTTGCATAAGTAATCATCAGCCATAATTCTAGTATATAAATAGACCTCCCATACCCACCATATTCCAGGCATATTTTTTATTTTCATAAAGCTAAAGGATCAACTACATGTCTGCTTTACTTTCTATCTTGCTCGTGATAAGATGATCCTTTCTCTAACATATTTTTTCCAAAACATTGTTATGCTGTGTAACAATAATCTTAATTGTCAAAGTTCACTTATCTAAACTACTTATAAGAGCTACTTGTTCATAATTGTTCATATCCATCTTCTCTTCAATGATGTGATCTAGTTATTGATAACACCAATTTTTGTGATGTTTTTGCCCTTTATTCTGTTATCAAAACTGCCCTTTTCTGCTATTTTCCACTCTTTTATTAGTACTTTCGCAGTAATTGGCCAAGCAATGCTCTTAATCCAGTATTTCCATCTTTTGCAGAGTTTTTCCTCATTTTGGTACAATAAGGCCGTCCCGGCCCACAAATAAGTCCAAAGTATGTTTCGGCCTTCCTGACGCCTGAAACGACCTCTGCCCGACAGGGTGGAGCGACACAATGACGCACGACGAAGGGATGCCGCGCAAGAAGAAATTGACGGACGACACATCTTCTACCCGACAGGGAGCCACACTCACCACGACAACCCAAGCTTGTCGGGCGACACAGCCACCCACCGGCAGGCGCGCCGCCCGTCACGTGACTGATAGCCGACACCCCTGTGCCGAGCAACACCAGTATCGGCCGTCCACTGACTCACGAATAAGGAGGACACATGGTGCTTCGAGCACCATAACTTCCCCCAACCGCTGCCTATAAATAGCAGCTACAGGAAGCTTAAGAGACAGTTCAGACAGTTGGGGAATCTTGAGCAATCTTCAGAGGAAACTGTGAGAGCAATAGTATCGCGCCCCAGTGCTCGTGCCGGGAAACTCTAGGTGAGCTCTTCCTCGTCCCAAGAGGGAGGGGATGGTTCACTTAGGACCGTCTTGGGTGACACTGCAGGACGATATTGGCCAACTTTGATGAGCGAAACAAGTACCCGACAGTAGAACGCGCCACTCCATGCCCGACACGATATCAAACCGATACGCTTCGCCCGTCACGGTGTGCCGCCCGACATGAGCGTATTGGTCAGGGTCCTTGAGCGATACAGTCGGGCATCACGGTGTGCTGCCCAAGAGGGTGTGCCACAGGACACTACTGTATCGGGATAGGCTCCTGACCGGTATCGGGCTGGAGAGCCACACTAGCCTGTCACCCTTCTACATCAAGTAGGCGGCAACTATCTTTAATTCTATTATTTAATTCCTTACTTACGCAATGTATTAAGACCTTTAATGTTTATGGGAATGGAAAAGCTTAATTACTTGCTGCTCTATGTTTGGTACAATATGTTGGATGACTGCTATGTTTGATATCTGAACTCTAGCTTGCATATTTGGATCGCGTTTCACCTAGCTACCGAATCGTGTTTTCCCGTCGCAATAGCTTCGAGAGTTGTGTTGTGGCTCTAGTGTTTGGTATGATTTTGGAGTATGAGAGTTCCTGGAACGGAGTTATTTCAGTAACATTCCACTCTAACTTAAGTCCAACAACCTCGAGAGGGGTGTTGATGCTTAGTTAGAGGTACCCGCTCTGAGAGGAGGGGTGCAGGATGTTACTGCTGCCGCTTGTTTTACTGAAGTCTTATGCTTCGTAGCTTGCTCTAGCTCTAGTTTTATCTTTCTGATTCTGTTGCATGAAAACCCCTAAAAACTGCTAAATGACTAAAACCTTAAATCTTTCTTGTAGCTCCAGTTGGAGATAGTTTTCTTTGTTTTGTTTGTGACATCTTCTGTTTCCCTTTTGGGAATTTATTATCTCTTTACACCTACCGGAGAGTAGCGTGTCGATTCTGGGTTCTCAACACTACCACCCTTATCCCTGTGTTCGACCCCGTATATCTACTTCAACCCCATAAACAATGTTGTGGGGCCCTAGAAGGATTCAGGTTATAAATGTGAAAGCTCGACTACCTCCAATCCACCTACAAATTTAGGACGCGTGATTTAGGTCGGTCAACTTTCTGGCACCGTTGCCGGGGACAAGGCAAAAATGACACTGTTGACGAATCTGAATCCACTAACTACACTCCCGTGCCTCAAGCTTAGAAATGAGTTTGACAACACTCTTTTTCTTATTGTTATCCTTTGCCTAAAAATTAAAAATTCTATTTTCTGACTTGGTCTTTCGCACCATTTCAGGAATTCTAAAGTGCAGTGATCTATTCCGCCCAAAACCAATATGCCTCCCTGCGTCGAACCCCACCATTTTGGAGGAGAATGCCAAGAGTGGAGGCCTGACTCGCCTCCACCCGAAGGTGACGACTGGTACGACGGTAACGCTCAACCGGAAGATCCAGAATCGGGAGAGCACGAGGAAGTACACCGCCGCGATAGACATCATCGCCACTGGAGACACAGAAGGAATAATGACAACCAGGAACGACGACATGACGCCAGCGACAGTGACGATTCAGAAGACGAAGAGAAAATGCTCAGGGAGTTAGCGTCCACGAAGGCCAACAACTCCCGATGCCCCATCATTGTCCCACATTTCAACGCGGAACATTTTGAGCTCAAGCCGTCAGTCATCTCGATGATCCAGAATAAGAGCTTTAGGGGAAGTTCTAAGAATGACAACCCCTACCATCACTTCGATGCTTTCAAGAACATCTACGACATGATAAAGATGTGGGGGGTCCCCCAAGAGGTTATATATTGCAAAGGCTTCATCTTTTCCCTAGAGGAAAAAGCACTGTCCTGGTACCTCGGGTTACCCCACCGGTCTTTGAACAGATGGGGAGCGTTAGCTGAAGCATTCATAAATAAGTTTTACCCCACCGAGAGAACGGTCAGAAATCGGCAGAAAATAACCTCCTTCATACAAAAGCCAAACGAAAGCCTCCACGACGCCTGGGAGCGATTCCAAGAGTACCTAAGGGATTGCCCCCATCATAATTACAAGAAGGGCTTCCTCGTCACCACCTTCTACAATGGCCTAACTCTCGATGAGAGGGTGTCACTGAACGCGGCAGCAGGCAGTGACTTCCTAGGGAAGAAGCCAAAGAAGTCCGAGATGATTATCAAGAACATGGCCGAGCTAATGGCCGGTGCTGAGTTTGATCGATCTGATAGAGGACAAGCAAAGAAGGTAGGTGAAGGGTCCGCCCCTGAGTCTAAGGTGCTGGAGTCAATCACTTCACAAATTCAGAGAATTGCTACTGATGTTAAACAATTGCGGGAAGCTGGCAGTAAAGGTAAGAAGCCAGTTGAAAAAGTGATGAAATGTGTTACGTGTGGAGAAGGAGGTCACGGGGTAGACAACTGTGTCTACACCTGACCAGAAGCGGACAGTGACTCTGACTCCAAAGAAAAAAGGACAAAGAATGTCTCCTACATGAACTTCAAGAGGTCAGATCACCCTAGCTTTAATTACGGTAACAAGGGTGCAGCCGAAAATTTACATCAGTTGCACACCTCGGCCAAGCCAGCGCCAACTTTTGAGAAGAGAGGAGGATCTGGTCAATATACCAAGAACAACCAATTCCAACCAGCAAAAGGCAATTTCCAAGCACTGGGAAAGTACCAAGGCCCAAGCCGAGAACATGACAAAGGAGCAAGCCAATCTAATGTGATTGGCCAATTGTTTGATTTCGTTAAGAAACATGATACCATCAATAACCAACTAGCGTAAAGTGCGCTGTCCAATTCTGGTGTTTTGAACTCGTTGCAGGTACAATTGGTAGATATGCAGACACATCAACGCCAAATCGACTAGCAGCTAGCTCAGCTCACCGAGATCGTAAAGAACCCGTCGGGGAAGATCCCGTCCAACACTGAGCCAGCCAAGAGATCAGGACAGTAGTTGCGAAAGAGAAGGATGAAGAAGAAGCCAAAGACGTCCAGCTGAGAACGGGAAACTTAGTGCTTCTCGGGAGGCATCTCGAGCTGCATTTTAAATTCCTAGTATAGGGTGCATTTACTTTCATGCAAGTTGAACATTTCAAGAATTATGTACAATTCGAACTGTAATAAGGCCAAAGTCAGCGTATGCGCCACATGCGCTGACTCTTATGTTTTAGGGGTCACCGCTTTAGCTTTATTAATCGTGATGGATAATACTATCTGAGGCCGGGAGCTTAGTCCTAGGCCAATGATGTTTTACTCATCAGCCGCAGTTTAAACCGCTTTGTTTTCACAACGTATCGGAAAGCAACCCAACTGGCGCTATGAAAGCGCCCATATCGAGCAGTGGAATTTGGGGGATCAGAAGGGTCATTCCAATGGATGGACTTGCTCGACTTACGAGTTGCTTAATGGCTGACACACGCCCCGGATTTACTTGTTTCACCCCGGTTGAGTTTGCTATATAAAGGGGCAAGTTTTTACCGTGTCGGGCTCCTTGCCTTACTATTTTCACACTCCCATATCGTGCTAAAGACCTTGTGCTTTTGCTCCCGTGTCGCACAAGAATGCCCCGCACTCGTATCCTGCGGAAGTTCAGATCGCAGCACGGTATAGCCCGACATGTTCGTTTCTTTAAGCAAGTAGCTTATCGATCTTACGGTTCCTACGCTGAATAGCCTTGTATCACCCGATATGGATGTCGCGCATCGTACCTTTTATTCACGATTGCCATGTCACCCATCTTTGTGCCACCACACCTATTTTTATTGTTGGGTGACACACTGCTTTCCTTTCTAGAAGACCTTATCGAGCGTCTTAACCGACACGCCCGTATCAAGCGACAGACCTAACGCACGTTCATCACCTTATCACCCTATTCATATCGCGTGTTTGATCTTCTGGCGTAACGGGAGATACCCATCTCTAGTATCGGATACAAGGCTTCACCTCTGAAACCCGTGTGTTGCCCGATACGGGGTGCGGGACGGTCTTTGTACAGAAAATTACCTGGTCAAAATTTCTTCTTTACTTTTTCAAAGCATCAACACATTTAATGGAGGTATTTTCTTATTATCTTATAGAAATGGCTCGCACTAAGACAACTGTTGTCCCTGTTGATGCACAAGGCAGGAGGATCTACCCAGAGACTGCTGCGGAAGGGCAGACTGCCGGGCCTAAGCGCCCGAACCCAGGACCAGCCGAGGCGTTGACAGTAGAGAAGAGGGCTAGGGTTGGAGAAGTGGCGGCTCCAACACCAACACCAACACCTCTAGCCATAGATGAACTCCCGGAATTCTTGTCGGGAAGTTTCGAGGCAAGGGATGACGAGCACGCTCGCCGATATGCTGAACTAGCAACCAAAGTCTACCGACCGAGCAGGTTCTGCCATCACACCTCGTTTGCTGAACTAGGGATCGTGGGGAGGCTAAAGGGCGTCCTCGCTATGGCAGGGCTGAAGAAGATCTGCTTCAGTCGGTCTTCTTCTTACACCAAACTGACAATGGAGTTTATGTCTTCTCTCCATAGGGTGAAGAATTCTGTGGCGGAGAGAGAAGAATTTGGCAGGCCAGACAGACTCCAGGCTCGACTTTACAACTCAGAGCACCCCATCTCCGAGAAGATGTTGAATAAGATCTTCTCTTCCAATGAGGAGGAGAGGAATCTCATGGACAATAGTGAGAGAATCACCGAGGGAGACGGGTTCAATCCCGTGGAGCTCTGGAGCAAGCTAACTGGCGAATCTTCATTCAAGCCGGGAAGAAAGGTGGTGGCAGTACACTCCTGCTTCTGGATGATAGTGCACAAATTGGTGGCATGCTTGCTGTTCAGCAAGAATGAGTCCAGTAACATCTATATAGAAGAACTCCACGTCATGTGGCACATAATGGAGGGCAGAGTGATCAACCTCGGGCGGTTCTTGCTGAACAGACTGCATCCGATGAAAGAAGCCACAAAAGAGTACTGCATGGGCGGATTAGTCAACTTAATCACAGTAGGGCTCGGGTACCCAAAAGAGCCGCACAGCCTTTCGAGGACGCAAGGCGATGAGGTGATCGACACCAAGTACCTGATGAGGACCATCATCATTAGGAAGGAGGGGAGGAACTTCTTCTACAAGTTTTTAAGGACAAACATGCTCCTTCCGCTCCCTCACTACACCGCCTACGACACAGAGAAATTGGTCTTCACCGTCACCGAAATTGAAGCTGTAGTGAACAACACAGCTCATGCCACTGACACCAGGGCCCTGGAGAGGGCAGTTCCAGAGCAACCGACGACACCTGCTGATAGAGTTGTCATTGCTCCGACTATGTCAGCCACCGCCACAAAAAGGACGGTGATAGTTGGGAAAGAACCGGTGATCATTGAGGTCACCGAGACAGAGACTATGGTGGCTGTCGCGGGAGAAACGACCGCAACCCACGTCTTTGCTTCAAGGCCTGTAGAGGTAGAAGAGGAACTTTAGCAGGACGTCAGTAACAGGGAGTTCTATGAGATCTTGAGAATGGAGCTTGGAGGAACACCGACACCACCGCTGAAGTCCCCACCTGCAGCTGTTGAGGAGACCGCCGAAAGTGTAGAGGTGGGGCAGAGTCCGCCCTCACCACTGCCATCTCCACCCAGATGAGAAGGCAAGGCAGTGGCACCTGAAAAAGCGCTGACACCTGGCCTGGTGACAGCTGGATCACGAACGATTCTGATAGATTCTACATCACCGGGTAGGCCATGGCACGAGCAAGATGTCGCGAGGATGGAAGGGAGACCGACCGGAACTCCTCCGTCGCTCATGAAGATGCTCAGGCACAAGCTCAATTATTTGCGGGAGGTAACAAATACCAACTCTACTACTTGTACTTCCCTAACCCACAAACTTGCATCTTTCCAAGACAGGCTGAGTAGCCAAGAAAGAGAGCTGTTGACTCTAGCAAGCCTTCCCGGTGGACTAGAGGCTTTGAATGCAATGATGCATCAAGTTCTCCAACGACTCAACAAGATCGAGGAGAGGCTAGACAGAAGCGACGACCATCTGCGCTGAAGGCAACCGAGAAGGTCACCGTCACCACCCAGTCGTGGCTCTCCTCCTTCTTCGCCATCTTCCCCTTCGGGAACATCGTCCTCCTCCTCCTCCTCCTCCAGCGGGCGATCCTCAACGCCCGAGGAGGGAACGCAACAAAGGTCAGCCGAAGGAGCTCCAGCCGGACATGAGAGCTCTCTAGGTTTCGAAGGAGGAAACATCTCCGTCCCACTAGATGAAGCCAAAAATAATAGCATAGATATCAGCATCGGGGGAGACTCTTCTGATGAGTCTGAGGGAGAAAAAGGGGATGTCTACGCAGTCAATAAGAGACATCCACCCCGAGGAAGGCGCTCGATGGTGGATAGATTCTGGGAGCCATCCGAGATACCATCCTTTGAGATGGACGACTTCGATAGAAGAGCCATCGGAAACCTGACGATCAGAGACCAGAAGCTGCTGAATAAGGTCTTACAATCGCATGCGGATGAAGATGACGTCGTTTGGACAGACAGCTACCTCTCTGTGCAATGGGGAGCTCTTCGAAGCATGTTCTGTACGTCAGCTGTGGTTGGCAAAAGACTATTTAGAGTCCTGGAGAATGTGATAATAGAAAATATCGATAGCAGGATAGGTCAGAGGGCACTATACACAACCACCCCGACCTTGGCAAGAAGGCTGATGAAGGGAGATCCTAACTCCCGTATGACGGCCGACATGCTGCAGCACATGGAAGAGCATAGGTCAAACCTGGTGTTGGCCCCGTACAAGCACCGGAATGTGTGGTTTCTCTGCATAGTAGACCTCAGAAACCGCGATGTCCAGTTACTGTGTTGCAGCAATGACGAAGTACCACGCTCCGGGGATGTTTTCTACCGCCCGGAGGACAAGAAGCTGAAACTCCTGCCACTGCATCTGCTACGAGCTATAAAGCAAGGAAGCCAACGTCACCAGGGTCCTTGGAACTTCTTTACTCTTCGAGACCTCCCCGTCCAGGCAGAAGAGGGGAGTGGGAACATCGCTTTCACCATCCTGAGAGCCATTAAGGTGCTCAATACAATTGGAAACTTGGGAGCCCTCAAGGGCAGATCCTTCTATCAATGCAGAGGCGCTTACGCCGTGTTGCTGACCAAGGACAAGCGCTTTTTCCAAGACACAGGGGTACCAGAGCAGCTGTTGGACAGTGATCTGGAAGAAGACTCTTCTCAATCCAGCATCTCTTCGGAAAAAGAAGAGGAGATAGCTATCGACACCTATGGGGCAGGCAAGAAGTTGGAAGTCCTGAAGAAAGTGCACGGGATGGAAGACGCTACTTCGCTTGAAGCTTCAGAAGGGCTGATCACAAATTTCGACTGCTTTTCGTGTACATCTCTCACACAGGAGCAGGTTAACGTAATTCAACTGAAGTTAGCTGATTCTACCCCATCGGTTGTCGCCTTTCAGGAAGGAAATATCGTAGTCCCGGTCGATGATCTAAGGGACATGGTAAAGGAAGGAGGATGCTTGGCTATATCTGTTGCAGCCGCTTACATCCAGTATATACAGCCAAAGCTAGAACATGTGCACATAGCCCATCCTATGCTGTTCAACGACATTTGCCTCACCGATGAAACAATAGCAAAGCAAGCATTTCTGCAGGAATTGGTGAGAAAAGTTCCCAGCAAGATCTTCCTCCCTGTCCTACATTACAACCATTGGACGCTCCTAACAGTGTACACCCAACAACGAGCATGAATTTTCTACAATAGCTCAGACAGCAACAAGAACCATCCAGTCCCGTGTACATCAGAAGCTTTGACATCCGTCGAACGCTTGGTCCAAAAATACTATGACGAGGTGGTAAAGATGATCCAACCATTCCTAGATACGTAAGCAAGCAAGTGGCACGAACTCTAGTTCTGCCACCGCAGTCCGCAGCAACTTCCCTTATCCAACGACTGTGGCATCTACGTCCTGGAATGGATGGCGAACAAAGAAATGCCTGACCAGCTCCACCACACCTTCTATCACAACAAAAGGGGGGAATATGTGTGGGAGCTTCTGTCTGACACAGGCGCAACCTCACTGGAATAAACATTACCTCACCTTATCTACTTCACAACTTTGGGACAGAGTGTGGAGTAAGTCTGGGGGGTACCATGTACCAGTGAGGGAGGTACAAAAATTTGAAAATTCTAACTCGATTTCTTTATTCTTTTGCCCCATACTCGTTATTCTTTTGTTCTTTGTGTACATATATATGTTCATACCAAGTTTTGAAAAATTCTTTTTGTTTATCATCTCCATGCATATGTACAAAGTTGCTGATAATAAAAACCTGTTGCGACTTCTTGCAAAGTTAGTTTTCTACCTGCTTAATGAGATACAAGTTCTGTTATATCTTTTTGATAATGCTGCCTCAAACGAATAAAAGATTATGTTTTGCCATGTCAAAAATTTCGAAAAAATATAATAATCTCACAAAACAGCTAAGAGACGAGTATGGAGAAGGAAAAAGCTGCCCAAATAGTAGAAATCTCTTTGTTTTCCCTCACCCAATGAAAATCCCAGAAAGAGAAAGAAGCCTTATGAGAGTGAATAAAAGCATGAGAATTGTGCCAATAAATGAAAAATATATATATATACACACTTGTTTTCCAAAAGTACCCATCTTTAGGCATGATAGATCTGGGGCAGTGGTACGTAGGATGTGAAATCACTGCTCTAAAGCCAACTGGCTTGGACTGCAGGGACCATTTTCCCGCTAACGGACCCTTACCTAGATGGACTGATGGGAAATAAGAAAAACCCCACAAAGCCTTAGCCTACCCTATACACAACTTTCTGCCCCAAAAATAAAGCTATTTGGCGTGTAAGCTAACTTCAGAATCATACAACAAAGTCTCGCCGAAGCTGTAGAGAAACATCTTACTTAAACAATAAGGCAGGAAAAACTAAGTCTTTTGTTCGTAGTGAGACATCATTATCTCTAAGGCATTGTGATTCTTGTTTCACCTCTTGGCCTGAAAGCTACTCTGAGCAGAAGAAGCATCACTAAACAAAGTTTAAATATTGATTGAGGACAATCAAAACGCTAAGTTTGGGGGAGTTGATAACACCAATTTTTGTGATGTTTTTGCCCTTTATTCTGTTATGAAAACTGCCCTTTTCTGCTATTTTCCTCTCTTTTATTAGTACTTTTGCAATAATTGGCCAAGCAATGCTCTTAATCCAATATTTCCTTCTTTTGCAGAGTTTTTCCTCATTTTGGTACAATAAGGTCATCCCGGCCTACAAATAAGTCCAAAGTCTGTTTCGGCCTTCCTGACGCCCGATACGACCTCTACCCGACAGGGTGGAGTGATACAATGACGCATGACGAAGGGATGCCACGCAAGAAAAACTGACGGACGACACGTCTTCTACCCGACAGGGAGCCACACTCACCATGACAACCCAAGCTTGTCGGGCGACATAGCCACCCACCGGCAAGTGCACCCCCCGTCACGTGACTGATAGCCGACACCCCTGTGCCGAGCGACACCAGTATCGGCCGTCCACCGACCTGCGAATAAGGAGGACACGTGGCGCTTCGAGCACCATAACTTCCCCCAACCGTTGCCTATAAATAGCAGCTACAGGAAGCTGAAGAGACAGTTCAGACAGTTGGGGAATCTTGAGCAATCTTCGGAGGAAAGTGCGAGAGCAAGAGTATCGCACCCCAGTGCTCGTGTCGGGCAACTCTAGGTGAGCTCTTCCTCGTCCCGAGAGGGAGGGGATGGTTCACTTAGGACCGTCTCGGGCGACACTTCAGGCCGATATCAGCCAACGTTGATGAGAGACACAAGTACCCGATAGTAGAATGCGCCGCTCCATGCCCGACACGATATCAAACCGATACGCTTCGCCCGTCACGATGTGCCGCCCGAGAGGGTGCGCCGCCCGACATGAGCATATCGGCCAGGGTCCTTGAGCGATACAGTCGGGTGTCACGGTGTGCTGCCCGAGATGGTGTGCCGCCCGACACTACTATATCGGGCTAGGCTCCTGACCAGTATCGGGCTGGAGAGCCGCAGTAGCCTGTCGCCCTTCTACATCAAGAAGACGACATATATCTTTAATTCTGTTATTTAATTCCTTACTTACGCAATGTATTAAGACCTTTAATGTTTATGGGAATGGAAAAGCTTAATTACTTGCTGCTCTATGCTTGGTACAATATGTTGGATGACTTCTATGTTTGATATCTAAACTCTAGCTTGCATGTTTGGATCGCGTTTCGCCTAGCTACCGAATCATGTTTTCTCGTCACAACAACTTCAAGAGTTGTGTTGTGGCTCTAGTGTTTGGTCCGATTCTGGAGTACGAGAGTGCCTGGAATGAAGTTGTTTCAGTAACATTCCACTCTAACTTAAGTCCAGCAACCTCGAGAGGGGTGTTGATGCTTGGTTAGAGGTACCCGCTCTGAGAGGAGGGGTGCAGGATGTTACTGCTGCCGCTTGTTTTACTGAATTATTATCCTTCGTACCTTGCTCTAGCTCTGGTTTTATCTTTCTGTTTCTGTTGCATGAAAACCCCTAAAAATTGCTAAATGACTTAAACCTTAAATCTTTCTTGTAGCTCCAGTTGGAGATAGTTTTCTTTGTTTTGTTTGTGACATCTGCTATTTCCCTTTTGGGAATTTATTATCTCTTCACACCTGCCAGAGAGTAGCATGTCGATTCTGGGTTCTCAACACTACCACCCTTGTCCCTGTGTTCGACCCCGTATATCTACTTCGACCCCGTAAACAAAGTTGCGGGGGCCTAGAAGGATTCGGGTTATAAATGTGAAAGCTCGACTACCTCCAATCCGCCTCCAAATTTAGGACGCGCGATTTAGGCCGGTCAGTTATGCTACTAAATTTGATTGTTTCACTTTGAATTGAATCGTGTATCTAGTCCCAATTCTTTAATATTATCTCCACTTTTTACTTAAGCATTCTCCTTACCACCCAAGATGGATCTCTGATGTGGGAGATCCTGAGATGATTAATACCCCACACATAAAAAATAGAATCTTTAGAAAAATGATGGGAAAGCGATGGTTGTTTGCTTCTAAAAAAAATAACAACTATAAAATAGTCTTCTTATATCATTTCATGCAATTTTATTTTTTCTAATCCAACTTGGAACCATATAAACTCGATATCATACATAAAATGGTTCAATATCGATGTCTCAGGAAAAATAGGGATGCTTACGCATCCTCACTCACAACACTACTACCAAATCCTATACTTTTTATCGTTCTTCCCTATTTATTTCGTTACCCTCAGGTGGAGTAAAAAATTGATTGGTTACATTCAAAAATCTAAGTTGGACATTTATCATACTTTTTAGCATTTTATGAATAGTATCTGATGGTGACTCTATGCTTTATAAATTTCTATCATTCTTTTATTTTTTGTAAGTGATCGCTGAATAAGCTTCCTTGAAAGAAAAGTCTTAAAGCGGATAGAATGGATTGGTGAATCTATTGGCGATTCATAGATGATCTAGGTTGATTTTTCCTTTGTATATTTATCTTGATGACTTTTCTTAGTTTAGGTTCTATTTTTTGTCTTTTTTCTCTTTCTTCTTTTATCTATTTTCTTTTTTTTATGGGGACCAGGGATTATAAACAAGGTGATGGATTCCAAGATTCCACATGCCCCTTCTATCGGGATGTGGATCCTAAACAAGCCCTATATCTCATGTTTCCTCTATCTCCTTTTCTATCTATCTAATTTTTTTTCCAAATTGCTTCTTTCAATTTTCTTTGGCATTTGTATATTACGACCTCATTTTTTAATATCCCCAATTAAGAAAGGACATTAAAGTGTAGAACCATTACCTAAAATTCCCAATATCCAAATTTTAACAAATACAATATAATAGAAAATATATTCCATTATCTCAAAAATATATTTGATGAGTTATACAATGATGCTTCTTTAAGGAGTTTGATGAATTTCCAACATTGAGGTAATACATATGAGAAGAACTATCTAATCGATATTCCTTTATTTAGTTTTGATGTCATAGTGGATTTCTTCTGATTCATCATGTCTTGACATCTTCACATATAACACTTACCTAAAATGACATGAAACAAAGCATGTATTAGTATATTTCTATATTTAGAATGTGGGGTGCATGCAAAAGTGTGCAAGTAATATAACAACAAATAATTAGATTATTTACTTGCAAATAAGAACTAACATTTTTCTTAACTATTCTAACCACACTTGATATGCTATCTTGGGCGTGATCACTGCCTGATCGAGGATCATGTGCATCACCACTTGAAACATGTCATCCTAGGGTTTAGAATATGATATTTTGCTTTATTTGATACTCATAGTGGACTTATAATTGAACAAAATGTAAATAAACATCCAACAATTTATTTCATCAATCCTCGAGAGATCCTTTGGAAACACAAGCAATCAAAATTGTGAGTAGTCATAATCATAGCCAAACACCTCATTCGAGAACCATGGAAAACCATGAAATCATATTTCAAGCATATATTTAAACATCCAAGCATTCAATGTAATGAACCAATCATTATCTTCATGTATGTATATCTTAAAGTGTCACCATCATATTATTCAGATTAACCCCTACTCAGTCCTAATCTAGGTTTTGGGATTGTCTCGGTATTGGATGAGAAATATGTAAAAACCCTAGTTTTATTACATATTAATCATTAGGTGAAACCCTAATTCTTATATGTTTTATATACTTACAATATGTACCCATACATCAGATTATGTGCTTCAATATCATGAAAAGTTATGATCTTTAGTTTCAAAACAATAATTACACATGTTTATGATTATTCACTTTAGAAACCCTAACTATAAATCATCATGATCATCACATATTGATTTCTTATCATATTCCACAATATCATATTGTAACATAAATTGAAAGAATTTATTGTATTCAACCCTTTAATTATGAATTCTAGTGCTTCATTTCTATTGATTACTTCATATTCATGTATTTACCATAATTTTGTAACTACAATTGGATTTAGTATTTCAAACCATTTATTTGGATTCTACCCAATTTCCTTATTAAAATTCATATATAGCTTGTCTTAATCCAATAATCCTAGAAATTATTATTATTATTACAAAATAAACATTAACATGCCAATAAGAAATGGCCATGTCAACAAAAGAGACCCTTACCTTATTTTCCAAATACACAACCTAGACAATAAGCCATGATGATCTCAGCACACACTCCATGTAGGCTGGAGCCTGAGCTGGAGGTATATCTCTTTTTCCCACACTCACGTGGTTATGGGTATTCAAGCACCTAGGGTTCATCATCATCATCATCATCATCATCTAAGCCTCAATCTCAACTATGTTGGGGTCGGCTACATGGATCCTTCGTTTCCATTCAGCTCTATCATGGGTCATATTCTGATTGAGATGTAGAGATTCAAAATCTCTCTTTATAAGCTCATCCCGTGTTAATTTAGGCCTTCCTCTTCTTCTATTTATAGTGTTTGGCTCAATAGCATTTCTTCGTATAAGCGCACTAGTAGGTCTGTGTTGCACATGTCTGTACCATTTGAGTCGGCCCTCACGCAACTTGTCCTCAATGCTCGCCACCCCCACTTTATTCCTGATATAGTCATTTCTCAAATGATCTTTTCTTGTCGTCCCACACATCCATCTCAACATACACATTTCAGCCACGTTCATCTTGTTGAGACCTTGTTTCTTCACCGCCCAACATTCACTCCCATAGAGCATGGCTGGTCGTATAGCTGTTCTATAAAACTTACTTTTTAACTTGAGAGGGATCTTCTGATCACATAAAACTCCAGTTGCACTCCTCCATTTCAACCATCCTGCAGTGATTCGATGACAAACATCATTTTGGACATCCCCGTCTATTTGAAAAATAGAACCTAAGTAATGAAATTTGTCACATTTTGGTATATCTACACCGTCCAACTTGGCTCCATCATTCACACTGCGAGATTGGCTGAAATTGCAATGCATATACTCAGTTTTGTTCCTGCTAATCATCAATCCATTTGATTCCAATGACTTTCTCCAACATTCAACTTTATCATTCAATCCATCTTTTGTTTCGTCAATTAAAACAATATCATCAGCAAATAACATACACCAAGGAATATCATCCTGAACATTCTTTGTTAACTCATCCATAACCAGAACGAATAGATATGGGCTGAGTGTGGATCCTTGGTGTACCCCAACTGTAATAGGAAAAGTTGGTGTCTCTCCTCCAGGAGTCTTGACACTTGCAGTAGAGCTATCATACATGTCTTTGATCAAGTCAATGTATTGGATAGGCACACCCTTTTTCTTCAAAACCATCCATAACACTTCTCTGGGTACTCGATCATAAGCCTTCTCTAGATCGATAAACACCATATGAAGATCTCTTTTGCTTTGTCTACACTTCTCCATAAGCCTCCTTATCAAAAAACAGCCTCTGTTGTTGATCTTGCAGGCATGAAACCAAATTGGTTGTTTGAAACCTGCGTTATAGATCTTAACCTCTGCTCAATAATCCTCTCCCAAAGCTTCATCGTGTGACTCATCAACTTGATACCTCTATAGTTTGTACAGCTCTGAACGTCACCTTTGTTCTTGTAGATTGGGACTATAATACTATTTCTCCACTCATCCGTCATCTTCTTGGTCTTCATAATCTTTTTAAGGAAATTTGTTAACCATGTAACTCCCTCATCCCCCATACTCTTCCATACATCAGTGGGAATATTGTCTAGTCCACTCTTTCTCATTTTCATCCTTTTCAAAGAATTCTTGACCTCAAATGGTGAAACTCATCATGTGTAAATGATATCTCTTATATTCATGCCATACGAGTCGCTAACATTATATGCAGTATCTCCATTGAAAAGCTTATGGAAGTAATTTCTCCACTGGTTTTTGATATCATCGTCCTTCACCAATACTCTACCATCTTCATTCTTTATTCATTTTACTTGACTCAAGTCTCTTCCTTTCCTTTCTCTTATACGAGCCATTTTATATATATCTTTTTCCCCTTCTCTAGTGTCCAACTTCTTATACATATCATCAAAGTATCTAGACCTTGCCTCCCGAACCACCTTTTTAGCTTCTTGCTTTGCTTGCTTGTATCTTTGGAATCATTCAAGCACCTAGGGTTATGGAAGTAAATTTATTTACCTTCAACTCCTGTTGTTTTGCTCCTTCTTGTGAACCAGTTCCATTAGTGGTCAACCAGGTAGTTGACTTCCACCTGATTTGCTCGAAAAGCCCCTATGATGATTCCATGGGCTTCACCCCTCATAGGCAAACTTACCCAGCCCCCTACCCACTAATGTTAGTGGTTGGGGTTGTTCTTCAGTGAGAAGCCTCTAGGTCATAAATAGAAGGAGGGTGAAATAGGACAAGATACCTCCTTGGACTCCAGGTGTGCTTGAGGGAGGTAGAAAACGTTGTAGTCCTCCAAATATCTTATAATCCATTTAGGGATCTTGGTAGTGGTTAGAAAAATGGGTGGGAGGGTCACTAGAGCCGTCCTTCATGTCCAAGGGACCAAGGGAAGGGCAAAGGGGTTCGATGGATTCATCAAGCATTATGAGGCTTCTCAGCATGATGTCCATCTCAAAGTGGTTACTGAACCTTAAATAGTGATGGCTAGAAGGGGAGTACTCACTGGTAATGGAGTCTCACTTCACTAGTAATTTGACAAAAGACCAAACATTCATAGAAATAGGGAAGAATATGGATGGTTGGGTGCAGATTTATCTCAAGAAATTGATGGGAGAGGTTTTGGCTGAGATTATAGATCAGAGAGAGATATATATAGACTAAAGGGGGTAGGAGTTACTATAGTCAAGTTTACAAAATAGACCAGAGGTAGAAGATAGTTTGTGAGGCATTTGATTAACGATATAATGACCATGAAGGCACACATCAAATTAAAGGCACATTGCTAAGTATTTCATCAAATTAAATGTGATAGATATTATGTTTATCACATAATCTATCATACCCTATTTTTTACATGTATTTATATATTGGAAATTCAATTATTTTATTGTTAAGGATATTTTTGAAAGCTTGGTATGCTTTGTTTCAAAATTGCAGATTTGATTTGTAAGTTATCCTTTGCAATGGTTTTCATGGTTTTACTATTTTTCAATAATCCAATAATAGATAAGGAGAAAAGAAAGAGAGAAAAGCCAATTATTAATGGATTACTAAAGGTAATTTACAATAAGTATTTTACATATGGAATTATGTGGAGTTTTCTAGAAAAGTGATGTTGAAGGAAAGTAATAGATTGATTTTGGTTCCTTAATGAGAAAAGATATTAAAATAAGGAATCATGAATAGTTTGGAAGAGAAAAGAATTAGTTTGATGCCTTAAATAAAAGAAATAAAAGGGATACTTGGAAACAAAGAAAAGTATCTTTGAATTTTTTATTTTGGTCTCAAATATGATTCACACCTAGATATAAGTGTAGAATTGATAGCAACCATTTTATGGTTTCTAAAGCTTATATTTTACTATCAAAACAGCCTCCAAACCTAACTTTTTTTTTGGTCGGTCGAAAATGCGTGTTACTATTAATACCAAAACTTTGGGCACTGAGTACCCCATTACATCCAACAAGAGCTAATAAAGCTCAGAAGGAACAAAATCCCCACGCAGGAGGAACAAAACAAAGATGTCAGACCTAACTTCCTCTTTGTTTTATATTATTTGTTGTATAGAAATCTTGCCCACTATGCCCCTGATAATATTTCCCATCTTTCACAGAGTTTCTCTTATTTGTTCCACAAAAAGAGCACCAATGGGCCTTCAGGCCCATTATAATTGAAGTACCCATCTCGGCCCAACAGTGCGCAAGGTGACACACCCTCCTACCCATCACGATTGATGCTCAACACACCAGCAAACCGGTGCGGGTGTGTCGCGTGGGAGACCTGCCCTCTGCAGCTCTTTACCAGATAAGGTGCCTTTCTTGTCATGGTTTGCCCAGTCAACGACGTCGATTACACGATACGGCTACCCCTTATAGTAGCAGCCCGCCAATGTATTAACCTGCCACAGCTGTGCACGATGCACTCGTCGCCTGACACAATTGATGGCCCGACATGCATGTCAGGTGACAGATGTATCAATCCATCCCGAAGTCACGAGGAAAGGGCCACGGACGAAGGACACATGGTCCAATGAAAGACACAATGCCCATCAGCTCTTTGCCAATAAATAGCAGCTACAAGCCTACCAAGGGACGAGTCAGACCCTATGAGAGCTAACTCTTAGATCACATGAGCTAGTGTGTCGAGTTCTAGAGTTTGTCGGGTGATACTAGGTGATCACACCCCCAACTCGAGAGGGATGGGAGGAGTTCACTTAGAAATTGTTTCTGTAATAGCAAGCAACGCGACATGATGCTCAATGCTACTTCAACATTTCAGGTCCCCACTTGGGCGTCAACCCGAGATGGCTGACCCACCTATACCCGACATGAGGAACCTGAGAACCTTAATATAATGTTTACCAGATATGTATCCTAACCCGACACAGTACCCAACCCGATATGGTATACCCATCATGGCTGTAGCCCAACACTGCCAATAGCTCGACATGCCCATATCAGGTAGAGGGTTCTATCCCAATATGCCCTTTACCAGTCACAGTTCACAACCCGACACGGTAAAGAATCTGACATGGTTGTATCCCGATAGAGCCCCAACTCGGTAATAGGATGACATTATCTTAAGTGTATGCTGCTATGTACTTTGATCTCCTAAATCAGGGTGACTGATACCTATCTTCCCTTTTTCAGTATTTACTTTCCTTTAATTACAACATTGGAACTAAACCTTTATATCTCTTTCTAATTATTAGAATCTGAGTAGTTTATCTCATATAGTTTTGTGTATGGCTGCTTTTTGTGGGATGATTTTTATAGCATCTGAGTTCTAGTCTCTTCTTTTTGGATCACGCTTTTGACTAGCTATTGAATCATGTTCCTTGTTTTGACTCCTTTGAGAGAGGGATGTCATAACTCTAGAGCTTGGTCTTATTCAGGTGTATGAGAGTACCCAAAATCAGGGTTGCCCTGGCCTATCTTTCCACTCCAGTCCACATGTGGTACCCTTGAGAGAGGGAACTTAGTGGAGGGCTAGTTGGTACCTTCTTTAAGAGAAGAAGGTGTAGGGAGTTGGCCTCCACCGCTTTCTACGATTAAGTTTTCTTCCTTTGTGCTTTACTCCAAAGATATTCTTATCTCCTCGTTTTCTTTTATTTAAAAACTTCCATAAAAACTGCTAAACCCCAAAATCTGAATCCTTCTGGTAACTCCCTTTGGAGATAGGTTTTTAGTTTGATTCTTTGTAATTCTTTCTCGTTGCACCAAACCTTATCCTTAAACTTTTGAACATGCTTTGACAAGTAAACTTGAGTTCTGAAGTGCTATTCTTCCAATCCTTGTGTTCGACCCCGAACTATTTCAATCATGTGGTAGTTGTAGGAGTATTAAATATTTGGGTATTATAAATTACTAAAGTTTGATGACCTAGACATGTATCCAATTTTGGACCCATGTTTATGGCTTGTCAACTTTTTGGCACCATTACTGGGGATTCAATAACAAATACCGTTCTACGGACTGGAGCTTTACTTGCACTTTGCCAAAAAACTTTGTACATATGCATATAATGTTGCAAATATTCATTGCACATAGTTTATACAACACATTCACACTTTCACACTTCTTCTTTTTGGGTACTTTTTCACCTCTTCGAGCCATCCTTGTGTCTGACAAGCCATGGCTGAGCAGGCTCTTGGAGCTCGGTCCCTGCACTCTTTTGTCCAAGTTAGGGCAAATGAAGAGAGGAATCCGGTAGTTGAGCAACCACTCAATGTTGCCAAATTTGAGTTGAAGCCCGATTTCCTCCATTTACTGCAGCACAATCAGTTTAGAGGGAACACCATTGAAGAGAACCCGTACAACCACCTTACATCATTCAGGAGGACTTTCTAGAATTTTAAGATCAACAAAGTCCCAATATCTCACATCTACACCCAGTGATATCCCATCTCTCTAAGAGACAAAGCCTTACAGTGGTATACAAGTCTACCGGATGGAAGCCTCCTCGATTGGGAGCATCTAGCCAATGCATTTATCATCCAGTTCTTCCCTATAGAGAGGAGGATCAAATGCCAAAACAAGATAACAAGGTACTTGCACAACGTCTCAGAGAACCTGCATGAGACTTGAGAGAGGTTCCAAGGCTATCAGAGGGAGTGCCCACACCATGGTTTTTCTGAGCCCAAGCTGATCACTACCTTCTATAATGGGATGTGCGTCAGAGAAAGGAAGTCCCTGAATGCTGCAGTTGGAGTGATTTCTTGAAACTCAGTGCTCAAAGGGCCAGAGAGATTATAGACAATATTTCCATGAATTAGCAAGATAGTGAGTATGACAAAGAGTCAACAAGCCACGTCACTCCTGGAGAATTGAAGGCAATGGAGGCATTGGCAGCTAAGCTAGACAAGATAGTAACTGAGGTCCAAACCTTGAAGGAGCAGGGATATAAGGGCAAAGTCCGGTAAGAGGTAGTGAGAAGATGCATCACCTTTAGGGAGCCAGACCGCTTGTTTGACTTTTGCCCACAAACGGTTGTTCAAGGCGAACTGGATGAAGACAACACGGAGAATGTGAGATATGTTCAGTACCGACACCCGGATCACCCTGGTTTTTCATATGGGAACACCAGCGCGGCTGAAAATTCTCATCAGCTGGTGGGCGAAACTTCTTCAGGAGGATCGCAAAATCAGTAATGCCAAGTAAGTTTCCCACAATAAAGAAGTTACCAGCAGGGCCAGCCACAACGACCGTCAGTGATGACAAAGTTGATGTCTTTTGCTAAGAAGCAGAACAATCTGAATGAAAAGTTGCACAAAAGTTCCGTGGACAACACGACTTTGCTCAAGTTGATGAAACAATAGATGATAGTTTTTCCACTCAGATAGGAGAGCTCCAGCAGCACAACAAACAGATTGGCCAGCAGCTGGAAAGTCTATCCCAGAGTATCAACCACCAAGTAGGACGATTCCCCTCTAGAACCAAGCTGAACCCATGTGGGAATGAAACCACAAAGATGACCATCTTAAGGTCAGACACAGTGGTGTAGCCAGCAGTTGAGAAGAGAGCAACAATGAAAACTATTCCATTTGAGGATGTAACTCCCGAAGGATCAAGAGAAGTGACTACAAAGCCAAGGAAATTAAAAGCTTGAGGAGATGATGACACAACTTTTGAGGAGCGTTCGAATAGATATGCACCTTGCTTACCCTTCCCGCACAAGTTTGTAAAGGCACAATTAAAGAAGAGGTATGAAAAGTTCATGGATGCATTAAAGAAGTTGCACCTCGACATCCCGTTCTTGGATGCGATCGAAGAGATGACCACCTACACAAAGTTCCTAAAAGACTTGATCTCAAGAAAAAAAATAGGAGAAGACGTTCAAACCGTGAAGGTAGCACAAATGTCAAGTTCTTTTATCAAAGAAAGTATGCCTTCTAAGAAGAAAGAACATGTGGCTTTTGTCATCCCCTTTCAAGTTGAGGACAACATGACCCGTAAAGGTCTGGCATACCTGGGAGCAAGTATTAACTTAATGCCCTTGTACCTTGCAAAAACGTTAGGACTTGCCGATATGTTGAGTACTAATATGAGAATTCATCTCTCATAGATCACACTTTCACCAGACCAGTTGGAGTGGTCGATGACGTGCCCATTAGAGTTGGGTGGTTCCTTATACCCTATGACATTGTTTTGATTAACATCATGGAAGATCCTAGATGCCCCATTATCTTCAGGCGACCCTTCCTTGCAACTGGCAGAGCACTCATTGATGTAGAGGTAGGTATCATAACAATCAGAGGTGGAGGAGAACACATCAACTTCAACATCTACGATTATATGAATGCCCCCTCGTTCTTCAAGTCATCTTATTTCATCGAAAACTATCAGTAGCTCTCTGATGAAGTAAGAGAAGAAAAGGCTATGGTAGACCCACTGATGCAAACTTTAGCTGGCGAAGTACAAGTGGTCGAGGACCAGGAAGTGAAGGAACTGCTTGCATTTCTAGAAGATGAAGATCTATCTGAAGTAGAAGATCATTGGAGACAGTGATGTATGCTTCCGTACGAAGTTATCCCACCAAAGAACAAGAAGAGAAGACCCCACCCGAGTTGAAGGTTTTGCCAAAAAAGTTTGGAGTGTCGTTTCCTAGATGATGAAAGGATGAACCCAATCATCATCAACTCAGAGCTGACTGGTGGGCAGAAGGAATAGTTGATGGTGGAGCTGAAGCTAAGAAGGAAAGACCTAGGTTACTTGATTGAAGATCTAAGGGGGATCAACCCTTCTATGTGTATGCACATGATCCACCTAGAAGAAAGTTCTAAGCCTTATGTCCAGCCGCACTAAAAGCTGAATGAGAAGATGTGAGAGGTGGTCGACAAGGAAGTTGTGAAGCTCCGTGACATGGTAATCATTTACGCCATTAGTGATATCACATGGGTGAGCTCCATCCAGGTAGTTCCAAAGAAGGGAGGCATAATGTTGATTAAGAGAGATAACTGAGTCAAAGTTTCCAGCAAGACCGTCACCGGTTGGAAGATGTGCATCGGTTACCGAAAGCTAAACGCCGCCAATCATAAAGATCACTTCCCTCTCCCATTTATCGGCTAGATTCTTGAGCACTTGTCCCACCACTCTTAATATTACTAGTTGTATGGGTATTTGGGGTTCTATCAGATCCCCATCCACCCACACGACGAGGAGAAGACTACCTTCACATGCATCTTTGAACTTTTGCTTTTAGAAGAATGCCCTTTGGGCTCTGCAATGCACCTACAACCCTTCAGCGATGCATGAATGCCACATTCACAAACTTCCTGGAAGATAAGATGGAAGTCTTCATAGATGACTTTGGTGTTTATGGAAGCTCTTTTGATGATTACCTAAATAACCTATCTTTGGTAATGAAGAGATGTGAAGAACAAAGTCTCACCCTTCATTGGGAAAAGTGCCATTTTATGGTACATGAATTGATAGTTCTGGGACATAAGATGTCCAGTAAAGGTATTTAAGTTGACAAATATAAGGTGGAGGTGATAGCCAAGCTTCCTCCACCCACATCTTTAATAGGAGTCAGAAGTTTATTGGGACATGCCGGCTACTACCAAAGGTTTATGAAGGACTTTTCATAGATTGTGAAGCCTTTGTCAAATCTACTGATGAAGGATGTGAAATTTGATTTCACAGATGAGTGTCTGACATCATTCTACACTTTGAAGGATGCTTTGGTCTCCGTACCCAATCTCCAGTCTCCCAATTGGAATCTTCCCTTTAAGCTTATGTGTGATACTAGTGATTTTACCATAGGCGCAGTCTTTGGGCAAAAGAAAGATAAAAAGCACCATGTGATCTTCTACACCAGTAAAACGTTAGACGAAGCACATATTAACTACACCACCACCAAAAATAAATGCTAGCAATTGTCTATGTATTTGATAAGTTTCGATCTTACCTTGTGGGTTCTAAGTTAATTGTTCACATCGACCACAAAGCAATCAAATATTTAATGCAAAAGAAAGACACTAAACCTAGGCTATTGCACTAGGCATTGCTTCTTCAGGAGTTTGATCACAAGATAATAGATAAGAAAGGTTCTGAGAATGTGGTCGCCGACCACTTTTGAGGATTAGGATGGAGGATGACCAACCTTTGTCAACCAATGAAAGCTGTGTTGATGAGGCAATCTATGTTGCCTAGATGGCCAATCCAAAAGGGGCATGGTACACCGATTTCTGTAACTATCTAGCCTACAAACAACTACCCCCAGAAATGTCTTACAATCAGAAGAAGAAGTTATTCTCTGATCTAAAGAACTATTATTGGGATAACCCTCTGTTGTTCAAATGTTGCGCTGAAGGCCTATATAGGAGGTGTATACCCGAAGTCGAAGCCCCAAATATCTTGTTTGAGTGTCACTCCTCCTCCTATGGAGGGCACTTGGGTGTTGAAAGGACCATGACCAAGGTTCTCCTGTCCAACTTTTACTGGCCCACTCTTTTCAAGGATGCTCACGCCTTTGTCAAAGCCTGCAACGAGTGTCAAAGAACTGTGAATATTTCCTGTAGGAATGAGATGCCCATGTCTGAATGGATTGAAATGGAAATCTTCAAAGTATGGGGGATAGACTACATGGGACCTTTCCCATCATCATACGATTTAAAGTACATTCTAGTTGCAATGGATTATGTCTCAAAGTGGGTAGAAGGCATACCAACCACCACTTGTGATGCTAAGATAGTTATAAAGCTTTTTACTAAGATCATCTTCCCAAGGTTTGGAGTACCAAGAACAGTTATCAGTGATGGTGGATCTCACTTTGCTGAGAGGCAATTTGAGTCACTTCTTCTCAGATATGGCATTCGACACAAAGTTGCCACACCATATCATCCATAGACATCTGGTGAAGTTGAAGTTTCTAATCAGCAAATCAAGTAGATCCTGGAAAAAATAGTCAGAAAATCTCAGAAAGACTGGTCAACCAAGCTAGATGATGCGCTCTGGGTGTACAAGATAGGGTACAAGACACCGCTCGATGCCACGCTTTATCGTTTGATATATAAGAAATCATGTCATCTACCTTTTAAGTTGGAAGACAAGGCATTTTGGGCCATCAAATGTCTCAATATGGATCTATCCCTAGCCAGAAAGAAGAGGTTCCTTCATCTCCAGGAACTTGAAGAACTACCGAGTTGTGGAATTTGTTAGTGCTTTCGAATTTGTGGACTCAGTATACTGAACCTGGGCACGTCCAAAAGTCGGTAGTACCAACTGAAAAAGTTAGTGGTACAAATTCCTTATCAGTGAGTGCTCGAAAATCTTTAGAGACTTGGTGGTACCGACCAATAAAGTCGGTGGTACTGAGTATGTGCTATTGTTGCGAACTAAACACTGACCTCATTTCGGTGCCACCGACTGCTAAATTCGGTGGTATCGAATTTAAAGCATTGCACACTCCAAAAACAAGTAAAGGTACCATTTTTACAAAAATTTAATTAAAGTGACAACTAAAAATGGAAATTGAACATAAAAACAAAGAAATAAAGTTTGGGTTGCCTCCCAATAAGTGTCATTGTTTAACATCCTAGACTAGAGGATCTATAGAGCAAAAATCTATGGAATAGTGCAAAGTTGCACCTCCTCTATCAATGGCTCTACCTCTCCTCCAAAATAGTGTTGTAATCATTGGTCGTTTATAAGGAACAACCTATTCCCATCTACAATGTTCACAACACCATGGGGAAAGACTTTTTCAATTACAAACGGTCCACTCCACTTGGACCTTAGCTTACCCAGATGCAGCCTAAGCCTAGAATTGAAAAGGAGGACTTTCTGACCTGGGAGAAACACCCTATTTAGAATGTGTCTATCATGAATTTTCTTAGTCCTTTCCTTATATATCCTAGAGATTTCATAAGCACCAATTCTAATCTCATCTTGTTCATTAAGCTCCAAAAGCCTCTTTCTACCCATTTTATCTATGTTGAAATTTAGCTTCTTCATGGCCCATTTAGCCTTATGCTCAAGCTCTATGGGTAGATGGCATGCACGGCCATAGACTAGCCTAAAAGGTGTCATTCCTGTTGGGGTTTTATAGGCTGTTCTATAAGCCCAAAGAGCAGCACCTAGCACATAGCTCCAGTGCGTCCTATTGGTTGAGACCGTCCTTTCCAAGATTTTCTTCGTCTCTCTATTAGACACCTCAACCTATCCTTGAGTCTATGGGTGATAAGGAGTGCCCACTCAGTGCTTCACCCCATATTTTCTTAGTAACACCCCAAACTTCCTATTAATGAAATGGGAACCACCATCACTAATAATTAGGCGAGGGACACCAAACTTGTAATAAATGTATTCCTTCACAAACTTGCACACTACCTGTGCATCATTGGTGTGGGATGGAATTGATTCCACCCACTTAGACACATAATCAACTGCAAGTAATATATAAAGGTTGGAATTAGATGACACAAATGGGCCCATAAAATCTATACCCCAAAGGTAAAAAATATCAACTTCCTGAAACATATTCAAGGGCATCTCATGTAATGAGATATTACCTACACATTGACATGCGTCACAATGATGAACAAAGTTGTGAGGATCCTTAAACAACGTAGGTCAACAAAACCCACTCTTTAAGACTTTAGGTGCAGTCCTAGAGCTTGCATGGTGTCCGCCTGTGGGTAGAGAATGATAGTGTGACAAGATTCTCTCTACCTCACATTCGGGTACATATCTTCTTAACATCCCATCCCTACATTGCTTAAGAAGAATTAGGTCATACCAAATACAAAACTTCAATGAGTGGAAAATCATTTTTTCTCTTGGTACCCCCAATCTGTAGGCAATTCCTTACAAGCTAGGTAATTAACAATATTTACAAACCAAGGATCTTCAGTTTTAATTACAAATAATTTATCATCCGAGAATTCCTCAATAATGGGGATGGCTATATTTTTTTCATCTGCCCTTTCCAACTTAGGCAAATGATCAGCTACAACATTTTCGAACCTAGCCTTGTATCTAATCTCAATGTGAAATTCCTGAAGTAGAAGAATCCACCTAATCAATCTGGGTTTGGCATCTTTCTTTTGTGACAAGTATTTAATGGAAGAATGGTCAATCCAAACTATCTCTTTAGCCCCAACTAGGTATTGATAGAATTTTTCAAAAGCAAACACTACCGCCAACAATTCTTTTTTGGTAGTGATGTAATTCAACTGTGCATCATTCAAAGTCATTGACGCATAATATATGACAGTTGGAGTCTTGTCTCTGCGTTCACCCAACATAGCTCCTACTGCATTATCTAATGTGTCACACATCATCTCAAACGGTAGGCTCTAGTCAGGAGCCTGAACAATAGGTGCAGAGATCAGTTTTTCTTTAAGAATTTCAAAAGCTTTTAAACATCACTCATCAAAGGAAAACTCGACGTCTTCTCTAACAATTCAAACAATGGTTTGGAAATTTTCGAGAAATCCTTGATAAAACTGTTGTAGAATCCAGTGTGTCCTAAAAAGCTCCTCACTCCTTTCACTAATGGCGGTGGAGGTAGTGTGGAGATGACTTCAATCTTTACTGGCCAATTTCCCAACCTATCAACCTTTCATGTCGTGTTCATCATCCACTTGCCCGACATGGTAATAACCTGTGACACATAAACATTTGTATCACAGAAGTCCTATCACCTATCCATATCATGCACCGATAGAGCATAGTGCATATCACACATTATGTATCGTGTTCTTGCTTGTGTCAAGTAGAACCTTAAATGCATATCGAGTTTCCCGACTATCACGTCAAACATATAGGCTTTCCTATCGCTTATTTTGCATATGTTTTTTGCCTGTGTCGCACGACACAAGTATCGCTTGATACAATGTATGACATGTTCCTGATGGGTAAGACTTTCGGTGCGTGTCGGTGACTCTATCATTTAGAGATCTTGTCATGCTTTCCCCTGTGTCACGCGAAACTCATATCCTGTGACAAGTTTATCGCACATCCTTATCACACATAATAAGTTAAGAAGAGCTACTCGATACTCCACAAGTGTTGTGCGATGTATTGCTTAGACCATATTACATTCCTTTGCTTCTGACTTTACCAACACATAATTTTCCTTTCTGCCCAATATCAATTTATTTTGAGTATCGTTTAAAAAGTGTGCCGCGTTTCTCAGTATATCGTGCACTTACGTATCGCGTGCCAGGATTCCTAAAGGTTTTACCTTAGCCCAACATTGAGCTTTTGCAAATCGATACCGGTTTTCACATGTTCCGCCCAACCCATATCGGGTAGCAACCTTTTTATTAACTCTTGGTTATAACCAACCCTGAGTATCAGGTAGACAAAGTTTTGACTTAATTTCATTATCTTATATTTTCAGAAAATGGCACGCACCAAGGACATCATCGTTCAGGTCGACGAGCAGGGTCAGAGAATAACCCAGAGGAAACCACAGGGCAGAAACACCCTAACCCAGCAACATATGGGCCATCTGAGGCTGAGAAGCGGCCCCGAGTAGAAGCAACTGCAGCCTCAGCCATGACGGAAGATGTTGAGGTTCTGGCCCACTCGCCAAGATGTTTCGTGCCAAGGGACAAAGAGTTCAAGAGGCGTTACAATGAGTTGGCGGTGAAGGTCTACCGCCCAACCCAGTTCTGCAACCACACATCCTTCTGATAGATCGACATCTTCGACAGGCTATAGAATGTCTTGGAAGCTGCTGGACTTTGATGAATTTGCTTCAGCTACTCTCCCTCTTACACCGAGTTCACAAAAGAGTTTATCTCCTCCCTCCACCAAATTCTAAATATGCCAGAGGAAAGAAAGAGGTACGGTGGAGAAGAAAGGCTATAGGGGCACCTCTACAACACAGAGAATGAGATAATAGCGAGACTTCTCACTGAGATCTTCTCTTCTAGTGAGGTTGATTGAGAGTTACTCAAAAACGGGGCCCGAATCAATGACAGTGATGACTTTGACTTGGTCAGGTTGTGGAAGACGCTGATAGGAGAGTCCTCCTTCAAGTTAGGAAGCAAAGTGGCGACAGTCCACTCCTACTTCTGGAGGATAGTCAACATGATCGTGGTGGGCCTACTCTTCAGTAAATACGAGACGAACAACCTCTACACTAAAAAGCTGCACCTTATCTGGTATATAATGGAAGGCAAGCCGATAAACTTGGGACACTTCCTGCTCAATCATGTACATCTGATAAAAGATGCCACCAAGGAATACAACATGGGAGGAGTTGTGAATTTGATAGCGGCCGAATTGGGTACTCGAGGGAGCCACTCAGCCTATCACAAATCAAGGACAATGACAAGATAGATATAAAGTTTCTCACCAGGGAAAATATCATCAATAAGGAGGGCCGCCGCCTCTTCTATAAGTTTGCGAGGACCAATATCCTCTTACCCCTCCCAAGATTCCTCAACTATGGCATAGAAAATCTGGTCTTCACAATGGCAGAGGTTCAAACTCTCTGACCGTCGATGCAACTTATGCTGCCACAACGACCATTCAAGAAAGGATGTCTGTAATAGGGAGGTTCGCACCCACAGAAGCTCGACGGGACAAGTCATCGGTGGTCATCCTCTAGGACTCATCGGTATCCACCACCGTCAAGCCAATCACCACCACCGTCGAACCGGTAGCCGCTATTCTGGTGGCTGGTATTACAACCACCGAACCAACCACGACAACCACAATGATGCCCGACGCAGATATAGAAGAAGTGCCGACCATCGTGGAGGTCGTCGACCCAACCAAAGCCGCCACATTATTCATCACCATAGAAGTAGTCGCAACAGAAGTAGTTGTCGTGGTGATACAAGCTTCATCTCTATCGGTAACAGCATAGACTACAAGCACCCCCTTGGTGCGGCCGGATACCTCTCACAACAGTGATGTTGTCTTCATTGAGATCTTGGACGCCGAGCTCAAGTCTGTGTAGTAGACCCTGACACCGCCACCCATGATGCCACTAGTCACCATAGAGGAGGAAGTAGAGAGTTGGGCAGTCAATAATCATTCGTCCACTCTGCCACCTTCTCCACGGCCCAACACTAAGGAGGTTGCACCCATTACGAAGGTACCAACACCGTTCCTGGAGGCCACGCCCTCGCATACTATCCTGGTGGACTCAGCCCCAATTGGTGATGCCAATTCAACAGGCTACGCCACCAATGCGAGGATCACTACGAAGAGTCGAAACCGATCGAAGGTAATCCCTTCCTCATTAGGGCAAGGTTTTGGCTTCAAGTTCGACAACTTGCGGGAGGTAACACGCAACCACAATGCTACTTTCTCTTCCCCGACTCACAAGTTTTAGGTCTTCCAACAATGACTGGGAGAACATGAGTGTCAACTGCTGATCCTTGTTGGTCTCCCCAGCCAACTAGATGCAATGAACAACACAATGCAGGAGGTGCTCCAATGCCTAGACGCCATCGAGAAGAGGCTCGATGAGAGGGACGCCTGCCACCACTCAAGGCATTCCCAAAGATCGCCTTCACCATTGGTGCCCTCCTCTCTACCATCATCATCATCACCTCTTCCTCCATCTTGTCATCCTCCTCTGAAGCCAGCGGGCCCTCAACAACGCCCGAGGAGGAGACGACAAACAAAACCACTAACGGCCCCCATAGAACAAGGGAGTACATGTGGCATTGACACTTCTAACCCTCCACAACCGCTAGAGACAACTAAAGTAGAAGAAGAAATGCATGGAGACCTAGTGAATGATTCCTCTGAAGGAGAGGGGGATGATCTGTACAACTCATTTGTTGAGCAGCCCCCAAGACTGAAGACCTTAGCGGCTGATGTGTTCTTTGTGTTTTTTGAGATTCCAATCTTTGAGATGGCCGACTTTGACAGGAGCACAATCAGATACTTGATAATATGGGACCAACAACTACTGAACATGGTCATAAGGTCGTAGATAGAAGAAGAAGCCATCCTCTGGAGTGACGAATACTTTTCCGTGCAACACCAAGCACTCAAAGGAATGTTCTGCTCAAAATCCGTCATAGGGAAGATTCTGTTTAGAGTCTTGGAAGGTGCCATGATCGACAATATCATGCTCAGGATAGGCCGACAACCAGTCTACAATGCCACTCTATCCTTATCCAGGGGACTGCTAGTAGGGGTGAATAACACATGACCGATGATTGATATGCTGAAGCATATAGAAGAGAACAACCCCGACCTGGTGTTGGCTCCCTACAAGCATAGGGGGTAGTAATTCCTCTACGTAACTGACCTCCACTCCCACAACGTTATCCTACTTAGCTTATGCAACATGGAGGTCCCCCCACATATAACACATCTTCCTCCGCCCTGAAGACATCAACCTCATTCTCTTGCCTCTACGTCTCCACCGGGTCATTCTCTTGCCTCTACGTCACCACTAGGTCTAGAACTTCTACAGGATCAAGGACTTTTCAGTTCAAGCAGACCTAGGGAGCGGAAATAGCGCCTTCATCATCTTACATGCCATAGAGTTGGTAAACATCTTCAGATATATACAACAGCTCCAAGACACAAATTTCGATCATCTCAGGAGCATCTATGCACTGTTGCTGATAAAAGACAATAGCTATTTTTGGGAACCAGTGCTTTTAGAGGATCTGCTAGAGACAAACGCTGACTCTGATTCTGACTCCCACTCTTCACCACCCAGTGGTCTACTTTGACGTGTTTAGGATGGGCAAGCAAATACAACATTTACGAGCCTTATTTGCCGCTGAAGGCGCTTCTACCTCACCCATCATCTCTGACTCCATCATCAACAACTATGACTGTTCTACCTGTAGTTCTCTATCTCAGGAACATGTTAATCAAATACTTCTATAACTTGCTGATTCTAACACTGCAGCCGTCATATATGAGAAGGATAATGCAGTAGTCCCTCTCGACGATCTACGAGACCTAGTCAAGTCTGGAAGATGATTATCTATGATGGTGGCATCAACTTACATCTGTATCTTATAAAAGAAGATTAGACAGCCCTACATCACCCATCTGATGTTGTTCAACGATCTATGTCTGGCCAATGAAACAAGAGAGCGTTAGCTGTTCCAGCTCGAAACCAAAAAGTCTCTGTCGCACATAATGTTTCTTCCTATTTTGCATTGCAATCATTGGACACTTATCATGATATACACATGTACTCGTGTTGGTTTCTTCTACAACATCTTAGACGCCGTGTGGTTGGTGCAGATACAACATGGGCATCTCTAATTCTGGCCGATACACATGTACTCGTGTTGGCATCTGCACCAACAACACCCCTTGAACGACAGGAAAGAAAATACTATACCGAGGTGGTGTCCTTGATACAACCTTATCTTTAAAATTCAGCGACAACCTGGCACAATCTCTAATTCTGCCACCGCAGTCCAAAACAGCCCCCCCTATCAAATGACTGCGGAGTTTACATGCTACACTGGATATACAACGTAGCAGCCCTGAGGAAAATGCCAGAGAAGCTCCATGACCTTGACAACCACAGCCCATGAGAAGAATATGTCATGGAGCTCTTATCTACCAATGGTGCATGCATCCACTGAACCCTCACTAATCTATGCCTACCCTTTCCTATTTATCTTACTACTCTAGGACAGAGTGTGGGGTAATTTTGGGGGGGGGGGGTGCTCCATAGCATTACTGAGGGAGGTAATCTAAAATTTTCTCCTTCTTTTCCTTTCCTTCTCTCCCCTTATCATACTCCGTGTATACATGTACAAAAATGTTTGATAGAAAGCAATACATACATAATATATACACAACTGCATGTTTCTCAAAATTGTAAAAATTACTTTATCATAAATATTTGGTACAACTTCTTCTAGCTTGTTCTCTCCATGACTAAATCAGTGTACATTTCTACTATACTCTCTTGAAAATGTAGTCTTAAACGATAAAATCTATAACTTTTCTATGCCAACTTTAAAAAATAATCTCGTTCCAAGCAAAGAGATGTGCATGCGAAGGAAAAAGTTGCCCAAAAAACAAACTCCCTTTTCCCTACCCATCAAAATCCCAAAAAGAGAGGAAATCCTTATGAGAGCGAATAAAAGCATGATAGTTGTGTCAAAAAAAACACTTGTCTTCCCAAAAGTACCCATCTTTAGGAATGGTAGATCTAGGGAAGTAGTACGTAGGATGTGAAGTCACTGCTCTAAAGCCAACTAGCTTGGACTGGAAGGACCACTTTCCCATTAACGAACCCATACCTGGATGGACCAATGGGAAACAAGAAAAACCCAAAATCCTTAAGCCTTCCTGAAAACCCCACCTTCCACTCCCATGATTCAAGAAGTTTGGTGTGAAAGCTAACTTCCAAAATAATGCACCAAAGTTTCTAAAAAGTTTGGGAGAATTTTTTTGATTAAATAAGGAAAGAAAAATAAAGTCCATTTTTGGTGGTCATTCAATAAATTCACTTAACCCTATTTCTGAAGACAACGTCTGGTTTTGAAAGGTATCACAAACAAATGTTTTAAAAAAATAAGTACAGATTGATTGAGGACAATCAAAATGCTAAGTTTGGGGGAGTTGATAACACCCATTTTATGGTTGCTAAAGCTTATATTTTACTATCCAAACAACCTCCAAACCTAACTTCCTCTTTGTTTAATATTATTTGTTGTATAGAAATCATTCCCACTATGTCCCTAATAATATTTCCCATCATTCGTTGAGTTTCTCTTATTTATTCCACAGAAAGAGCACCAATGGGCCTTTCAGGCCCATCAGTAATCAAGTACCCATTCCGGCCTAGCAGTGTGCAAGGAAACACACCCTCCTACCTATCACGGTTGTTGCCTGACATGCCAACAACCCGACCTAGGTGTGTCGCACGGGAGCCCTGGACACTATAGCTCTTTACTCGATAGGGTGCTTTGCTCGTCATGGTTTGCCCAGTTGACGACGTCGATTACATGATATAGCTACCCCTCAGAGCAGATGCCTACCAAGGTCCTAATCTGCCACGGTTGTGCACGATGCACTTCCCGCCCGCCACAATTGATGTCCTGACACGCATGTTGGGTGATAGACATATCGGCCCCTCCCAAACCCACGAGGAAAGAGCCACATACAAAGGACATGTGGTCCAATGAAAGCCACAATGCCCATCATCTCCTTGTCTATAAATAGTAGCTACAAGCCTACCAAGGGGCGGGATGGACCCTACAAGAGCTAACTCTTAGAGAACAGGAGCTAGTGCGTCGAGTTCCAGAGTCTGTCGGGTGATACTAGGTGAGCACACCCCCAACCCGAGAGGGATGGGAGGAGTTCACGTAGAAATTTTTCCAATAGCAACAAGCAACGCTACATGACCCTCAATGCTACTTCAACACGCCAGGTCCTTACCTAGGCGTCAACTTGAGATGACTCGCCCACCTATACCTGACATAAGGAACCTGAGAACCTTAAGATAATGTTTACGTGATATGTATCTTTACCCAACCTGATACCCAGCCCAATATGGTCTACCTATCACGATTGCAGCCCGACATGGCCAATAGCTTGAACCAGACATATCGGGTAGAGGGTTCTATCCTGATACACCCTTTAACCGTCATGGTTCATGACCCGACACGATCAAGAACCCGACATAGTTGTATCCTGATACATCCCCTACCCGATACCCAGTTGAGATTATCTTGAGTGTATGCCGCTATGTACTTCGATCTTCTAAATGAGGGAGACTGATAGCTATCTTCCCTTTTTCAGTATTTACTTTCCTTTAATTACAACATTGTAACTAAACCTTTATATCTCTTTATAATTATTGGAATCTATGGAGTTTATCTCATATAGTTATGTGTATGGCTCCTTTTTGTTGGATGATTTCTTTGTAGCATCTGAGTTCTAGTATCTTCTTTTAGGATTTCTTTATAGCATCTGTGTTCCTCATTTTGACTCCTTTGAGAGAGGGATGTCGTAACTCTAGAGCTTGGTCTTATTTGGGTGTACTAGAGTACCCAGAATCATGGTTGCCCTGACCTATCTTTCCGCTCCAGCCCATGCCTGGTACCCTTGAGAGAGGGAACTTAGTGTATGGATAGTTGGCACCTTCTTTGAGAGAAAAAGGTGCAGGGAGTAGGCCGCCCTCACTTTCTATGATTAAGTTTTCTTCGTTCGTGCTTTAATCAGAAGATAGTCTTATCTCCTATTTTCCTTTATTTAAAAAATTCCATAAATACTGGTAAACCCCAAATTTTAATCCTTCTGGTAACTCCCTTTAGAGATAAGTTTTTCGTTTGATTCTTTTTAATTCTTTCTCATTGCACCAAACCTTATCCTTCGACTTTTTGACATGCTTAGACAAGTAAAAATTGAGTTCTGAAGCACTATTCTTTTAATCCCTATATTCAACCCTGAACTACTTTGACCCTGTGCTAGTTGTAAGAGTCTTAAACATTCAAGTATTATAAATTACTAAAGTTTGATGACCTAGATATGTCTCCATTTTTGGACCCACATTTAAGGCTTGTCAATAATACTTTCCTTCAATTTTTGGGATCACAGGATTAAAGAGAGGAATATCAAATTAAATTACATTTGCTATAGTGGAAAAGTTAACAAATGTATACATTAAAACAAATAAACAGAAAATGAAATAAGGTCCCACCCATTTGATTTATGATCATCCGATTAGGGTTCAAAGGTCAGGAGTACATCTCCTAGATTTGGCTAGTTTAGGAAATGATACAATAAGCCTTATGCTCTTGTCTCCCTCATATACGAATGAGTAAATATGGAAACCTCACTAATGGATTTGCGAGATTAATATACATCCACAAACCCTTGGGTTTACCTACTCTGGTAGGACATTGAGGATTTTCCCAATTTGCTAATTCAACTGAGCCCTATCCACCATAGCCGAGGCTATATAATGGGATGTCCACCCTCTGTGACAACACCAATTCATCCATAAGGCTCATCTGGATCTCAAAGTCCCTCCTATATGATCAATTTTCCCCTTTAAGCCCTACTATTCATCTTGCTCTCCTCCTTGAACCATCCCAAAGATCCATCTTGTCATCCTCTCTACTTTGACCATCTCCAAACCAATTAAGAACATCAAAAAGTTGGACAGGTACTCTTGCCTGAAATCCAAAGGTTCGAAGGCTCAGAGTCAAGCAGCCTATTGGCCGCTTGCTCATGTAGAAGAAAGTGAGTCAAGGTTCTAGATGACCTTCAGTGAAAGGTCTCATTTTCCCCTGACTCCTCTTCTAACATGTTAGGGCTTTTCTATCTTTTCCCTACCCTTTTCCTACATTTCTTGGCAAAACCACACATGCATGGGCCACTAATATGGCAAGATCTAATTGGCTCAGACGTGGCCCCATGCTACATCGACATTACAAGGTCAACCACTGAGGTGGCGACATGTGTTTATCCCTAAAAGGTACTGTCTTGTAAAAATGATAAAAAAACATAGGGTTGTTCGAATATGGCAAGTAATATATGAAAATCGATAAAAAAAATACAAGGAATTCAAATAAATAAGTTTCAAGACCTAATACTACAGTAAAATCCAAAAGTGCTTAGATTTGATAACTTTAATGTATTAAATGCATGGAAACCCTAACATCTTAATTTTAATGATCACAACTTGCTTAAATGATTTTAGTGAATTAAGTATAATCTTTTTGGATAAGAAGGACATCTTGGACTTAATTTGAGATTAAGGATTTATATAAGATCAAAATTAGGGTTTGTAAGTTAAAAAAACATTAAATACGATTATTAGGGATTGGAAAGACAAAACCTTAATGAAACCATAATTTGACTGCAAAACCCTAACTCAAAATGCAAGTCAATTGTAGTTTGAATTTATGAATAAAATAGTAATAATTGGGTGTTATGAATTAATTTTATGGTGATTTCTTGCTTGATTTGAATTGGTCATATTTTCTTGGACTTTGACCATTTCTAAAAAGGTATGTGGTTACGGCTATGACTACTCACCTTATCCGACTTCCATGCTTTCTCGGAGTTTATCTGATTGGATTGTAATTTAGATCCTGCATGTTTGTTTACTTCATGCAAATTATAAAGTAACTATAAATATCATCTTATATAAATGTAACCTTCTCAAATCCTTAATGATCTTTGGTGAGTTAAAGAGCATTGGTGAATAAAGTCATTATGGGAATAACCAGTGATGAAGGGTTAAAAGGAAGATTGCCTCAGGCTAGTCCCAAAATGGAAGGCCTATGTAAGAAACCAATACCAGGTGAGGGAATTTTATGAATATCCACTATAGTTATCGAAACCTAAAGAGAGTGTTATCCAAAAAGAGGCTCCCCTAAAGATAGGGAAAACCATAGAGAAAAAACAGATAAGGTTGGCGAGGTGAAAATAAGAAAATGCTTGTTCAATTTTGTAATAATAATTGTTATTATGCTTGATTATATTGTTACACATACCTGTGAGTATTTTGTTTCGCCCACATACAAGTATATTTTGATGTACTAACCCTTTTTGTTTCATATAGATTTATGTCTATAAATTAAGATAAAAAGATATATTAATGCATAGAAGTCAATTACAATGCATAATCATGCTACTCTTTAACTTTTATTACCTTGCAAAATGTACATCTTGAGCTGAAGGAACCAAATGGAAAGATGCTTAAAGTTACTATGACTGATTTAAATAGATATTTTTTATTTCATGTTGCAAACAATAGATTTATATTTTCATTTACCTCCTTAAAGGAGAGTTTATCTTCATATTGTACCAAATTCTTTTCCATAAGTGAATTTGATAATTATTTTTCATTAGTTAATAAACCTCGATCTATAAATATGATAATGGCACTTGCCCTCTTGGTCCACTATGATTAGGGATAACAATAGGAGGGGGTCATTACATTTGGTATTAGAGTCTGGTTTACCATGTAACCTTTAATAATTAAATTTGGATGGTTATGTAGAGCCCAAGGGAATTATTAGGATATTTTCTAAAGACTATGGTGTCTATAAGGGACAATGACATGGGGGCTGGCAAAATTTTCCTCCATATCACTACTCAGTTATGAGGACTCTCGTGCCCGTGCATCCTACCTGGCCAAAGTCAGAAGATTTCATCCAAAATAAAATACCTCTATGTTTTGCTTATCATCAAAATTCTTCTCTTTTTACTCCTTTCTTCCCTTACCAAAACCCTAGGGACCTGATAACTACTTCCTACTAAGTATGAGGGTTATGGATATTAGGGATTAAGGCATCCTTCACTAGATAATAAAATGCATGTCAGCAAGATGTCATGGACACAATTTTTATGATGATTCAAATGCCTTAACCATAAAAGTATATAAAGTTATTTATATGAAGCAATGACCCACACCAAGACCATTGCCATCCCTGAAGACATACCCAAGGACTATATAGAAGGGAGGCCCTCCCATGGGAAGAGACTATCCTCAATGAAGAGAAAGAGATCCATAGATGATGAGTACTCTAAGAAGCAGAAGAGGGAAATGAGACCTTTGTTAAGAGAAGTCCCGAGAAGGCCCCTTTGGAACACCAAACCATGAATATGGCCCTGACTATAAAGGTGAACCTATGATAGAAGATGATCCCAAGAATGATCATGACAATTCTTTCAACTCTAGAGTGATAGTCAGTTAAGTAGTTGTTCATTCCCCTGATTTTTTGTAGTCTACAAAAGAAGGTCCTGAGGCCATTAGTGCCCTAGAACTCAAGGATGCTTCGAAAGATGAGAGTAGTGAACCCCTACCTATCCTCCCTCATTTTAGAGCCACCATCCTCAACTTCATCAAGCTAAATATAGAGAAGTTTTAGGGTGAAGACAAGACTTATGTAGTTGACGAGGCAGACAATTGGCTCGTAGCTATGGAGAATGGATTCCATACTCTGGAGGTGCAACCCAATAAGAAAGGTTCTATTTGTTGCTCACCTTCATGAGGGAGAAACAAAGATTTAGTGGGAGAATTACATCAGTGATCGAGACCTAATCGAAGAATCGGTGGAATAGATGGACTTTCATACCATCATCTCTACAAGATGCATTCCCAACTCTGCCAAGACTTAAAAGGAAAAGTAGTTCATGATCCTTTATTAAGTTAACATATCAGTGGCAGACTAATCTCAGATGTTCTGCCTCTTGGAGCATTTTGTCTATATCTAGACTGAAAAGAGGTGAGTGGATCATTTTATTGAGTGCATGCATCCCCAAATAAGACCCCATTTGATGGAATGTAAACCTACTCCCTTCACCCATATCCTCAACTTTATCTTAGACATGGAGAAGACAGTCATGCCTGCTCAGAACCCACCTAAGGGATATCTAGGGTTCACTGAAGGCACTTTAACCCAAGGAATGATAATAGGAGACCACCAAAAAGAATCGATGATAGGGTAGGAATGGAGGAAAGGGAAAGCTCTTCCAAAATGAATTGACACACCAAATGTTGCATCTGCGTGAAGAAGAATATTGGTCAGTATTTCCATGAATAGAAAGTGTAATACCACTATCAACAATAAGAACATGTCAGGGTGAATTGTTCTCTTCCTAACCCTCGAGGTCTGGGTCCTATGGAGGCTCAACCAGTGGCTTTAGCACCACAGAGGGGCAGTGTCACATGTAGGAGAGTGTCAATGGGACCGAGTCTTCACCATTGATAATGAAGAAGTTCATGCCAAGTCCAACCTCCTCATAGATGGTAGAAATCCCTAGGATTCTATTTCCTATCCTTTACCATGATGTGCATAGTTTGACTGTCATAAATTTCATGTAGGATTTCTTGATATAATGGGCCATAATTTGAAATCTTTGTTCGACTCTAGTTCTACAAATACTTTCATCTTGAGAAATCTCACAACTATGCTTTTTTTAGATTTCAAGAACTGATGATATGTCTTAAAAGTCACCACCCCTAGTGGTCTTATCTTCTCATTCCTCTACAAGACACCAGTCATACTTGTTAAATATATGAACAATGAACTCCCTATCAACTTCATCCTACATTATATGAATGATTTCAATGTCATTATAGGAATGGATTGGTTTTATAACTATAATGGAAAGATAAACATTAGAGAAAATAAAATAGGATAGAGCAGCCAGGTAATGCACCCTTTACCATTATATAAACAAAAAATGCCACTATTAGACTATGTGTGTCAGCTATAAAAGTGGAACATATGGTAGCTAAAGGTGGTATAACATTCCTAGCTAGAGTGACTAAGCTAAAGAGAAAGGTGCAACCCTTAGATGAAGTAGAGGTAGTTAGGGACTATGTTGATCAGTTCCCAAACAATTTGACAAGCATACTTCTGAAGAGAGAAGTGGACTTCTTAGTAGAGCAAGCTCTCGGGACAAGCCAAATTTTTGAGACACCTTATAGAATGGCTCAGTCAAAATTTGTTGTGTTAAAGATGCAATTTCAAGAACTACTTGATAAGGGCTTCATACTACCCAACACATCTCCATGGGGAGCATCAATCCTCTTTGTAAAGAAGAGAGGTAAATTGCTCTATATGTGCATAGACTATAGAATGATAAATTGGGCTACCATTAAGAGCATGTGTCCTCTACCCCACATAGATGACCTATTTGACCAGCTCAAAAATGATCAAGTTTTCTCAAAAATTGACCTATGATCTGGATACCACCAATTGCGAGTTAAGAGTGAAGATATCCCAAAAATTATTTTCCCAACCGGCTATGGTCACTATGAGTTTATGGTTATGTCTTCTGGGTTTTCTAATGGTCCAAGTGTGTTCATGAACCTCATCAATAGTGTGTTCCAACCTTTCCTTGAAATCTTTTTCATAATGCTCATGGATGACATCCTAGTCTACTCTAATGACCTAGAACAACACAGTGAGCACTTATCTAAGGTCCTTGATATCCTGAGAAAGTAGAATTTGTATGGAAAATTCTTGAAGTGTGAGTTTTGGATAGACTGAGTGATGTTCCTAAGTCACATTATATCGAGAGGAATATTTTTAGTGGACACTACCAAAGTGGCAACCATTCAAGAATGGATAGAAACAAAGAATGTATCCGAGTTTTGATGCTTCCTCAGATTGTCTGGGTATTTCCAATGATTCATCAATGAACTCTCAAAGGCTACTTTTCCCTTGAACAAGCTCACTCGAAAGGATGATAAGTTTGTTTGCTCTAACCTATGTGAAAAATGATTCCATGAGATAAAGGAAAAGCTTACCTCAACCCCTATCTTGACTATACCCTCAGGTAATGACAGTTGTGTGATCTTCACTGACACATCAAAGATGGGCTTAAGATGTGTGTTAGAGAGAACATGCATGTAGTCACATTTATCTCTAGACAACTTAGGCCCAACGAGTTGAATTTCCTGACCCATGATTTGGAATTAGTAGCAGCGGTCTATGCCTTGAAGATTTGGTGACATTATGTATATGGGGATACCTTTGACATCCTCACCAACCATGAGAAATTGAAATACATGTCGACTTAAAAGGATCCTAATTTGTGAAAAAGATGTTGGATTGAATACCTAAAATATTTAAATTTTACTATACCATACCATTTTGGTAGGGCCAATGTGGTTGTTGATGCCCTTAGTTGAAAACATTTCAGTTGCGCAACTGGTTTGGTTAACTAATGGAAAAAACTAGAAGACTTTTCTTGATGGGATCCACAACCTTTAGCATATAGAATTTGACTTGCCAATATCCAGATCAAGCCTAACATGTTGACCAAATTTGCCACAGCCCAGTTATCCAGCCCAAAGTTAGAAGGATGAAGGGTTTGATGGCAAAGCCTCAAACACACCTCTTGGTGGGTGTGGATGGTGGAATTCAATATAAAATTCATATTTGGGTTTCCAAGGATTCACGCTTAAAGACTCGTATCTCACAAGAGGCTCATGGATCTAATTACGCTTTTCACGCTGACGTCACTAAGATGTTTAAGGACCTACAACGGTACATTTGCTGGCTAGGAATGAAGAGAGACATAGCTTCTTATGTGTCTAGTTGTCTTACCTGCTATATCATGAAGGCTGAGTACTAGTGACCCGGTGGGTTACTACAATCGATTGAGATTCCTGAGTGGAAATGGGACCAGATCACCATGGATTTTTTGTAGCTTTTTCTATGACAAGAAAAAGGCATGATGCACTTTGGGTTGTGTTGGACCGCTTAACCAAGTCAACACACTTACACACTTTGAAGACCACTACCTAGGTGTCAGATTTAGGTGATTTTTACATTAGAGAATTAGTTCGTTTCAATGGTGTTCTGAGTTGAATTATCTTTTACCGTGACCCTAAGTTCACCTCAAAGTTATGGAAATAAGTTCAATAGGAGATCAGTGTGAGGCTAAAATTCAACAGATCCTATCACCCCATATTGATGGACAGTTAGAAAGAACGATTCATACCTTAGAAAATCTATTGAGAGCATGTGTTCCAAATTGGTGTGGATCATGGGGGAAATACTGACCCTTCGCTGAGTTTTACTATAACAACTGTTACCAAGGCAATATTAGGATGCCTCCATATGAAGCTCTTTATGAGAGGATGTGTCGGTCACTGGTTCATTGGGATGATTTCAGTCAAAGGACCTTGTCTAGGTTAGAGGAACTATAGGTATATGATAACAAGATCACTTTGATCAACCAGAGGATAGAGAGAGCCAATGATCAACAGAAGTCGTATGTTGATGAAAAGTTGAGAGGATGCACTTTAGTATAGGTGATCATGTATTTATGAAAATCTGACCCTGCTGAGCTATATCTAATAACAGAGGAATATTGAGTCCTTGATATGTGGGTCCATTTGAGATCCTAAAATGCATTGACGAGGCCACTTATCATATAGATTTAATAAAACAAAATAGTATGACGGATGATGTGTTCCATGTATCCAACCTGAAGTGCCTTTTGAAGGATCATGCCCCTGTGTTGAACATTGAACTGATAGAATTCAAAGGGATGTTGACATACCCTGAGTCACCTATGAAAATATTGGATTTCGTGGTGAAAGATCTCAGAAATAAAAGGATAGAGATGGTAAAGGGTCTTTAGAAGCACCATGGTGAGGATGAATCCACATGGGAGCTTAAGACAGACATGGAAATCCCTCATATAGAACTTTTTGTATGATTAGTTGAATTTTTAGGACAAAATTCCTATAAGAAGGAATGGGGGTTATAAACTAGTTTTTCACATGTATTTACATATTGGAAATGCTATTATTTGATTGTCAAGGATATATTAGAGAGCTTGGTATGCTTTATTTTAAAAGTATGGGTTTAAATTGTAAAATCTCCATTGCAATGGTTTTCATGATTTTACTATTTTCAATAATACAATAATAGATAATGAGAAAAAATTAGAAAATTTAATGAAAACTAAATTACTAAAGGTAATGGATAATTAGTATTTTACGTATGGAATTATGTGGAGTTGTCTAGAAAAGTGATGTTGAAGTCAACTAAAATATTGGTTTTGGTTCCATATTGTACTTAATGAGAAAAAATATCAAAACAAGGAATCATGCCATGTTTGGAAGAGAAAAGAATTAATTTGATGCCTTAAATAAATGAAATAAAAGCGAGACTTGGAGACAAATAAAAGTAACTTTGGCTTGTGTATTTTGGTCTCAAATCTCGACCATATATATATATATATATATATATATATGTATATATATATATATAAGTGTTTAAGACTTCCCTTCAAATTTCATTATTAAAAGGATTAAAGGAGATCAAGATACAAATTAAACTAGATTTCCTAAATTGGAAGAGTTAATAGATTTATATGTTAAATGTCACATAATCTGAAAAGGAAATAAGGGATTGAACCCTTTGATGTGCGCTTGATTCATACCATCTGATTAGGGATCAAAGGTCAAGAGTTCATCTCCTACCTCTCCTCTCCTTTGATGAATCCTTCCTCTCCTAAACTAGTTGCACTATAGAAAGTGATTCAAAGTTGAGGATGACCTTCGGTGAAAGGTCTCATCTCCCCTAACTTCTCTTCTAACATGTTAGGGATTTTCTATCTTTTCACTTCCCTTTTTCCATGTTTCTAATCTAGGACATGTGAGAATGAGCAACTCACATGCCGCGAGCTGATTGACTCAGTCGGGGTCCCGCTCCACATTGGTATTACACAGTCAGCCGCTGAGCTGGCAAACATGTGATTGGATAGAAAATGGATTTTCTATCCAATCACAATAGAAAATCATAGGGTTTTCCAAATATGGAAAGTAATATATGAATTTGATCAGAAAATACTACAAATTCAATAAAATAAGTTTCAAGACCTAATCCTACCTTGAATTCCTAAAGAGCCTAATGTTGCTAACTTTAATGTTTTAAATGCACGGAAGAACTAATTTCTCATTTTTAATGATCATAACTTGCTTATATGGCTTTAGTGAACAAAGTTTAATCTTTTTGGATAAAAAGGACATCTTGGAATTAATTTGAGATTAAGGATTTATATAAGATCAAAAGTAGGGTTTGTAAGTTAGAAAGCATTAAATGTGGTAACTAGGATTTGGGAAGCCAAAACCCTAATGAAACTGTAAGTTGACCCCAAAACCCAAACTTGGAACCCAAGTAACTACTAATATGATTTTATGAAGAAAATAGTAATACTTGGGTGCTATGAATTAATTTCAAGGTCATTTCTTGCTTGATTTGAACTATTCACATTTATTGGGACTTGGATCATTTCTGATAAAGATATGTGGTTATGCCTATGGTTACTCACCTTAATCGAATTTTTTGCTTTATCAAAGCTTTCCCGACTTGATTGCAATTAAGATCTTGCACTTTTATTTACTTGCTACCATCTATAAAGTAACTATGTATATCATCTTATATAAATGTAACTTGCTCAAATAGTGAATGATCTCTGGTGACTTAAAGAGAATGGGGTTAATAAATTCATTATGGTAATGATATGAGATCAATTGTGGAAAGGAAGATTGCCTCAGGCCAAGCCTGGAAAGGAAGACCTAGGTAAGAAACCACGCCCGGGTGAGGGAAGGTTATGAAAGTCTAGTGTAGGGACCAAACCCCAAAGAGAGGGTTCACCATAAAAAGGCTCCCTAAAGAGAAGGGCCACCCTAGAGAAAAAGAGGATAAGGGTGGAGAAAAAGAGGATAAGGGTGGTGAGGTTAAAACAACAGAATGCTTGTTCAATTTGGTAATCATAAAGGTTGCTATGACTGATTATAATGTTACACGCATAGGTGAATATTTAGTTTCTCCACATACTAGTATATCTTGATATACTGAACTTGTTTTTGGTTGATGACATTTTATGTTGAACTACTATTAATTTGAAAAATGTACATCTTAAGAAGATGGCACCAAAAGGAAAGATGCTTAAAGTTATAATGGAAGATTAAATAGATAGTTTTAATTTCATGTTATAAACAATAGATTTCCCTTTCGTGTACCTCCTTAAATAAGATTTTATTTTCATATTGTACCAAACTATTTTCCATTCAATGAAATTTATCATTATTTTTAATTAATTTCTAAACATCCTTCCTATATTTATGATAATGTATCTTGCCCACTTGGCCCACCTGAATTGTAGATAACGGGGGGGGGGGGGTGCGTCGTTACATAATGACTCACTTTATGGGAAACTATAAAATCCATATCTCTCTCTTATTTTCTTCAATAGATCCCAAATTTTGATATGTTCTTTATAACCTTATAATCTCAAACCTAGCTAAGTTAGGTGTCAACATGATGCTTCTAGATATCCTTTTTCTCTTTCTTCAAATAAGGTAACATAATTTAATTATTACAAGTAGGTCCCTCTATCATCTCAATTTTATATAGGCTACTAGGAGAATTCTATTTCTAAAAAACTTGGAGATAAACTCATTAATACATTTTCCAACATATATATACTTTATTTAGATTTATTGGGATAACTCTTATAAACATAACTTTCCCATTAAGAATTTATTTAATTCACTTACCCACATCACATGGAATGTTCCTTTCATCCCAAATTCTAGAATTCTCTTAGTTTCCTCATTATCTTTAAGTATGACAAAAGGTAGACCATCTCTCATTATCTTTAAGTATACCAAAAGCCAGTCCAAAATATTCTTATTCGATGCCGCAAAACTTGTGTTAGATTTCATGGTAAGAATAATTACTCCATTAATTATCTAAAATACCATATATCTATTTTTGTTTTGTAAACTTTCCAATGATCTCATATTTTTGTTATCTAACAATTCACATAGCCTTTATTATTTATGTATGCACGAAATCTCTTATTTCTTAGACTTTTGACATAAGGACATATTTTCCAAGAAATCTCTTATTATGTTATCACTTTGTGATTACACTTTCCTTTGTGATTTCAATTTTAGATGGTGATTACGTTTTAACCTAGGTATCCAACCTATTATTCATTCATTTCCACATAAGGCTAGGGTAACACCTCAAACCTTAGATTATTTCATTAAACTAATCTTAGAATATTCCTTCTTCACATGTCAAATTTAAGCATGATATATATATCCAATCTCTCACACTAACAATGAGATGAAATAAGTGTTTGGCTGCAACCTAAAAAACAAAGTTCATCCCATTCCAAGAGAAGAGATAGTGTGCCCACACATTACCCTAAAATTTCACATTCTAGTTAAATGATCCTCAACTATACTTCCAAACCACGAATATTTTTAATTGCAAAATATTCTTATATTTCATGAACTCAAGATTTAATTAATTTCGCACTCTATAGTTACTATACAACTCACATCATGATTTTATTCAACCATTATTACATGAATTCTTGTATCTTTTATATTTACACTTCTTGTCTCAATATCCTTAGTCACTTCCTTAAGGGATCCAGGGATACATGTACCTTTGGAGTGATCCCCTTATGACCTCGTGGGCCTTATCCACTTAGGGAGTGCCTCTCACATTTACCCCTTGGTACTCATGAACTCATGAAGATGGCAAATCTCCTAACCCATGGGCCTTAGGAAAACATGGAAAACTATCTCCTGACCCCAAGGTCTAATGCACTTAGCGCATGATCAACTCCTAATCTCATGGGTATTATGTACATGTAATCCTCCTTACCTAAAGTTAGGTTTTCCTTGGTAACCTACCCTACCCAAGGTTTATAGAGATACACAACTTTAACAATTTTGAGCACATTATTTTTTTATGTAATTCTTTAACCCAAATTTCCTTCATCTATTAGGTACACAATATTCATTTTATGTTCCTACAGTGGGTTCATGGCAACATTCCCTCATGGGATTGGGATTTGTGGATGCCATGCTTTCTCGACTTGTCCTCTTAGTGACCTTCCTTTCCTAACTTGATCACTAGTAATCGCAATGACTCCTTTTATGTCAACCTTTATTTCATGTCTTGGCCGATTAATGACCTTCCTTTCATGACTTGATCACTAATTATCTCAATGACTTCCTTTTATATTACATTTCCTTTCCCAGATTGACCTATTAGTAACCTTCCTTTCCCTGCTTGATCACCATTCATATCAATGACTTCCTTCTATGTTGGCCTTCCTTTCCTTTCTTGACCTATTAGTGATCTTCCTTTCCCAGCTTGATCACCTGTCATCTCAATGGATTCCTTTTAGATCAACCTTCCTATCCCATCTTAGCCTATTAGTGACTTTCATTTCCCGACTTAATCACACACTTTGAGTTACTTCCTGAGTGACTTTCCCCGTGTCCCTCAGAGATGGCATACCTGGGTTTAGTGAATGTATGTGGTTTCATAGTTTTTATACTTAATCCTTCACACTTCAAGTGACATTCAAAGTTACCTCAATTCTCAAACAGATTGGTTAACTCACGTTTCAAGGTAAGGTCCTAACCTAGGGTTCCTTCGTCGATCATAGGAGGAGGTTAGGCTCTCTAGCCACAACCTGACCCCATGGGTTTATGATTTTGCCACCGCATAGGTCCTTTTCCCATTCTTGGGTTTACCCACCATAGGTTGGTAGACAATTCCTAAATTTGAGATGAGGGTCTTTATTAATATTTTGTTTTTCATGTAACCATATATGATATACATTTGAAATGTATATTCAAAACCTCCACATGCATCATGCATGCATTTCTCCATGTACATGCATGCATTCAAGACTGGATCACCTAAACTCATTTGAATTTTTCTTATTCCTTTTACCCTAATAAGGGTTCATATGAGTAGGGTTAATATTTCACCCACATTTGTAGGGTTCAGTTTAGGGACAACCCTTGCACCTTAGAGTTCATGATTCCTCTGCCCCTCTAATAGTTTTTTGAAACCAACCATATATTCCTCTAGATTTTACCCTTGCAAGGAAAAACCCATAATACATCTATTTTTACTTCATCAATATTTCCACATTACATGTGCAATAATTGGCAGAGGATGCCTTAATCCTACTTCTTCTAAAAAACCATAACTTGAGATGAGGAGGGAAGCATCTTTTGGGGTTAATTAAGAAATAAGATGAGAAGTGGATGAAATTAGATATGAGAAGACTTAGAGGAAACATTACTTCAAGAATACCCTAGGTTCTGGCCAGGAAGGTATCACATTGGCTAAGGGAGTCCTCGTATACCAACTTAATGGTGTGGATGAAAATATTTCCAGCCCCCAAAACCATGATCCATACTAGGCACCATTACCATTAGGTTGTCCTAATAATTTCTCTTTATATTTTTAAGGAATATTTGAAATTATCAACTATTTAATATTATTTGAAAAATCTGAGGCTCTGATACCAAATTTAACAACCTCACTTTTTGACACACCCCAATTAAGAAAGGACCTTAAAGTTGAGAGTCATTACCTAAAATTACCAAGATCAAAATTTTAGTAAATAACAAATAATAGAAAATATTTTCCATTACCTCAAAAATATTGTTTACAAGTTATAGAATGTTGCTCCTCTAAGGGTTACATGAATTTCCAACATGGAACTAATATATATGAGAATAAGTATTTAACTGATTTTCCTTTAATTAGCTTTAATGTTTTCAATGGATTTCATTAGGTTCATCATGTCTTGACATCTTCACATATAGCATTCAGCTAGAACAACGTGAAACAAAAAGTGGATCAATATATTTCTATATAGTGTAAGTGGGATGCATGAAAAGTTTGCAAATAATATAACAACATATAATCAATGAACTACTTGGAAATAATAATTGACATTTTCATCACATATTCTAACCCACACTTGATATGCTATCTTGGTCATGATCACTTTTTGATCAAGGCTCATTTGCATCACCTCTTGATACATGTCATCCTAGGGTTCATAATATTATATCTTTCTTTATGTGACATTCATAGTGGCATTATAATTGAACAGAATGTAAAAAGACATCCAATAGTTTATTTCATCAATCCTCAAGAAAGCCTCAGCAAACACCACCATTCAATATTGAAAGTAGTCGTAATTGTAACCACTTATCTCACTAGAGAGCTATCCAGTCCATGCAATCATACTTCAACCATATATCCCAGCATAAAAACATTCAATGTAATCCACCAATCATTATATGCATGTATGTATATCCAAAAGTGTCACCATAACATTATTCAAATTAACCCCTACTCTATTGATGAATGCATATTCATCATGATTTCTAGTCGCCTTTTTGGGACCAATTCGATTCAATACTTTCGATTTCATCTCCTAAATTTTACAAAATGTAAGATTTCTTAACGAATTCAATTATCAAGATTATTAACTAGATTTATATTGATTTTGTGCATGTCTTGACTAGGTTCAACCATCGTATGGAATTCTCTTTAGATCCTCTCAACTTTGGTCTTTACCAATCAGTCTTGACCAAACAGTTTGACATAACGGTCTACCCATGTGGTTTTGACCTATCGGTCTCCGACATTCACCTACACGGTCCTCCTCTCACTACTCTACCTAAACGGTCTCAAAACCATTTGATCCCATACAATCTCAAAACTATTTGAGCCCATACGGTCTCAAGACTGCTTGAGCCCAAACAGTCTCAAGACCGTATGATGCCTAACAGTTTCAAGACCATTTGGACCAAGGACCGTTTGGATGATGAAGACCAATCAGAGGCCATCGATCCTCAAGTCCGTTTGGACGATGAAGATCCAAGACCATTTGGATGAAGACTATTTGGACACTCAATCAAAGACCGATGAAGAGCAAGACCGTTTGGTCCCATGATCGTTTGGAGCCAACCGGTCTCAAGAAGGGTTGGAGATAAAGACCGTTCAGTCTAAAAACCGAATGAAATCCATCAGTCTCCAAGACCTATTGATCGGTCCAATCGGTCTTCAAAACCATTTAAAGCCCAAGATTGTGTGAACGGCCATCATTTGCTGAAGACGGATAGCCCAGTCACCTGCAAAATTGTTTAAAGCACAAGACCATTTGAATAAAGATTCAAGACTGATCAAGCGTAAACGGTCTTCAAGACCGATCAAAGCCTAGCGATATGTAAGACCATTTGGCTAGCTACTGCTTAAGACCATTTGTAGCTAGTCCAAGTGAATATCAGTTGGAACCTATCAGTTTCACTAAACCGTTTGGAGGCAAAGTTCTAGGACCGTATGGGCATTTCGTTCCCAAGACCATTTGGTCATTTGATCGGTCTGAAGACAGGACTCCAGACCATTTGGGCGTAGTAAACTGATAGAAGCCAAGATTGTTTGGATGTCAAACGGTCTCCAAGATCGTTTGCTCCAAACCGTTCAAGCAAGCTCGTTGCTCTAAACCGTTTGGAGCAAACTCATAGAAAAAATGTGAGGACCTCATCCAAGCCTATAAATAGGACCACAAGGGTCTTCATTTGGGCATCGATCCACGGACGCCGACAAGATGCCTAAGTGCAAGGTTCGATCAAGCTTCATCCTCCGTACCACCATCATCCTTCCACGCCATTATCATGCCACCCACACCTCCTCCTATTGCGAGCTAGGAGGTCAATAAGAGAAAGAAGGTGGAGAAGAAGACCTGCCCGGTCTACCTCGGTGGTCCTTCCTCCTTGTCTAGATCTACTCTGATACGACGTAGAAGACTGCATCATCTTCACCAAGCTATGACTACCTTCTGCACCATGCACATGGCGAAACCTACCCTCTCTCTTATTCTTCTTGCTTCTCACATCATGAGTGAGTAGTCACTTTTTATTGGGGTGTGGGGACTAGCCCCGCTGCCCATGCTTTCATGTCTTTTCATTTAGCATTCCAAGGTGATGTATCTAACTTTCCATTTCATTGTTAATTGATAGTGATTGAAGCTTGATTACTTTCTTGATTTCATCTTATTCTTCCCTATGTTATGAGAACTTCTGTATGTAGGGTAGAATGTTGATTAATGAGGTAGACTCTCAAACATGAAATAGAATGAGATTCCTTGAGGTCATAAGTGTATGATCCGTGAGGGGACGAGCCATCTAGCCCACGGTGATGCTTCTGTCGCCTAAACATCCCTTAGGGAGGGCCACAACCTTTGTTGGATTTTGTATCGTCTGTTTTAATCATCAATGTTTGCTTGTAGATTAATTACAAGCTCACTTGTCAATTAGTGTGGTTGACTCCCTGATTAGAAATAGAATGGGATTCCTTGAGGTCGTAAGTGTATGATCCATGAGGGGATGAGCCATCTAGCCTACGATGATGCTTCTTTGGTCTAAACATCCTTTAGGGAGGACCTCAGCCTGAGTTGGATGTTGTATCCTCGGAACTGTGAGTGTTTGATCCGGATGGTGATGAGAAAACTGATGCCTAAAGGGATGCTTACATGGGCCTAAACATCCGTTAGGGAGGGTTCAAGCAGTTCCATTTGGATAGTTAGATTCTTGCCTAGATGTTATATGTTTGGATATGTTTGCATGTGCAGTGGTGGTGAAACCCTGTACCATCCCACTGTTTCCATACCATTAATCTAGAACAAGCTTTAATTATGCTCTTTTACTTTCTTGCATTTAGTTTAATCAACCACAAATCAATCAATCGTTCTAATATTAGTCTTACTTGAGCTGTATGCGATTGACAAAGATTCTTAAAAACGTTGTCCTTTAGTATTCGATCATTAACTATATTGCAATAAGACCCGTACACTTGCGGGTGGTATTATTGCACAACGTTTTGGTAAAAACTCAGGGATTTCAACCCCGAGTGAGTTTGTTAGTGCAATAATATTCCACATCAAAATTTGGCACTGTTGTCGGGGTCAACGGAATTAGTTAGTCAAATCTAGTTCTTTCAAGGCTATTCTAGGATTTTTGTTTTTCTTTAGATACAATCGATCATCTACTTGTATTTCACTCCACTCCATCAATCTTATTCAGATCTTTTCATTTTAGGTACCCCCAAGAATGGTGTATGCACCATTTGAACAGTCTTGAACTCACCACCATCTTTAATCCAGAGACAGACATAACCTTTCATCGTCAAAAAAGAGAGAACCAAGCAAGAATGGCTCAAGAAGAGGAAATAGCCCGAAGGGTGGCTCAAGCCATCAATGCACAAAGAGAAAGATTCATGCAAGAAGCTAGGGTTGTAGCTTAAGAGAGAATCTTAGCATCACAAGTAGTAGCGCAAGCAGCAGAACTATAAAAGGATCTTAGGGAATTCTCAATCCCTAAGGCTACTGATGTTCATCACCCAGTTCAACCTCCTCCCATCCATGCTCCCAACTTTGAGATACGAGCACATTGGATTACCTTGCTGCAAAACAACCCATTCTATGGTAAACAAGGAGAAGATAGTCAAGAACATCTTCTGATATTCATCTATCTATGTGCTATGAGGAAGCAAAATGGAGTGTCTGATGATGCTATTCGACTCCGAGTCTTCAATTATTCACTTAGTGATAGAGCCATAAGTTGGTACAACTCCCTACAATGTGAACCCATCACTACTTGGGAACAGCTTCAAAATGCTTTTTCTAGAAAAGTTATATCCTTCTTCTCTCACTTATGAAATTAGGGGTCATATAACAATGTTCTCTCAAGCCCCTAGAGAAACCCTTGCTAAAGCATGGGAAAGATATAAAGAGCTTCTACGCAAGTGTCCACACCATGGCATTCCCAAGAATCAACTCATCAAAATATTCTATAGGGGTGTGGACGATGATATCAAGAGGTTTTTAGAATCCTCGTCTGGAGGAAACTTCATGCGATAAAGTTATGATAGTGCATAGAGGGTTGTCACCCTTGGAGAAGAAAATCAAGCTAATTGAGGTAGGTCTATAGGCAAGGGAGTGTTGAAGGTAGCTATGGATGAAGTTATTCCAGAATACAAGTCAATTGATGAAACCCTCAAACTCTTAGTTGCCAAGCAAGATCAAATCGAATCATCCATTGCTGCATTTGAAATAGGATGTTCACCCCCTCAACAACAAGAACAAATCAAGTCAACTTCACTGTTCTGTGAAGCATGCAAAAGTACTGATCATTCCACTCAAGCATGTAATGTTCTTTACGATGTTGTTCTATGCAACGCATGTGGATAAGGAGGTAATAGTAAATTAGAAAATCTTAATGCCGTGAACACCATTCCTGGTCAAGGATACTACAATTCGAATCAAAATAGGAACCATCCTGGTTTTCAATATGGAATTACTTCAATAGCAGAAAACTCGTGACAACTTGGTTCAACTAACCAACAAAGAGGCCCACCAAGATTTCAGTATAACCAACAACAAAATATTGGGAATCAAGGGAACTTCAGAGGCAAATTCCCCAACAAGAACTTCAACAATTATTAGAACAACTCGTAATTCCAGAATCTCAACCAGGTCCCTTACCAAAATCAACAACGAGGGCAAAAAACCAGACCCATTTCTCCTGATGACAAACTGACGACCATTGAGAAGATGTTGCAGTCACAGCAAACCATGATAGATAACTAGAAACCTTTGATAGCTAACCAAAAAGCACATTAGAAAGCCATTGAATCTCAAATATCTCAACTTGTAGCTTGTGTGAAGCCACCTGTTGGAGCCTTTGCTGGTCAAATGGAGAACAACCCTAAACATCCTAAGCGATTGAAGGATGTTATGACTCATTCTGGTAATGTATATCCTGACCTTTCTACCAAGACACCAGTGGTTGTCATAGATAAATAGCACCAGGTGAATGATCAAGTTGACAAAGAACCTGAACCTATTCCGAAGGAGTAGCCAAGCAATGATAAGTCAGAGAAAGAAAATTCTATGAAACCTTTTGTAGAAGTGGAAGAAGAAACACCAGAGCCTGATATTCTTGTGTACAAGCCCCATATACCTTTCCCATCTCGGTTAAGGTAGACAAATCTTGGCACTCGATTCAACAAGTTCAAAGAAGCCATGAAGAAACTCCATGTTGATATACCTTTTCTAGATGCGTTGGATGAGATACAAGTACACAGGAATAATCACCTTTTTTGTGTTCTGCGTACATTACATTCGGTTGAGTTTCAATAAAAGTAACTCAATTGATCCACTAAATGACAAAGCCAATGTTCAAACTATTGGTCGAGTTTGTTCTGGGAAACTTGATCGATGAGCTAGAATCAGGTTTGCTTAGTGAGTCGGTCGGTCAATTTCTATGAGTATACAACTCGACTGATGGGTCATCTTCAGAAAATCCATCATAGGATTGGTCGATTTAGAGACGGATGAACACCATGTGAATTTTTTTCTAAATTGACATTTGAGTGATTAAATCATGGAACTAAGTGTCCCTGATTTTTTCTCATCTTAGTTACTAGTCATATCATCAATACAAGTGATTATAAAATCATCTAAGGTCATTTGGAGTGATTTCACAAAATGCACACTTGCATTGCATTTGACTTGAACTTGAACAAGCTAGGGTTTGTATAATTCAATTCTTTTCATGTACCTAAAGCCTAAAATCAATCTTGATCAAACATATTAGATACATAGGAATGGAATGGTTAAGTCATTATAAAAATATGGGCAATGTATAACTCTAAAGTCAACATGTTGGATAAATTGGACATTATTATAATCCCTTTGTTTTGATGATGACAAACATTTCATTCTTGTGGTTTTAACGTGCTACTTGAGTGTTTCAGGAATAAGCATAAAAGGTGTGGATAGAAAAGATTTGGAAGATTCTTATGCTCAAATTTGCTTTATTTTCATGATTGTAATCAATGTAAAAACTTATACAAGTTTATAATGTACAAGTACTTAGATATCATGTAAATCAAGTGTTTACATCTTCCTATCCACTCACAACACTTAAATATGTCATCCCCCATGATAGTATCACAATTGCACTTTGATACACACTCTTAGTACATATCTAGAACCACCAAAATAGGGACTATCTTGGTAGAACTATTTCTCGACAGAGAGAAAATCATTTAAAAATTTTCTTGACCGAAAATGTCCTCAGTCTAATGAACGAACACCTTTGCATAACCTGCTCAATGCTATCACTGAGAAGGTTTCGATGAACTTTACTTTGACCGAGATTGAGTGTCTGATAGGTTCTGTAATCGTTAGATTTGGTGGGAAAGGTGGTTGGGAGTTGAGTTGAATGTTGCAAATACAATAACCTCAGTATCCCACTCGGTCGAAGAAAAGTTTGACTGAGATTAACTTGGTTGACAAAGAGTTCGACCGAGCTTCATTCTGGATTACACTTTTCAACATTAAACATATAACTATTGAAATACAATTAATGGACACATAATGGCTATTTGAGCACTAAGAACATCCTAAAAGGTGTCTAGAATGCCCCCAAGCATTAGCAAACCACTCCTATAAATAGGACAAGCTATAGGACACCGAAGACACCACTCATGCATACAATTACACTTGAGATTCAATTTTTTTGAGCAACAAGCTGAGCTTCACTTTTAAACTGTTCTACATTAGTGTCCTATATCTTAGTATCTCCTATCCATCACACTACCACGTTCATCCACAGTGGATAGGAGATCAATACGCTTGATATAGGATCAAAGTGCTGTACTAAATTGGTAACATTATTTCTTTCTTCCAATCTTATTCCCTTTATTGTGTTTTGTTCTCCTTTGCTTCTCATAGGTTGAAGGCTATGTAAAGGAGGTTGTAGGAGCTTCTTCGGTGGTGAAGTAGCTCTACATGACTTTGGACTACTTCTAGAAGGTCTCAACGGGAAGCTATTTCAAGGTGGAAGGCTACTTCAATGGGGAGCTTGAAGTTACTTCAAGTAAAGGCTGCTTCAAGGTTGGTGAGACGACTTCATGGTGAAGGATGTCCAAAGGGTTCTGAAGGTAGTTGTATCTTATGTAACATCCTTGCGAGGTAATAAAATACAATTGCTTTCAAAATCCCAATTGGAAACAATTGGGTAGTGGACTGACTCCCTTAGTATTTGCTAAGGGTGGAACAACTCTAAATGCCTTCTCTCCTTCTCCAATATTTTTGTAGTTGCTTAAAATAATTGTTAAAATTTTCATAAATCCCTATTCACCCCGCTCTAGTGTTTTTCAATTGGTATTAGAGTAGGTCTTCAAGGAGCCTTAACAAGTGTTGAAGAGATGGGGGATGGTGTCTTCAACAACCTCTACGTGGAAAGGACAAACAGGAGCCAACAATCAACAAGAGATCAAGATCATAGATGGTTTTTTGAATGTGAAGCAAAGTGCCACAGAACATTTAATTGTCTAAAGAGAAAGTTCCACAAAGATAGAAGGGAACAATCAAGTACTCATAAAGAAGATAAGGTATGTTGTTTCACTGCAACAATCGATGAAGAAGAGGATGAGGTAAGCTTATTTGATTTATCTAATGAAGAGTTAGTTGCCAGCATAGGGGAATTGCATGATAAATATATTGATTGTGAAAAGAAACTAAAAAGAGTTACTAAAACTAATGAGGAGTTGTATGCTAAATTAAATGATCTTGCTTTTGAAAATGAAAGTATTATTTCTGAAAATTCTACCTTGAAATCTTCTCTTAATGATTGCAATACAAAGTTACTTACTCTAGAGACAAACTATAATCTTCTTTCTCAAGAAAAGGTTGAATTACTTGCTAAGTTGAATAATCTTCAAACTCAACCTATTTTATGCACTCATTTATATTATGATGCCATTGCAAAAGAAAGAGAAAGTTTGTTATCTAACATAGATCAAGCAAACTTTGATATTAAAAGGAGATTGGTTGAAATTGCTAAGTTACAAAAGAAAATTAGTAGCTTGAAAAACAATGGTATTCTTGATAAGATCTTAAAAGATTCTTCTGGTCAGATTGGAAGGAGAGGACTAGGTTATGAGCCCAAAGGTAAATCCTATCAAAAACCTAGAGTAATAAGGACACAAGTACCCAAGACTAAAGTCATGTATGTGCCTAAAGACAATCTAGCTAAGAAGAGAAATGAAATTGATTCTATATGTTGTCATTACTGTTTACGTCTTGGACATTATTCATTTTGTCCATACAAGAAAAAGGATGTTGATCTAGTTTGGATTCTAAAACCCCAAATGTAGAAATATTGAACTTGATTAGTTAAGACTTGACCTAAAACTTTGTTTTGATACTCAAAATGTCTTATAACAACTAAACTGAGCTTTAATTTGCATATTTCTATAATTGTATTGAAAGTAACTTATATTTTACTTGAAAATAATTGTTGAAATAGAAACATTCTTGTTTGAATAAATCCTCGACCGAGACACACTTCGATAGAGAAAATTGTCGACCAAAGAAGTTTCCATCTCAAACCTTCACTTTCTAGAAAAACAGTAACTTGCTCGGTCGAGAAAGTTGTCGACCGAGAACATTTTGGTCGAGAAAAAGTTCGACCGACTGAAGTTCTGTAAAACCTACTTATTTTATTTTAGTTTTCTATTAATTTTGATTTAATCTACAAATCAAGAATGAATCTTGTGTACATTTTTTTAAACATATTGATAAGCTTACATCATGTCTTATTAAATGAAAGTATACTTTGATTATAACATTGTTATTGAACTTGTAACAAAACGTGTTGATTGAAAACCTGTAATATTTTTGCAAACTAAAATTGGACAAGCTTTCTTGAAAAAATAAATCAAATACTCTACTTGCAAATTTTGTGAAATAAAACTTTACATGATAAATTGTTCTAAATATTTAAATTATATAAGAATTTCAAAGCTATATTCCTTGCAAACTCTTAAAAATAGTTTTCCTTTATATGAAGAAAAGACATACATTATGATCATAATTCAGAAAAGTTTAAATGGGAAGACTAGTGGAATAAGAGATATTGCTTAGAATAAAATTATTCTATCTAAAGCCTATTCTAAGAAAATCAAGAGCAAGACACCACTTCAAAATCAAATATTGCTCACATGAATTAAGTTATATACAAACTTGATCCTAAGCTATAAACTTTCAAATTGATATAAACTTTTTCAAATTGGTATCCACCTATTACATAAAGGCTTTATATTCAATCAAGTGGATCATTGTGAATGCTTAAACTGGAAATCTGCAAAAATGCCTCTCAATCGAGAAAGAGTTCGACCGAGGTGCGCCTTGGTCGATGTCAAGGTCGACCTAAAATAAGCTTGACAAAATGCTTAATTGTAAATAATTTCTTTGCACTCAATCTTAGTATATTGATCTAAAACTCGTTCATCATATTGAAACAAGATTTTAGTGCAAAGCTCTCATAAAATTTAACTCAAACTCTAATTTTATTATGACCTTAGAATTCTTGATTATAAGATTAAGGGGGAGCTCACAAAACTTTGAAAGAATTGATCAAATCAAACATTAAAAACTAGCCACGACCTTAGTATTATTGAATTATCTTGATCTTAAATGGACTCTCTATATCAATATGGGCTTAACATCCCTCATTATTGATTAGAGATATATTTCTTGATCCTACTATGATGTAAAGAAAATCTTATTACATTTTCAGGGCTTAACATACCTTATAAAATGGATGATAAATCAATACATATATCAATCATGAGCCAAAATGGATCTCATATCATTTCAGGGCTTAACATCCCTTGTAAATGATTGAGAAATCAACACACATATGCCATGAACCTAAAAGGATCTCATATCATTTCAAGTCTTAACATCCTTTGCAAATGATTGAGAAATAAATTGTGGCTGAATTTGACATAAAAATAAGTGGTTTGCATTAAATTGTGTTGATTACCCTTGCTTTAAAAATTGAGCATCAAATTATCAAAATAAGGGGGAGAAATAAAAGTCATAATTAATGTTTAGCTTTGTTATCTTTTTGAAATGACAAAGGGTGAGAAACAATATAAATCATTAATATAAAGTAAAATGAGTTTCATCTCTTAGCCAGTACACACTTAAGAGAATGGTTGCAAAAGGTAAACTTTAGGTATGAAACTCATATGATTTATATTTCCTTAATTTATATTTTGGAAATGTTTGTCATCTTCAAAAAGGGGGAGATTGTTGGCTAAATTGTACATTATTATAATCCCTTTATTTTGATTATGACAAACATTTCATTCTTGTGGTTTTAACGTGCTACATGAGTGTTTTAGAAATAAGCACAAAAGGTGGTGGATAGCAAAGATTTGTAGATTCTTATGCTCAAATTTGCTTTATTTTTATGATTGTAATAAATTTAAAAACTTGTACAAGTTTATAATGTAAAAGTACATATATATCATGAAAATAAAGCATTTAGATCTTCCTATCCACTCACAACACTTAAATAGATCATCCCCCAAGACAGTATCACAATTGCACTTTGATACACAAACTTAGTACATATCTAGAACCACCAAAATAGGGACTATCTCGATCAAACTATTTCTCAACCGAGAGAAAATCGGTCGAACATTTTCTCGGTAGAAAATGTCATTATTCTAATGAATGAACACCTTTGTATAACCTGCTCAATGCTATCACTGAGAAGGTTTCGTTCAAACTTTACTTCGACCGAGATTGAGTGTCTGGAAAATTTTATAGCTGTTAGACTTGGTGGGAAATGTGATTGGGAGTTGAGTTGAACGTTGCAAATCCACTAAACTCAATCTCCCATGCGGTCAAAGAAAAGTTCGACCGAGATCAACTCGGTCGACAAAGAGTTTGACCGAGCTACATTTTGGACTGCACTTTTCAACATTAAACAAATAGTCATTGCAATACAATTAATGGACACATAATGGCTAGTTGAGCACTAAGAACATCCTAGAAGGTATGTAGAACGTCTCCAAGCATTAGAAAACCACTCATATAAATAGGACAAGCTATAGGACACCAAAGGCATCACTCATGCATATAATTACACTTGAGATTCAATCTTTGTGAGCAACAAGTTGAGCTTCACTCGCAATCTATTCTACATTAGTATCCTATATCTTAGTATCTCCTAGCCATCACAATACCACATTCATCCACAGTGGATAGGAGATCAATACGCTTGATATAGGATCAAAGCGATGTACTAAATTGGTAACATTGCGTCTTTCTTCCAATCTTGTTGCCTTTATTCTGTTTTGTTTGGTTGGAGGCTGTGGAAAGGAGGTTGTGGGAGCTGTTGGTATGTATGCCCATAGAGAAAGTCATATGATGATTGTAATGGGATACTTTGTAAATGATTTGAATAATAATAAAGGCAATTTCCAATCTATATGTTTAAACTATTTCTGAGATGATGGTGTAACATGATAAATGTCTAAAGAATTGTTTTACTCAATGATGTATGCTTTTGGGTTGAGGACCTGAATGATGAGATCATACGGATGTTAAGAGTATTCATTCTTATTTAGTCCCTAGTCGGTTTTTATTGTGGAAATAACCATAGACATCAATAACACTAAAGACTAGACTGTGTGTTGGTTGATGACAGAATCTCATTAGTCATGATATAGTGATATCAAACCAAGCACATAGGTACTTGTTAGAGAACAAGGTACCAGACAGACCCACCATGAGAGTGACACATGGAACCATGACTTGGTAGTCACAGTCAGCTCTCACAGTGATGGTGGTGAGTGTGATTCTTAGACCTGAAATCACTACACTCAACAAATGTCATTGGGTACACTTTGACATCATCAAACACAGTCCTGAAACATGGGTTGTTATAAAGGTGATGATTGGGTGGCTTTGACACATGGGGCTTTTGAGGGGTGAGTGATAGATATGGGATTTTTCCCTCCTGAGGGAGTTTGATGTCCTTGGCCACTTGATGAGTAGGATTGAGAAAGGCATGCACATGCACGTGTGAATCAATATGTGATATTGATGTCACACACATCTCACCCAGTCTGCTTTGAGATCAAGGAAATGAATGAATGTTGACAGGATGACTGTTCCATGCCTCGAGTTCATTCAGGATATCAGTGACAAATGAATTATACATTCACTGTAACACCATTCATGGATTGTAGGATTGAAAGTTGTTCTCCAACTTTCTATTTCACTTGGGTAGCACTGATGTGTGACTAGGCACCACTCTTTGCTTGTGAAGTCATAAATGTTATGGACTTTCACTGCCAATGTGAAATGGACCTGCAGGGTCACACACATAGGATTTAACATGGAATAGGAGTTTGTCCACAAACATGTTTAGATTGATTACTAAAGGAGTTTAGTATTTCAATTAAACACTCAATTAATTGATAGATCAATATCATAGTATTCAAGGTGTTGGACTGATTGATTAGAGTATCGAATTGATTGAAACCACAATTGACTGATTTTGCACAATCTGTACTCCCAACTGATCGGCTCATGTGATGAACCGATCGGCTCAGCTTGGTGAACCGATCGGCTGAGGTGGTGAGTCGATCGGCTCATGGATAGGGTGAACGATTGCTTCAAGTGTTGAAACGATCGGTTCAACTGTTGCAATCGGGCAAGTTGGGAAAGTAAGATTGGTGAGAAATTTCTTTTCGTTTCACTTACCCAATTTGATTGGAACAAGGATTGGTATTTGATACCAATTGGAAACAAAAGAAGGAAAGTCAATCGGGAACTGATCAGGACCACGAACCAACCGATTCAGAAATGAACTGACCGGTTCATGGGTCCCAACCGATCGGTTGAGGTGTCAACCGACCGAATCAGATCCCCAACTGACCATTTCAGTTGTGAAACGATCGGTTCAGGTTGCGAGTTGGTTGTTTTTTGTGGAAAATCTCGAACCCTTCTACTCCTGCTTTAGTCCCGCATTGCCCGGGATAGAGAACCTTGTCCCATGACCCTCCTATATATATAGGGGTATTAGGGGCTTCTCAAAGACAACCCAGTGCAACCAGTTGCTCTGTGAAATTTTCGTTCTCTCTAGTTTTGGTAACTGAGAGAGAGCCCGAGCAAGTGCTACCTGATAAGGGAGGCACATCAAGGGAAAGACAACTGCAGAAAGCGACTGGTGGCAGGAGAGTGTGTTGGCGACTAGTCTGCCAATTCGAGGGTGTGACTCCTTCTGATTCCTTGTGGGACAAGGAGATCGGAGTTCCAGACAGTCTGTGTGGACGACTGCAGAGGTGGGAGACCTCTATCGCTCAGAGGACAACTGTCAATCCGGACAGTCCCGGTGAGACCAGGAATCTTCAGTCCCGGTGTGACCAGGAGCTGCACAGACACCATCCAAGACCAGAGATAAAGACCGTGCAAGGCGTGAGGTACTGTCTCCGAGCAAGCCTCGGGACAAGGAATGCATCCACAAACCATCTTTCCTATTGTATAGATGTTGACGCGATTCCTTTTGTTCTGGGTTTTGGGGAGAAAATTTTTGTTTCCGCTGCTTCTCTGCCTCCCTTAAAACCTAACAGTGGTATCAGAGCCACGTCAACTGCTCTATATTTTAGGATTATCGATATGATTGATTTTGGTTTTTTGCCTTTATTTATTGCATATGATGCGAATAAAATTGGCTTTATGCATGTCCAATCCACAAATCCAAAATATACATATATGATATGTAATATTAATGCACTCGATACGTGTCACCCTTAAACGCGTTTTGTGGTGGATGTGTAGCATGGTTATGGCCTATAAACCCCAATAAATGTGTGTGGTTGTATGTGGTTGCTTGCATCTCGGTTTGCGCACCGATTCCCTTTCTCCTATTCCTGATGTAACTCGAAATAATTTGAGATTTCTATTCCTACCTTTGCTCCCCCCGAATGTAACTCGGGGTTTCACAATTCAATTGTAAATAGGATAGATTTTATTTCCTGTTATGTCAAAGCCTGGCGGACGACCTGAGATGATTGGTTCAAGGCATGAACCGATCAGTTGGTGTTCCAGACGACCAGTTCGAGAAGAGAGACGAGCGGGTGGGGACCTGAGGAGATGCACGATGACCGGTGAACTGATCGGCTGGAGGCGCCGGTCGATCGGCTGGTGGCACTCGAAGAACCAACTTGTTAACAGCCGATCAATCATGGAGATGAGCTGATCAAACCCAGAAAGGTAGGAACAGATTTTGTCTTGTACAGGTTGCATGTGATGTAGACCTAGATGATGGTGATTTCTCTTGGCTCGAGGAATCACAACAGGATGGCCATAATCATTGCTTTTATCGTTTTGCATGTTTTCTATGGGATATAGCATGTATATGATACGTACTATATATTGTGGTGATTGGATATGTATATGTATATAAAAACCAAATCCCTCATTAAATATTAAGTTTTAGATGCCTTTCAAATGCGACACACATGAAAAGCTTGATCGACCAAGTGTGGGCACGCCCTAGCGTGGTGTACATCTATCTCATGAAAGCGTGAAGGATGAATGTGTGGGTCTGCCCTAGCAGGGTGCATATTCATCGTGTTGGCTTTGGTTCGGACATAACAAGGTGACCTAGATAGGATCTAGCACCTTGAGGCATGGAGATGATCATGGCAATGAGTTGCATGTGACATCTTTCAAGAGTTGCATATGATGTAATTGGCAAGAGTTGCCTACCTAGGAGATCTGAGTTGCAGGTGACAACCCTAGTTGGTCCATGGCTATTACGACCCCACCTCCCGATAACCCCCAATTAAGGGAGTGACCGGCTGAAATCGTGCGTCCTAAAATTGGAGGCAAATTTGAGTTAGTCGAGCTTTTACATTTATAAACTCGAATCCTTCTAGGCCCCCACAACTTTTTTTACGGGGTCGAACACAGGGACAAGGGGGCAGTGTTGAGAACACGGAACCGACACGCTACACTCTGGCAGGTATATAAAGAGAGATAAATTCCCAAAAAGGGAAGCAGTAAGATGTCACAGATAAAACAAAGAAAACTATCTCCAAGTGGAGTTACAAGAGAGATTTAAGATTTTAGTCATTTAGCAGTTTTTAGGGGTTTTCATGCAACAGAAACAAAAAGATACTGCTCCAGCTAAAGCGAGGCACGAAGGATAAAACTACGGTAGAACAAGCGGCGGTAGAACCAGTCCTATACCCCTCCTCTCGAAGCGGGTACCTCTAACAAGGCATCAGCACCCCTCTCGAGGTCACTGGACTAAAATTAGAGTGGAAAGGTCACTAAGGCAACTCCGTTCCAGGCACTCTCGTACTCCATAATCAGACCAAACACTAGAGCCACAACACAACTCTCGAAGTTGTTGCGACGGGAAAACACGATTTGTTAGCTAAGCGAAACGCGATCCAAACATGCAAGCTAGAGTTCAGATATCATACATAGCAATCATCCAACAGATTGTACCAAGCACAGAGCAACAAGTAATTAAGCATCTTCTATTTCCATAAACAAATAAAGGGGTCTTAATTACAATGCATAAGTAAGGAATTTAATGACAGAAAGTAAAGATAGGTATCGCCTCCTTGATGTAGAAGGACGACAGGATGCAGTAGCTCTCCTTCCCGATATCGGTTAGAGGCCTAGCCCGATACAGAGGTGTCGGGCGGCACACACCGGTTGTCGACCGTATCATTCAAGGACCCTGCCGATACGCTCATGTCGGGCGGCACACCCTCTCGGGTGGCACGCTCGACAAGCTAAGCGTATCAGGTTGATATCATGTCGGGCTAAGAGCTACGCATTGTTGTTGTCGGGCACCTGTGTCGCTCATCTACGTCGGCCGATATCGGCCCGCAGTGTCGCCCGGGACGGTCCTAAGTGAACTGTCCCCTCCCTCTCGGGATGAGGAGAAGCTCACCTAGTGTCACCCGAGACAAGCACTGGGGCACGACATGTATGCTCTCGCAATCTCCTCGGAAGATGGCTCAACTCCCAACTGTCTGAATTCTAGAACTCTGAATTTCGAACTGTGGACCATCTTTTCGGCTCCCTGTAGCTGCTATTTATAGTCAGCTGGTTGGGGAGAAGACATGGTGCTCGAAGCGCCACGTGGCTCCCTTATGCGCCAGTCATTGGACGGGCCGATACAGAGGTGTCGCTCGACGTAGATGGTGTCGGCTATCGGTCGTGGCGGGCGGCACGCCTGCCGATGGGTGGTTGTGTCGCCTGACAAGCTGGGTTGTCGGGGCGGGCCGTGCTCCCTGTCGGGTAGAAGGAGTGTCGTCCATCAGCTTCTTCTCGCGTGGCCCCTCTCTTTGTCGAGCGTCTTTGTGTCACCCAACCCTGTCGGGCAGGGGTTGTATCGGTCGTCAGGGAGGCCGAGATATACTTGGACTTATTCATGGGCCGAAGCGGCCTTATTGCCAAAAAACGAGGAAAAATCTGCAAAAGATAGGAAAATTGGATTAAGAGCATTGTGTGGCCAATTATTGCGAAAGTGCATATAAAAGAGAGGAAAATAGCAGAAAAGGGCAGTTTTGATAACAGAAAAATAGTCTAAAATATCACAAAATTTGGTGTTATCAACTCCCCCAAACTTAGCATTTTTATTGTCCTCAATCAATATTTAAACTATATTTTGTGATGCTTCTTCTTGCTTGGTATAAGTTCTTGTTCAAAAAGTGAAACGAAGATTGTAATGCCTTAAGGATAATGCTGTCTCAATACGAACAAAAGACATAGTTTTCCCTACCTTATTGTTAAGTAAGATTTTTCTCTACAGCTTCGGCGAGACTTAGTTGTATGATTCCGAAGTTAGCTTACACACTAAACAACTTTATTTTTGGGGCAGAAAGTTGTGTATAGGGTAGGCTAAGGCTTTTTGGGTTTTTCATTCTTGTCTCCAATTAGTCCATCCAGGTAAGGGTCCGTTAACGGGCAAGTGGTCCCTGCAGTCCACGCCAGTCGGCTTTAGAGCAGTGATTTCACATCCTACGTACCACTGCCCCAGATCTACCATGCCTAAAGATGGGTACTTTTGGAAAAACAAGTGGTGTATATATATTTTTTTCTTTTTCTTTTATTGGGCACAACTCTAATGATTTTATTCACGCTCATAAGGCTTTTCTCTCTTTTTGGGATTTTTGTTGGGTAAGGGGGAACAAAGAGATTCCTGCTGTTTGGGCAGCTTTTTCCTTCTCCATACTTGTCTCTTAGCTGTTTGCGAGATTATTATATATATTTGTTTGAAAATTTTTTGACATGGCAAAACATATACTTTTGTTCGTTTGAAGCAACATTATCAAAAAGATATAACAGAACTTGTGTCACATTCAGTACAAAGAAAATAAACTTGGCAAGCAGTTGCATTAGGTTTTTACTAATATAGCGACTTTGTACATATACATGGGAACAAAATAAGCAAAATTTTTTTGGTATAAACATATATTTGGTATAAACATATATATGTACACATGATATAGGAACGAACAGAAGGATAGAGAACAAAAGAATAAGGATTTTAAGTCAGAGAGGTCAGATGATTTTTGTACCTCCCTCACTGGTACATGGTACCCCCCCAAACTTACTCCACACTCTGTCCCCAGAGTTGTGAAGTAAATAAGGTGAGGTATTGTTTAATCCAGTGAGGTTGCGCCTGCATTAGATAGGAGTTCCCACACATATTCTCCTCGTTTTCTGTGATATCCTATGTGGTGGAGCTGGTCAGGTGTTGCTTCACTTGCCATCCATTCCAGGACGAAGATGCCGCAGTTGTTGGATAAAGGAATTTGTTGCAGACTGCAGTGGTAGAACTGGAGGTCGTGCCATTTGCCTCCCTGTATGTCCAGGAACAGTTCAATCATCTTTGACACTTTGTGGTAATATTTTCGAACTAAGCGTTCGACGGGTGTCAAAGGTTCTGATGTACACGGCACGGGATGGTTCTTGTTGTTGTCCGAGCTGTTGTAGAAAATGCCTACTCGTTGCTGAGTATACATCGCTAGGAGCGTCCAATGATTGTAATGCACAATAGGCAGGAAAATAGTGCTTGCGATGTCGCCCTTCAATTCTTGTAGGAACATCTTCTTTGCTCCTGTTTCGTCGGCGAGGCAGATATCGTTGAAAAGCAAAGGATGGGCTATATATGCATGTTCTAGCTTTGGCTGTATAAATTGGATGTAAGTGGCCGTAACTATTACGGTCAAGCACCCTCCTTCCTTCACCATGTCCCTTAGCTCATCTTCCAGGACTATGATATCTCCTGTCTGAAAAGCAACATCTGATGGGGTTGAGTCGGCGAGCTTCTTCTGGATGATGTTGACCTACTCCTGTGTGAGAGTTGAATACGAAAAGCGGTCGAACTTTTTGATCTGCCCTTCATAAGCTTCGGGCAAAGCAGTGTCTTCCTCCCCATGCACTTTCTTCAGAATTGCTAGCTGCTTGCCCGCCCCATGAATTTCGGTTGCTATCTCTTCTTCTTTTTCTTCTGGGCTGCTGGATCGAGAAGAATCTTCCTCTATATCACTGTCCAGCAGCTGCTCCGGCACACCTGCGTCCCAGAATTAGCGCTTGTCCTTGATTAGGAGCATGGCGTAGACGCCCCTGCGTTGATAAAAGGACATGCCTCTGAGGAATCCTAAGTTTCCGATTGAATTGAGCGCTTCAATGGCACCCAACACAGCGATAACGCTGTTTCCGCTCCCCTCTTCTGCCTGTTCGGGGAGGTCTTTGATAGCGAACAAGTTCCAAGGTCCTTGAAGACGTTGGATTCCTTGCTTTAAATCTCGTAGCAGGCGTATTGGCAGGCGTTTCAGCTGGCCATCCTTCGGGCGGTAGAAAATACCCCTGGAGCGTGGTACTTCATCCTTGCTGCAATACAGCAGTTGGACGTCGCAGTTTCTGATGTCCGCCATACAGAGAAACCACATGTTGCGATTCTTGTACGGGGCCAACACCAGATTTGGTCTATGCTCTTCAATGTATTACAGCATGTCGACCACCGCACGGGAGTCTAGATCTCCCTTCATCAGCCTTCTTGCCAAGGTCGGGGTGGCTGTGTATATTTGTCTCCGACCTGTCCTGTTGTCGATCTTCTCTATTATAGCATTCTCCAGGACCCTGAACACTCGTTTGCCGACGACAGTCGGCGTGCGGAACATCTTCCGAAGATCTCCCCATCGTAGGGAGAGGTAGCAGTCGCTCCAGACGACGTCTTCTTCATTGGCCTGTGACCTCAAGACCTTATCCAGCAACTTCTGGTCTTTGATCATCAGGTTTCAGACGGCTCTTCTATCGAAGTTGGCCATCTCGAAGGAGGGTATCTCGGACGGCTCACGAAATTTGTCTGCAAATGAGCACTTTCCTCGGGATGGATGTCTGTTATTTACTGTGTATACATCCCCCAGCTCTCCCTCGGACTCATCAGATGAGTCTTCCCCGATGCTGATGTATGTGTCATCTTCTTCCACTTCATCCAGGGGGATGGAGACGTTAGCGTTTCCCAAGCCCAAAGAGCTCTCATGTCTACTGGGAGACCCTTCGGCAGATCCTTGTTGTGTCCCGTCCTCGGGCGTTGATGATCGCCCGCTAGAGGAGGAGGATGAGGACGTCGTTCCTGAGGGGGAGCCTAAAGAAGAGGGACTAGGGCTCCGACTGGGAGGTGACGACGACCGTCTCGGCTACCTTCGGCGTGGATGGTCGTCACTTCTGTCCATCCTCTCCTCGATCCTCTCCTCCATCCTCTCCTCGCTAGAGCCAGCAGCTCGCCCTCTTGGTTGTTCAGCCTGATCTCGTGGTTGTCCTGCTTGTCTTGAAAAGATGCAAGTTTGCGGGTCAGGGAAGTACAAGTAGTAGAGTTGATGGTTGTTACCTCCCGCAGATCGTCGAGTTCATTTTCGAGCATCTTTCCGAGTGACGGAGGGGGTCTGGTGGATCTCCCTTCCGTCCTCGCGACATCTAGCCCGCGTGAAGATCCACCCGGAGAGGTAGAATCTATGAAAATCATACGCGAACCAGATGCCGCCAGGTGGGGAGTCAGCGCTTTTTCAGGTGTTGCCGCCTTGCCTTCTCTTCTGATTGGGGATGGTCGCAGTGAGGGCGGACTTTGCTCCACCTCTGCACTGTCGGAGATCTCCTCGACTGCTGTAGGCAGGGACTTTGGCGGCATGGATGGTGTTCTTTTGAGTTCCCTCATGATCTCGTCGAACATCATGTTGTCGTTGCCCCGCTGAATCTCCTCTCCCACCTCTGCAGTTTTAGAAACACGGATGGGAACTGCAGTCGTCTCTTTCGTGGCAGATCCCGAATTTTCCGTCCCGGTGACCTCAACAATCACCGGCTCTTTCTCAGCCACCACTGTCGTTGGTGCGGTGGCTGGTATAGTTGGTGCGACGACAGCTTGATCAACAGTTGTCGCCGACAGTTCTGGGGCTGGCCTCTCTGTGGCCTTGATTGTGGTGGCGGTAGTCATATTATTAGCTATAGCTTCGATCCCGGCGGTGGTGAAGACCAACTTCTCCTTGTCGTAGTTGGCACAGCGAGGAAGGGGAAGGAGTATGTCTGTCCTTGAAAACTTGTAGAAGAAACTTCCCTTCTCCTTCCTGATGATGTTGGTCCTCATCAGATATTTTGTGTCAAACACCTCATTGCCTTGCGTTCTAGTATGGCTGTGCGGCTCAAACGGGTACCCGAGTCCTACTGCGATGAGGTTGGCAATGCCGCCCATGCAGTACTCCTTAGTGGCCTCCTTCATTGGATGCAACCTGTTCAGCAAGAACCGACCAAGGTTGATCACTCGACCCTCCATAATATGCAACATGACGTGGAGCTCTTCCGTGTAGATGCTGTTGGATTCATTCTTGCTGAACAACAAGCATGCCACCAGCTTGTGCACGATCCTCCATAAGTAGGAGTGCACTACCACGACCTTTTCTCCCGGCTTAAACAAAGATTCGCCGGTAAGCCTGCCCCAAAACTCCACGGGATTGAACCCGTCTTCCTCGGCGATCCTTTCACCGTTGTCCATCCGATTCTTGTCTTCCTCGCTGGAGGAGAAGATCTCGTTTAAGAGCTTTTCAGAGATGGCGTGCTCCGAATTGTATAGTCGGGCCTGTAGTCTGTCTGGCCCGCCGAATTTTTCTTTCTCTGCTGCTGAATTCCTCACACGGCGGAGAGAGGACATGAACTCCATGGTCAGCTTGGTGTACGAAGAAGTCCGGCTGAGTAGATCTTCTTTAGTCCTGCCGCCTCCAGGACACTCTTCAGCCTCTTCACGATCCCAAGCTTGTCAAACGAGGCTCTATGGCAGAACCTGCTTGGCTTGTACATCTTGGGTACCAGCTCAGCATAGCGGCGAGCATGCTCGTCGTCTCTTAGCTCGAAACTCCCCGAAAAGGATTCCGGGAGTTCTACTGCTGGTGTTGGCACTGCTGCCAGTGGTGTTGGTGCTGACACTGGAGTCACAGCTTCTCCAACCCTTGCCTTCTTCCTAGTCCCCGATGTCCCAGCCTGTCCTTGGTTCGGGTGCTTGGGTCTGGCAATCTGCCCTTCAGCAGCAGTTTCAGGGTTGACCCTTCTGCCTTGCTCGTCGACTGGGACAACGGTCGTCTTAATGTGGGCCATCTCTATAAGTCAACAAGAGAAATATCTTGATTAAATATGTTGGCCTTTAGAAGAAATATAATAAAGAATAGATGTGTGACCCTGTATTATCCTGTACAAAAACTGCCCGACACTCTTGTATCAGGCGACACACTGGTTTCAGCAGCGAAGCCCTGCGCCCGATACAAGAGATTGATATCTCCTGATACGTCAAAAGATTCAATCGCGCGATAAAGATAGGCGTGGCGGGTGATACGAGGGCGATAAGACGAGGTGCCTGATATGTTCTTTTTAAAGAAAAGCAGTGTGTCGTCTGATAACAAAAATAGGCGATGCAGTGCAACATCGGGCGACACGGCTATCGCCCGATATTGGGTATCGGGTAACGCGAATCAAAGATACCCCACACGACATCCACATCGGGCGACACCACTGCTCTATGAAGGAAACTTGAGACCGATAACTACTTGTAACAAGAAAAGAAGCGTGTTGGCCGACAGGACCTGTCGGGCTATACCTCGCTGTGATCTAGGCTATCGGGTGACACAAGAGAAGTGAAATCTCGCGCGACACGGGTGCAGAAGCACAAGTTCTCTCACTCGACACGGGAGCATAAAAATAGCAAGGTAAGGAAGCCGACACGGTAAAACTTGCTTTCCTTATATAGCGACTAAATAGTAAAACTCGGGCTCCCGTCGACTGTTAGTCCAACGCGTAAGCCGGTAAGCCCAACCGTCGGCATGACTGTTGCGCTCCATGAAGCCCTCGCCTCCAGATAAGGGTGCACTCAAAGCGCTGGTTGGTTTGCCCCCCCCCCCCCCCCCCCCGTGAATCGTGAAAAACAAAACGGGTTAAGCTGCGACCGATTAGTAAAACATCATTGGCCTAGGACTAAGCTCCCAGCCTCAGATGGTATTACCCATCCCGGTTAATAAAACTAAGGTGGTGGCCCACAAAACATAAGAGTCAGTGCATGTGGTGCATGCACTGTGTGACGTCCCCGGATTTCAACTTCTCCAAACCCTATTGGGAATGAGAGCCCATAATCCGACGACATCAACAATCATATCAGATAGCGATGCAGAAGCATAATATGCATACATGAACATCCAACCATAACATACTCAACATTCAACATGCATATTTATACAACATGAATTATTACACAATGATTTACAATTACATATTGAACGAAGATTCTACAGTCTAAGAACAGGTATGCTAAACTAGGATCTACACAATAGGTACAACCTGTACAACTTGCTCACATCCTGTGCTTTTTCTCCCATGCTATCTCTGAACCTAAAACATACGAGAAACAACAAATCAACACACAAGGTGTTGTGTACATGGGCAGAAAGATACATATATTTATGGCTTTCATAAATTTTGAAAAAGATTTGCAGAAGGAAAGAAAATCATAGAAAACACTTCTTTATTAAGCGAAATATGCCAATTTAAGTCATTTTCCTAGATGAATTGCATTATCAAGGTGGACTAGTACTAAAACATAAATATTGGGCCCATCCCCGTGTACCAAGTACTCTAGGGAAACTCCCCGTACACCGTGTGCTCTAGGGAGGTGTACTAGTCAACATTAATCCATTCCCTCGTAAGGGGGATAATGAACACCTTAAATAACTACAAAACATCTACTTATCATTTATGTTTACAAGTGATAAAACATCGAGTACTATATAGTGCTACTACATCCAATATTTGCAAATAGAAGAGAGCATACATACATATCATGATTTCAAGCAAGAAAACCATAGTCATATACTTAAATAAAACCCACGTACCTGAGTTTAGAGGTTCTTATCACATCCATGATCATCTAGCTAAATTGGTCAGCACCTGATTAAGACAAGATCATATACTATCATCAGGTTCTCATCATCTTAACCCTAGTCATGTTCATTAGGGTTTATATTATCTCATTAGGATATTCCAACGTTTACTTGCATTATTGTCTTATATTTATCTTACTGATGTCATTTTCCAGATTATGATCCATTATCTGAATATTAGGTTCCATATTCTATTTTTGTGCACATATTAACCCTATGTTACATCATTAACCTAGATTAGGGTGTTAAACCATGTATTAATATTCATCTTCATATAACTTGGATTTTGTTCATCTTTATGATCTCATAATTAAAACTGAGGTTCAAAATACTGATATAAGCTTACTATGTGAATTTCATCATTTATTGACCATGTATGCATTTATTGCATTTTATTTAGCTTTATTAGCTCTAATTATACATATAGAGAAAATTACACAATTTCGTGCATCAACATGATCATATCTGACATCATATGCACTATAAACATGATTATAGACTTACATACATTTTTGTATAATTTTATGTCATTATTTGCTATTTATTATTCAAGAACTAAGCGTTACACATATTACATGATATCACTGATCCTAGTTCGTCAAAAACTTGATATTATGCTTTCATTGAGTTCTACTCATTTTTCTGAGAATTTCGGTATATTATAAATATTTTTCTAATAAGCATGCTAATTTCTATGAATTTTGTAAGAACTGTGAAATAACTAAGACATTTACCTCGTATGGCCTATCAGGAGTTGCCACGTGGCTTCTCAGGGTGCAACACTCAACTGGGAAGGACTGAACCGGGCCGGTCTAACCTGGGTTTGGCCAGAACCAACTCCCTCTCCCGCTGCACTTGCTTGACGCTTGCGGTATCATGCGTTCACACTGATCAGGGCGTGATGTCGCCGCCGCCCAATCTGGGCATGGTCTGGCTGGGAACTCGACGACCTCCTCCGGTGAGGCTCCAAGTCAGGTCCAACCCCAAAGTCACTAGCTGAAGGACCTTCACAATCCGCAGGCATTAAACTCCAAGAAGGATCGGCGCTTACAATTCATCGAAGCTCAAGGAGATCGGGCGAAACCTTAGCTACTCAGGCTGATCATCCGAACTCGATCGTGGCTGGGTCTAGCACCTCGGCAACCTGAGCTTGCCGCCATGGAGCACCGCTCGACGCTCCAGGGAACCCGTCCGCGCCGCTACACCAGCGTTGGCATCTGCCCCGTTGCCCAAAGATCAGGATAGAAGCATCAAGAAACCTTGGCAGCCGTTGGTGCTTCCTCCAGGCTCGAGCAAGGTCTTCTGCATGCTCCTGGCCGTCTTGGTAAGTTACAGATCTGAAGAGACCTCTTAGTACCCAATCAATGGAAGTGATCTGCTCCCACGCGGGACAACTGTATGCATCTTCACAGTGACGATTTAGGGAGGGTCACCATTGGACATCGGCGGCTGGCCTCGACCCACCTCCTTTCCTTCTGACGCTGTTGCAGATTAATGAAGACACTCCGGTCTGCCAACAGATACAACCCAGGGTTCTCCTGGTAGTTATACCTCTCTAGCCTATGACAACTCTTTCAAACCCTCAAATATCAACTTTCATTCATTCCTCTCGCCTATGTCTAATAGTTGATAAGAACGAATGGAGAGGGATAAATCTCTCTGCTCTAACCTCCCAACGGTCTGAGTGAGGGCTGGGTAAAAGATTGTGGTGTACCACAGGTCCTGGGATAGGTGGAACTCTTGGGTAGACTCAGTAGCTAAGGGTAGGATGGTTCAAGTTGTTGGAGTGAGTCTCGCGGATCCTCACAAGCTGATATAAAGGTAGGGGTAAACTACACATCGTTGGATTCATAGAGGGAAGACGATATGAGCCAAAAGTTGTTACTTAGATGGTCCTTGGATCTGAGTATCACTCGGAAGCAAGACATATGAAAAACAAGCTTAGTTCTAAAACAATTAAGAAGTAACCATTTTGGAAAATTTCAAACATTGCTATCTCTCGCTTGGATAACATGATTAATATGAAATTTTCAGTATATGTTCATCTCTATGTAATCTAGAATTTACCTAAGTCTGACACCACACATCAAACATTTGTTCGTTAAATTGGATTCCTTACAGAACCCCACAATAAGTGTGTGAACCTTGAATACAAGTCGATTCATCATCAACTCTGTCTCTAATCATGCTTTTTGGGTGAAATTATTATTATCTGAATTACAAGATCATCAAGTTGAGTTCAATCATATACAAACATCCTTGGTCATAAATTTCTACATTTGATATCAAAATTGTAAAATCGAGGTCATCACATTCACCCCACCTTATAAGGAATTTCGTCCTCGAAATTTAACTAATCTCATTCTTAAGAGGCTATATAGGAGTTCAACTTCATATACATCATCATTGCTTAGGTTCTAAGACCATCATAGCTATATGCACTCTAAGTTGTCAGCTTAGGGTCTAGAGATTCTTGGGTGTGTCCACCCCACCTTATATATGTGGAATCATCACTTAAAGTCTTGGCCATATCATGACAGCATGATATCTTAGGATTACATCACCCCTAAGGATACGGGTTTGGTTCATACTTTTAAAGTTCAAGAGGAATTCATTTATATGCCATGGTATTTAGATTGTTCAAATCTAACATCATTTATATGTCTTATGATCAACATCTTACAATGATTTCAGCATTAGAGGAGATTTATTTTCATCCTTGATATTAGGATTTTCTACTTAAGAAGGGCTTACGTAACATGTTTGACCATTAGGGTTTCACCCTATGGTGTGATATTCATACTCAACTTAGAAGCATATATTGAGAAGGATCAAAGCTTCGAACTATATTTCTGATCATATATCCTATGATCCAAAAATATCTTTCATGTTTCATATGAAGGGGAAGAGAATATTTTAAAGTCAAACTTATCATGATTTCAATCTCGGGTGCTACATGTATGATATACGGGGGGGTGAAATAGAATAGGGCAAGCTTATACGAGTGACTCCTCATATATAAATCATCCATATAGCTCAAGTGAGGTTTCTATTTTCATATATTAAGAAAGAGAAGAAGAAGGGAGAACATGTATTTTGAGTATCTTTTGCACAAAGCATCATACTCTCATAACTAGAGTTCATATATTACCTCACTTGCAACTAATGATGAGATTTACAAAATTTGTCACTCCATCTAGGACCTAACTCAGCCAAAAGGTTGACTTTATCATATGGGTCATCTACCCATCCTTTTATTTTACCCAATTCTCACATATAGATTTGAATCATGCATAAGGACTCAACTCAACACTCGAGAGTAATCTAGTGTAGGACGTTTTTTTTTTAACACATATCATATATATTAGAGGCTAGGTCCTATGACCTTCTCCCTGTGGGTCTTACTCTCTCTAGAGTTCACCACATATCTCATCCTACCACTAGACATCCTCCTTGTATAAGAGCTTGAGGCTCATGCACACTCATATCTATCTTAACTTAGCTTATCTTAAGTAGGCAAAGGGAATGTACTTTCATCATCAAGATTTTGCATAAATTCTCCAAAATTGGATTCAACTAATATACAATTTAAATCTTTATAAGGAAACTTATACCATCAGAGATCAACTTAGGTAAGATTCTATATACTTATTTCCTCCATCTTTCTTTTGTCTATCTATCTATCACATAACCTTATGAGGCTCTAGACATCTAATCTAGACCTATTCTCTCTTCTAAACTGATGTCACTCCCTTTCACTTAGATTGCATGAACACTAACTACTCTCCAGTGTGAGGGACACATTTTATATTTACATATATTTAATAAAATATTATATAGTTTTTTTTCTCCGAGAAGAAGACGTCAAAGAAATCTATCGATGCTCGAGTCGACTGGAAAACAAAACCAAATCAGAAAAATCGAGTGTCCCACACACAGTAGATAGTCTAGTGTCATGTCACCTAGTGAAATGGTGAGAACAAGGTGTAGATTAGTGCAGCTACCCAATACATATGAGCTCTATATGGAAAGGGTCTCAAACACTTGTCTAAACCTAGTTCTCGAACATCTAGGTTCTAACCTAGAGGCTAAGTCAGAACTTATTTCTATAAAACAACTTACTAAGTTTCTAGGGTTTAAAGTGAAAGGTGAGATCAAGATTTTATGTTTTATGGTGAGAAAATGTCAGGTGTAGCTATTGTTCATGCTCTGATACCAACTGTGACGTCCCCGGATTTCAACTTCTCCAAACCCTATTGGGAATGAGAGCCCATAATCCGACGACATCAACAATCATATCAGATAGCGATGCAGAAGCATAATACACATACATGAACATACAACCATAACATACTCAACATTCAACATGCATATTTATACAACATGAATTATTACACAATGATTTACAATTACATATTGAACGAAGATTCTACAGTCTAAGAACAGGTATGCTAAACTAGGATCTACACAATAGGTACAACCTGTACAACTTGCTCACATCCTGTGCTTTTTCTCCCATGCTATCTCTGAACCTAAAACATACGAGAAACAACAAATCAACACACAAGGTGTTGTGTACATGGGCAGAAAGATACATATATTTATGGCTTTCATAAATTTTGAAAAAGATTTGCAGAAGGAAAGAAAATCATAGAAAACACTTCTTTATTAAGCGAAATATGCCAATTTAAGTCATTTTCCTAGATGAATTGCATTATCAAGGTGGACTAGTACTAAAACATAAATATTGGGCCCATCCCCGTGTACCAAGTACTCTAGGGAAACTCCCCGTACACCGTGTGCTCTAGGGAGGTGTACTAGTCAACATTAATCCATTCCCTCGTAAGGGGGATAATGAACACCTTAAATAACTACAAAACATCTACTTATCATTTATGTTTACAAGTGATAAAACATCGAGTACTATATAGTGCTACTACATCCAATATTTGCAAATAGAAGAGAGCATACATACATATCATGATTTCAAGCAAGAAAACCATAGTCATATACTTAAATAAAACCCACGTACCTGAGTTCAGAGGTTCTTATCACATCCATGATCATCTAGATAAATTGGTCAGCACCTGATTAAGACAAGATCATATACTATCATCAGGTTCTCATCATCTTAACCCTAGTCATGTTCATTAGGGTTTATATTATCTCATTAGGATATTCCAACGTTTACTTGCATTATTGTCTTATATTTATCTTACTGATGTCATTTTCCAGATTATGATCCATTATCTGAATATTAGGTTCCATATTTTATTTTTGTGCACATATTAACCCTAGGTTACATCATTAACCTAGATTAGGGTTTTAAACCATGTATTAATATTCATCTTCATATAACTTGGATTTTGTTCATCTTTATGATCTCATAATTAAAACTGAGGTTCAAAATACTGATATAAGCTTACTCTGTGAATTTCATCATTTATTGACCATGTATGCATTTATTGCATTTTATTTAGCTTTATTAGCTCTAATTATACATATAGAGAAAATTACACAATTTCGTGCATCAACATGATCATATCTGACATCATATGCACTATAAACATGATTATAGACTTACATACATTTTTGTATAATTTTATGTCATTATTTGCTATTTATTATTCAAGAACTAAGCGTTACACATATTACATGATATCACTGATCCTAGTTCGTCAAAAACTTGATATTATGCTTTCATTGAGTTCTACTCATTTTTCTGAGAATTTCGGTATATTATAAATATTTTTCTGATAAGCATGCTAATTTCTATGAATTTTGTAAGAACTGTGAAATAACTAAGACATTTACCTCGTATGGCCTATCAGGAGTTGCCACGTGGCTTCTCAGGGTGCAACACTCAACTGGGAAGGACTGAACCGGGCCGGTCTAACCAGGGTTTGGCCATAACCAACTCCCTCTCCCGCTGCACTCGCTTGACGCTTGCGGTATCATGCGTTCACGCTGATCAGGGCGTGATGTCGCCGCCGCCCAATCTGGGCATGGTCTGGCTGGGAACTCGACGACCTCCTCCGGCGAGGCTCCAAGTCAGGTCCAACCCCGACGTCACTAGCTGAAGGACCTTCACAATCCGCAGGCATTAAACTCCAAGAAGGATCGGCGCTTACGATTCATCGAAGCTCAAGGAGATCGGGTGACACCTTAGCTACTCAGGCTGATCATCCGAACTCGATCGTGGCTGGGTCTAGCACCTCGTCAACCTGAGCTTGCCACCATGGAGCACCGCTCGACGCTCCAGGGAACCCGTCAGCGCCGCTGCACCAACGTTGGCATCTGCCCCGTTGCCCAAAGATCAGGATAGAAGCATCAAGAAACCTTGGCAGCCGTTGGTGCTTCCTCCAGGCTCGAGCAAGGTCTTCTGCATGCTCCTGGCCGTCTTGGTAAGTTACAGATCTGAAGAGACCTCTTAGTACCCAATCAATGGAAGTGATCTGCTCCCATGCGGGACAACTGTATGCATCTTCACAGTGACGATTTAGGGAGGGTCACCATTGGACATCAGCGGCTGGCCTCGACCCACCTCCTTTCCTTCTGACGCTGTTGCAGATTAATGAAGACACTCCGGTCTGCCAACAGATACAACCCAGGGTTCTCCTGGTAGTTATACCTCTCTAGCCTACGAAAACTCTTTCAAACCCTCAAATATCAACTTTCATTCATTCCTCTCTCCTATGTCTAATAGTTGATAAGAATGAATGGAGAGGGATAAATCTCTCTGCTCTAACCTCCCAACGGTCTGAGTGAGGGCTGGGTAAAAGATTGTGGTGTACCACAGGTCCTGGGACAGGTGGAACTCTTGGGTAGACTCAGTAGCTGAGGGTAGGATGGTTCAAGTTGTTGGAGCGAGTCTCGTGGATCCTCACAAGCTGATATAAAGGTAGGGGTAAACTACACATCGTTGGATTCATAGAGGGAAGACGATATGAGCCAAAAGTTGTTACTTAGATGGTCCTTGGATCTGAGTATCACTCGGAAGCAAGACATATGAAAAACAAGCTTAGTTCTAAAACAATTAAGAAGTAACCATTTTGGAAAATTTCAAACATTGCTATCTCTCACTTGGCTAACATGATTAATATGAAATTTTCAGTATATGTTCATCTCTATGTAATCTAGAATTTACCTAAGTCTGACACCACACATCAAACATTTGTTCGTTAAATTGGATTCCTTACAGAACCCCACAATAAGTGTGTGAACCTTGAATACAAGTCGATTCATCATCAACTCTGTCTCTAATCATGCTTTTTGGGTGAAATTATTCTTATCTAAATAACAAGATCCTCAAGTTGAGTTCAATCATATACAAACATCCTTGGTCATAAATTTCTACATTTGATATCAAAATCGTAAAATCGAGGTCATCACACACTGCCTCGAGCCTTATTACATACCAAATGTTCATAATGTTTTTTCTGCAGGAAAGTAAATTGCAATCCTATTCTAAGGAATAAAATAAAACTCGGGTTGCCTCCCGAGAAGCGCTGCAGTTATCGTCTCCAGCTTGACTGCTCTAGCTCTTTATCTGCCAGCTTTGTCCTTTCCTGGCAACTCGATCTCAGCCCTCTATCTGTCACAGTCCCAGTCTCTTCACATGTTCAGTGTTTGACGGTATCTTTCCTGAGGGGTTCTTCATCAGTTCGGCCATTTGAGATAATTGTTGGTCAATCTGGCGTTGATGCGTCTGCATATCCGCCAGTTGGACCTGCAATGAGTTCAACTCCCCCGAATTTGATAGCGCACTCTGTGCCAATTGGTTGTTGATAGTGTCCTGCTTTTTCGCAAAATCAAACAACTGTCCCACCACATCTGCTTGGTTCAAAGTCTGGTTCTGTCCTTGTTCTTTAGTTGATCCCTGGTACTTGCCTTGACTTTGGAAATTACCCTTGTTCTGCTGGAAGGGGGCATTTCTAGCATACTGACCGGTTCCTCCCCTCTTTTTGAAATCTTGGGGTGGCTTAGTGGAGTTGTCCAGCTGATGAGAATTTTCATCTGCATCCTTATTCCCATAGTTGAAGCCAGGATGGCCCGGTCTTCTGAAGTTTACAAAAGAGACATTTTCATTCCCTTCTGCCTCAGACTCGGTATCACTTGATGCTTCTGGCCGGGTGTAGATGCAGTTATCTACCCCATGGCCGCCTTCTCCGTATGTTACACATTTCATTACCTTTTCTACCTGCTTCTTCCCCTTACCATCAGCTTCCCGCAACTATTTTACATCCGTAGCAATCCTCTGGATCTGCGAGGTGATTGCCTCCAGTGCCTTAGATTCGAAGGTGGACCCTTCTCCTACCTTATTTATCTGTCCTCTATCGGACCGGTCGAACTCAGCACCTGTCATCAACTTGGCCATATTCTTGATAATCTTTTCGGACTTCTTCGCCTTCTTCCCCAGGAAGTCACTGCCCGCGGCCGCGTTCAGTGACACCCTGTCTTCGGGAGTCAATCCATTATAGAAGGTGGTGATGAGGAAGCCCTTCTTGTAATTGTGATGGGGGCAATCCCTCAGATACTCCTGGAACCGCTCCCAGGCGTCATGGAGGCTTTCATTCGGTTTTTCCATGAAGGATGTTATCTTCTGCCGATTCCTGACTATTCTTTCAGTGGGGTAGAACTTGTTTACGAATTCATCGACCAAAGCTCCCCATCCGTTCAAAGACTGGTGGGGTAACCCGAGATACCAGGATAGGGCCTTGTCTTCTAGGGAGAAGATGAAGCCCTTACAGTATATCACTTCTTGGGGAACACCTCTCATCTTAATCATCTCACAGATATTCTTAAAAGCATCCATGTGATGATAGGGATTGTCATTCTTGGAGCTCCCTCTAAAACTCTTATTTTGGATCATAGAAATGACATAAGGCTTAAGCTCGAAGTTGGCCGCATTGAACTGCGGAGTGACGACAGGACACTTGGAGTTATTGGCTTTTGAGGATGCCAACTCCCTAAGTGTCTTTTCCTCCTCTTCCGAGTCGTCATTGTCACTCTCTCCCTGGCATTGTTCCTGATCGTTCTGATTTCTTCTTTGCCTCTGACGGTGACGACGTCTGTGTCAGTGGTGGCCCTCTTCGTACTCCCCTGAGTCTGGATCTTCTTGTTGATGGTCACTGTTATACCTATCGTTTTCTTCAGGCGGGGGTGAATCAGGCCTCCTCCCTTGGCGTTCGCCTTCAGAATGGGGTGGCTCAATGCGAGGTGGCATGACGGTTGGAGTTGGTGCTCAGTGGAACAGATCACCGTTCTTCCGAGTACCTATTAGTGGCACGAGGAATCAAGTTTAGAAGAACGATCTATTAATTTCAAATAGAGAATAATAGTAAAGAAAAAAAAGAAAAAGAGAAAGATTGATGTCAAACTCATTGCTAAGCTTGAGGCACAAGAGTGTGGTTAGTGGATTTGGGTTCGTCTACAGTACCTCTTTTGCCTTGTCCCCGGCAACAGCACCAAAAATTTGACCGGCCGAAATCGCGAGGTGGATTTGAGGTAGTCGAGCTTTTACATTTATAAACCCGAATCCTTCTAGGCCCCCACAACTTTGTTTACGGGGTCGAAGTAGAAATACGAGGCCAAACACAGGGACAAGGGGGCAGTGTTGAGAACACGGAATTGACATGCTACACTCTGGCAGGTATATAAAGAGAGATAAATTCCCAAAAAGGGAAGCAGTAAGATGTCACAGATAAAACAAAGAAAACTATCTCCAAGTGGATTTACAAGAGAGATTTATGATTTTAGTCATTTAGCAGTTTTTAGGGGTTTCATGCAATAGAAACGGAAAGATACTTCTCGAGCTAAAGCGAGGCACAAAGGATAAAACTGCGGTAGAACAAGCGGCGGTTGAACCAGTCATGTACCCCTCCTCTCGAAGCGGGTACCTCTAACAAGGCATCAACGCCCCTCTCGAGGTCACTGGACTAAAATTAGAGTGGAAAGGTCACTAAGGCAACTCCGTTCCAGGCACTCTGTCTCGAATATCATACATAGCAATCATCCAACAGATTGTACCAAGCACATAGCAACAAGTAATTAAGCATCTTCTATTTCCATAAACAAATAAAGGGGTCTTAATTACAATGCGTAAGTAAGGAATTAAATGACAGAAAGTAAAGATAGGTATCGCCTCCTTGATGTAGAAGGACGACAGGATGCAGTAGCTCTCCTGCCCGATATCGGTCAGAGGCCTAGCCCGATACAGAGGTGTCAGGCGGTACACCCTCTCGGGCGGCACGCACCGGCTGTCGACCGTATCGTTCAAGGACCCTACCGATACGCTCATGTCGGGAGGCACACCCTTTCGGGCGGCACGCTCGACAAGCTAAGTGTATCGGGTTGATATCGTGTCGGGCTAAGAGCTATGCATTGTTGTTGTCGGGTACTTGCGTCGCTCATCTACGTCGGCTGATATCGGCCCACAGTGTCACCCGTGACGGTCCTAAGTGAACTTTCCCCTCCCTCTCGGGATGAGGAGAAGCTCACCTAGTGTCGCCCGAGACAAGCACTGGGGCACGACACGTATGCTTTCGTAGTCTCCTCGGAAGATGGCTCAACTCCCAACTGTCCGAATTCCAGAACTCTGAATTCCGAACTGTGGACCATCTTTTCGGCTCCCTGTAGCTGCTATTTATAGTCAGCTGGTTGGGGAGAAGACATGGTGCTTGAAGCGCCACGTGGCTCCCTTATGCGCCAGTCGTTGGACGGGCCGATACAGAGGTGTCGCTTGACGTAGATGGTGTCGACTATCGGTCGTGGCGGGCGGCACACCTGCCGGTGGGTGGCTGTGTCGCTCGACAAGCTGGGTTGTCGGGGTGGGCCGCGCTCCCTGTCGGGTAGAAGGAGTGTCGTCCTTCATCTTCTTCTCGCGTGGCCCCTCTCTTTGTCGAGCGTCTTTGTGTCGCCCAACCCTGTCGGGAAGGGGTTGTATCAGTCGTCAGGGAGGTCGAGACAGACTTCGACTTATTCATGGGCTGGAGCGGCCTTATTGCCAAAAACGAGGAAAACTCTGCAAAAGATAGGAAAATTGGATTAAGAGCATTGCATGGCCAATTATTGTGAAAGTGCGTATAAAAGAGAGGAAAATAGCATAAAAGGGCAGTTTTGATAATAGAAAAAGAGTCTAAAATATCACAAAATTTGGTGTTATCAGGGAGACCGAGAGGTTGAAGCCGCACCCATAACTTCTGGATCAAAGGTTCAACAATTAACCAAGAATAATTATCAAATTTTAACCTACTATACTGAAAATCTGTAAGAAAATAAATTTTTGCATACCTTTTTGAAAACTTGGATCTCTATACTTCTATTCACTTAAGGATTCTACTCTAACTAATCATCCTTGTATTTAACTTCATGTATTTCACAATATGAGGATTTACTGTTTGTCCTTTTGGCTTGTACCTAAAACGCCGACAAACAAAACGTCGGTCATCCGAAGTTGGTATGTGGGGGAAACAATAATCATGTAAGTACATTAACAATGTAATCATTCAATTAATCATTTAACAACCAAGATTACATTTTAGATATAACTTTGCGATCCAAGAGTACCCAATCCTCCATGTTGTCCCCATTAAACCCATCATGATCCACCTATAAGTGAACCAATTTCTAGGGTTTAGTCACATGGCACTACTCGTAAGTAGCCCACTCCTTAAATCATGGCAGGCTAATGAGTCTCATGGCACTAGACGTAGGTAGCCCAGTTTCTAACTCTCGGTAACCTAGACCTTGCTCTAGGATTACACCTTTTTTTCTTAGCCTTTTCAAAGCAATAGAGGTGGACCCAGATCTAGTCACTTATATATGCACATTTATAGTGATAATCATAGTCACTTTATAGTTGCATGAAATAAATAAACATCCAACAATTATTTTCAAGCAACCGATTAAAACTTCAGGAATCATCGTGAAACTAGAGCGACTATTCATAAGCGTAACCACATACCTGATCCAGAGCAACTTGATGTCCAAGCATTAATTTTCAATACAATCAAACAAGTAGTCAACAATATCCTGAAAATAATGCATAACATCCAAGTGTCATTATTTTATTCAAAATATTCTCAGGATTGACTTGGATTCCACCTTATGATTTCTAGGCTAATTTTAGGGTTTTATTAGGGTTTTATCCTACATTATGCATTAACCACTTGTAATGCTCTATTAGTCCACAAACCCTACTTTCAACGTCATAAGCATAATCAAAAGTCAATTAACTCTAATCTATTGCTTTTATACTAAAACTACCATCTTTGCCCTTTAAGTCGTGTCAAGATCATTAAGGACAATTATTATGTTCAGGTTTCTTTGCATTGACAACACAACAAAGAACTATAGTTTGATTCTCAAAGGAATCCTAATTACTACAATTCTCATCGTTTATGTTAGCAAACCCTAACTTATCATTAAATACACTAGAAAACCTAATTTATCCACATTAATGGTCTTTTATACTCAAATTGGATTTAGAACAACATAACTTTATCTTATTCATGGATTTGCACAATTAAAACCATTAACAAACATATTCTCCTAAATTAGGGTTTCTAAGCCCATTAATGCAAACTTAGGTATATGAAACCCTTAACTAAGACAATTATGTACAAAGATCATTCTTTTAGATATAAATAATCCATTTCATTGTCATCAAGTTAATATTTGCTCAAAATAATCAGAGAACATCATTATATTCAACTATCATCAGTTCTAAGGGGTTTTCATTAATTAAACCATTAAAGATGATAACTTTATACACTTTTTGAATTGTAATTAGAATCAGGCTTCACTTATATTTTTATTGCATTCCTTGAGTTATCCTGTCAATCCTGACAGTCCCGGTGAGACCAGACGTCTTTAGTCCCGGTGTGACTAGGAGCTGCACAGACACCATCCAAGACCAGAGGTGAAGACCGTGCAAGGTGCGAGGTACTGTCGCCGAGCAAGCCTCGTTACAAGGTATGCATCCACAAACCATCTTTCCTATTGTATAGATGTTGACGTGATTCCTTTTGTTCTGGGTTTTGGGGAGAAAATTTTTGTTTCCGCTGCTTCTCTACCTCCCTTAAAACCTAACAGGAGCTTCTTTGGAGGTGAAGGTTGCTCAACGTGACTTTGGACTAGTTCTAGAATATCACAACGGGGATCTACTTCAAGGAGGAAGGCTACTTCAAGGGGGAGCTTCAAGTTACTTCAAGTGAAGGCTGCTTCAAGGTTGGTGAGATGACTTTGGGGTGAAGGCTATCCAAAGGGTTGTGAAGGTAGTTGTATCTTATGTAACATCCTTGTGAGGTAATAAAATACAATTACTTTCAAAATCCCAATTCGAAACAATTGAGTAGTGGACTGACTCCCTTAGTATTTGCTAAGGATAGAACCACTCTAAATGCCTTGTCTCCTTCTCCAATATTTTTGTGGTTGCTTAAAATAATCGTTAAAATTATCATAAAACCCTATTCACCCCCCTATAGTTTTTTTTCACAACACTCTGCCCCTTTTTGACAATGACAAACCATTCCTTAATGATATTTAAAAGGATACACTACAACAAAATTGCCCATTAGCAGCATTTATTGTAGTGCCATTTATAAAAAAAGCCACTATCTTTCTAATATACAAGTATTTTTAGTTAAAATACCTCTAAACCTCCTATTATAGAGTTTCTAAAAAGTACTTAACATTAAAGTCATTTGTATTTTGAATTAGAGGCAATCCTAAATTGCCATACCCAAATTTGCTAAGGCAATATTGACTTTCCCGCTCCAAATTTCACGACTCGCACTCCAAATAGCTACTCTCTCCCTCATTCAGCCCAAAATCTGCCACTCTCTCGCAAGCTTGTGACTTCCTCCCTCACCAGACTATCCTTGCGACAAGCCCTAGCTTTTTGGATCACGTCGGCTCCAGAGAAGCTGCCGATCACAGAATTGCCGACGCCGACGGTGAGTCCCAACCTGGAACCAACATTTGTGAGTGGTGGAGAGTTGTCGGCCATGCGCGTCAATTGGGAATCGGGAACCTTCATCTTGACCTATCCAACCTGAAGCACTGCCTCAGGCGCCGGCATGCTCGAGTGAGGGACTCCAATCATCCAATTCCTCTAAGCTTTGCAACTTTCTGAAGAGGTATGTTGTCATCACGATATTTCCCTACTTTTTGGTTCTTGCTTATTTCTCAGACTCGGTTGAGTTCATCTTTATCCTTCTAGAGCTTCATGGTTATTGTTAACTAGTGTGTGGGACATTGTAATCATTGTTGTGTATTGATATGTACACCCATGTCCTATGTTTAGGAGAGGAGGAAATTACAAGGAATTAGACAGAACCCTGATGGCCACGGCAAACAAGCCCATACACGACATTTTTATAGCCACCTCAAAGTACAAATCAATGTGGTTAATCTATTCAGGTTTCTCGTCCTTTGTTCTTGATATTTCTCATGACAATGACACCAAACCAATAGGTTGAGTGAGCATTAAAGGATCTTAAGTGGTTTAGCCACCACATCTACATATTGTTTGTAAATGTGAGTTGGAAAGGAACCATGCTAATTGATTCAGCGTATTCCTTAGGTAGGAGTTGCAATAATATGTCCAGGTCCCATCCTATGTTGTTCTCAAGGATTATCTCACACACATTATACATATGAGTGGTGATTCAGATAATCTAATATGTGGCTTTGAAGTCCTCTAATATTTACTGATTGGGCACAAAATATTTTCCTAAGGCAGATTATACATGATTTCAATAGAGATTTTAACTTAATATTTACTGATTTTTTCCCATGCTTAGCTTTAGTTGTGTTTTTTTATATGGATTGGATTTATATGATTTTTTCCATGGATATGAAACACCACTTTGTTTCATGCTACATTTTCCTCAATTTGGGTCATATTATTCAGGCCATACCATATTTTGTATGCTTAGTTCATTTTTAGCTAAGTTGTTTGCCAAATTCTGGCCATCAGTAGGATTTAGACTTACCTTTAATAGGGTTTGGTTTTCATTTGAGCCAATGTAGTTGAACATGGCTCTTTTTCATGTGTAAAACAAGTTGCATGACATACTTTGCAGTCATTGATACATGTGTTAGGAGTCTGCAACTGGTCTGTAAATCATGATGAGGCTTTACTATGGTTGTTAATGTGTTTTGACCTTGGCTTAACCTATTTTTTAAACAAGTATATGTCAATGATAATTTAGTTAACCAATCCCTATGATTTATCCTAATTCAGTTTAGTATTGTTTTGCATTCATACACGATCGTGCTAAAATTTGTAGTGTGCATTTCCAGTTTTAGGTTTGACTTTTTTGATGTTACAACTTTATTGTGTGGGGTATGACATTTTCAGTACATCCAATGCAATAAGTTCAGGGATGACCACAATTTGTATGCCTACTTTATTTTTTGCCAAATAGTGCTTGTGAGTCAGATTTAGACCTATCCCTAATAGGGTTTGCTTTCCACTTGCGCTAATACAGCTGAACATGTCTCTCTTTCATGTGCCTAGCAAGCTGCATGATAGACTTTGCAGTCATTGATACGTACAATCATTGATACTTTTTGGTTGTATATGTTCTAAAGGTTTGTAGAAGGTGAGCTTGTAGAAGATGAGGTTGTAGGTTTGGAAACCATGTTGGTGGTTTTGAGGTTTACAAATTCTCCTTTGATAATGGAAGATAGGACACAAGATCCTTATTATAAGTATGTTCTTTTATCCTTTTAAAAAGTATTTCAAACATAGTGTCATGTACTCATAAAACTAAAGTGGCAGGAATATATCCCATTTACATATAGGTCAGAGAATTATAACCTCACATAACTCATTTAGAAAATTTACAATTTTTAGACGAATCCTTCTTGTCATAAAATTTGTGGTACTATCAAAATAATAAGATGATAAGATATCTTGTAGTAGTGTTTTGATAAACACAGAAGTATAAGACTATAGTAAAAATGTGCAAAGACACCACTAACCTCTTTAGATAGGTCTCACACCTTCTATAGTAGTGCATGGATACTCCAAATTAAATAGGTCTCACACCTATACAAAATAAGCCAGACACCATTAACCTCTTTGATAATCTAAAATATGAGTGTTGATTAAACAAATAGATAATAAGTGTCATATCATTTTATGAAATACGAAGATACATAAAATTCTATCAAGCCTAAATCCGATGATTCCTGGCTCTGGAAAAAATTGCTTAGACACAGGATAATTTGCTTCTTCATGCTCATTTTAAGCTAGGCAATGGTTCCCATTTTTTCCTTAGGAAGGATCTGTGGTGTGGTAATGGTACCTTCCTGTCCGATCATGTTGATGTGCAGTTCAGGTACATATTGGGAAAAGGTGATGCTTGTCGGGTGGATGCATGCTTGAGTAATGGTAATTGGGCAATCCCTGGTAATATTCATGGAGGAGATGATGTTCTCCGAATCCTTCAAAATCGGGTTGTTCCCAATGCAAATACTGAAGATTGTATTCTTGTTAATGGTAAGGTGTCCTTGTCGCTGAAAGAGTGTTGGGACTTATGCAGGTCCAAGGCTCAAGTTCTGAACAGGATTGCTGATGTGTGGGCATCCTTGATTCCTAGGAATATCCACTAGTACATAACCGACCCTTTAATTTCGGTTATTTAAGGCCTTTAGTGTCGGTTTCTAAGCGGCACCTATGTGGGAGATGCTAAAAGCCCAGCCGTTACACGTCGGTTCAAAAACTGACGCCAAAACCGTTCGCGCGCCACCGAAAACATGCCAGCAGGGCAGTATAGGCATCAATTATTAGATACAAAACCAACACCATATACCTTCACGCCACAGAAAGGGCGCCATCTTGGGAACTATCAGCGTCGATTATTAGATAAGAAACTGATGTCATCTCACTCCCAACACGGTTGTGCTGGCCAGCACGGCCGTGGTGTTAAGGAAATAGACGTCAGTTACGAGTAGAAACTGACACTCTAACTGACGCCATATCACTCCCAGCACGACCATGCTGGCCAGCACGGTCGTGGTGTCTGGTCCGCTGCCATGGCCGTGCTGGCCAGAACGACTGTGGTGTTAAGGAAATAGACGTCAGTTACGAGTAGAAACTGACACTGCAACTATGTGGCGTCAGTTTTATACAAATAACTGACGCCTATTTTTTGTTTTTTTCTATAGTATGCAGACCTGCTGTATGGTTGGTCACAGGATGAGAAACCTATAATTCAGTTATGAACTGTAGGTTTTACGACATCCATTGATATCAGCCAACAACATGCCACAAACCTACAAAATTAACAACAAAAATGTTCACACATTTAGCAACCTGTAGTTCCATTTGATTTTCACACATTTAGAAACATTCATGTAGCTAGCAATCCGTAGTTCCATTTCACATTCACACATGTAGAAACATTCATATAGCAACCAACAGTTTCATTCATTTTCACTCAGACACGTGTAGAAACATCCAGACATGTAGAAACATTCACACATATATTATAATTCATAAATTCATTTACAAAATATAATTATGTAGTCATTATTCGCTATCAACATTTCAATTATATTTTAAAACCCCCACTACTTGTATGGTTGTTGCCCATTCTTCTCTTACTTCATCTAATGCTCCCGTCGTATAGGGAGCATGTACATCTGGTAAGACCTTTCCTGTAGTTTGGTCAGTTTTAAACACCTGTAAAGAGAATGATGTATATAGATAATTAATGAGCTATAAATAAGATTGATATATTTAATATTATCTAATGAGACTATATAATACCTCCGGAATAGTATCGATGTCCACTGCGGCATATTTGATAATCATGTGCATAAATCACATCACATAGTATGCACATGCCCATCCGTTGTCTTGTGTAGCACACTATAAATTCAAACATACAAAATATTAAAAAATACAACTAATTAAGCATTGTTCACATAAATAATATATACATATATTGCAGTCGGGAACTTACTTTCACGTTCTTCCAAATGATTGGCTGGTTCTTTTTCATGGGGACCTTTCCTCCAACCTTTTTGAACTCATCAAAACCCCTACATGTTAATGTAACACATTACATTACATAATTAAATAGTAATGTAATAACATATGTTAACGAATATGAAAATGAAATATTTCTCACCAGAATAATGCCATTTTCATTATGTGTCCATATTTTCAATTCAATTTATTCCCCTTAGGATCTAGATAATGGACAGTGAACATCTCGGGGACAATAACTAGTAACTCCCAATGCATACCACTAGAGGTAAAAAAGTTAAAAATTAATAACTCAAAATCCACAATAAAAATGTAATTTTCTTAAGTCCAAATTATAATAAGGAAAGTAAACTGACTCTACATTGAATGGAGCTATTATCACCGTCTTCTTATTTTGAGCAAAAGTTGTAAATGCCTCACAGCAGTATTGTTGAACTGACAGACGATCTTTAGCTACTAGACTAATCAAAGATGGAATCAAAAATCCTACATGTTCGAATGCAAAATTTGCACATATCTTGTCTAAGTAGCTGCAAAATATGTATTAATTATGCATGCATTAATAAATAAGAAACTAGATCACCAGATCCTACACAAGGTATATGGATGTATAAAGAAGATCACACCTTATCCATAGCTCTATCACAGATGTATTTAGCCAATCATATCGAAATAACTCCAAAATATCTTATATAAATAGTTTGCTTTCGTATGATTGACCTACAACATCTGAATCTATAGAAATAGTTATAGGACAATTTATATCATGTTCGCCTAACCATATTACCATACCCCTACAGTTAGGACCTAACGGGATAGGTAGGTCATGTGGAACCCAACTAGGTAATGTAGGAGGTGGAAGTGGAGGCCTAGATGTTGTGGGTGTCTTCTTTTTAACCTATATATATATATATATATATATATATATATATATATATATATATATATATATATAATTTCAGATCAACTAACATCATATACACACACTAACAATTTAACATAATGTAAATTTACCATACAGTTTCAGTAAAGAGGACATCCGCTTTTAGCCACAATATCACTCCGCCTTCTGCCTCACCAAGCGTTTCACAATCTGGGTGGGCATATGGAAATGGAAGATCCATCCACTTGGGGTATATATGTACCAGGCTCACATGAATCCAACTAGCTGGTAATGGAGACTCGTGAAACATTTCCCCTGGTAGGGATGGGTAAGCCGACGCCTCTGCAACGACATATTCTTTACTTTTTAGACGGCATGGCTTCAACCCCTACAAATTTTTGTGTAAAGAATGTTATATATATATATATATATATATATATATATATATATCATCTTTTTTTGAAACGACTACAATTTCATATATACATATCATCTGGAAAGCATATCATCTTGAATTAAAAAACTAGTTACTATGTCATAAAAATAGTTACAGCAGATGTGCTAGGTGGTGGGTCTACAGGATTACTCCCAACCTCTGCAGTAGGAGTAGAGTGGGATGCCATAATAGGTATTGTCTGCTGAGTGATAGTCTGAGATGCCTACCACTTTTTCAGTGCTTCTTCGAGTTTCCTATCAACTAGCTTATCTACCTATACATGGATAAAAGTAACATTAGCTTCTAATTATTGAATTCTCTTTTACAGTAACATTATAAAGAAATAATATGTTACCTCTTCTTGTGAAAGTCCCGCTTTTGGGACATGTTTGCACTGGGATGTCCCAAAAAAAGCTTTGATGCCCACACCAGTGCCTGCAGCCCTAACACATCCAGGATGCTCTGGGTTACCCAGAGCAACTGTCAATTAATCCCTTGTGCCCTCAGGGATAAACTTGCCTTGTTTCCTCAGCTCGTGCAGCTCCCACTAATCGCCAAAACAAAAATTTGTAATTAAGTAAACACCATAAATAATCAATATTTGAACGATTGTTGTAAGAGTTGTATTTTACCATTTTTGCAGCCGCCTCAGCAGTTACGGGCTTCCTTATTTCTCCCTTCTTATTTTGCCTCCCAGCTATCCATACATCATGGTGAGGAAGAGGTGTGCTACCTATTGTAGAGGACTCCTGAGTAGCAGAAGACTCCTGAGTACCAGAAGACTGAGCAGTAGCCTCAGACTGTAGTCTTTGGCGAATGCCTGCATACCTCTTTGGACCCATTGTGTGGTCATGCACATTCAGCGCATGCCTTGATTTTTGTGCCTCACTGAGGGCCTAGTTAGTATTCACATTAATGATGTGGTTAGTAACACTAAATGTTAATCTTGAATAGGTAAATACAACATATATTAATGAGATTGGGACTGACGCCTAATACCTTGAATTCATCAGTTTGTCTTGAAGCAACAAACGCGTCCCATTCTTCTTTGTCCAGGAAGTTCCACTGTTCAGTGGTTGTCTTCTAGGGTGAGATTTGTCTTATAGTTCCTTAGGACTCTCCCACAACGTTGTATCACACATTTACAATGCATCTTTTCATCCAATTCTAATATTCTATGCAAATTAGAATTGCTATTAACTAGTATCCAAAAAATTAGTAATCTACAAAATAGAATTGCAAATTAATAATAACTCATGCATAAATCCTTCCATATTACGTCTTTCTTCTCCTTAGGAACTTTATGCCAATAATCTATCTTACAATCATAATGGCTATGAGTAACATACCCAAGATATGAAACAAACGAATTGTGATTCACAACAGATGCATTTCCTGCATTATCAAAATCCACAACAAGTTTGGGTCCATTTCCCTTTTGCGCTATTAACTTCTTCATCATAGTGATGCCCCTTCTATTGTCAACTTTTTGGTGTTGTTGATCAAGTGCCTCAAGTGCTTCAGATGGTACATGTGCATCATCATCCTAAAATTTGATAAAATTAACACATTTACAAGATATAACTATAAATGGACATATAGATATCAATATATGATATATTTTTAAAACTTACACTGTGAGGCGACACATTGATGTCCTCACCCTCATGGTAATCATCAGCATGGTCATCAGGAGAATGCTCAGCCATCTAAAAATTCACATTCACTTTGTAAAGTTCACATTGTAAAGTAATTCAAATTGTAAATCTCACATTTTAAAGTTCACATTCACATTGTAAAGTAATTCACATTGTAAAGTTCACATTATAAATTAAGTAATTCACATTGTAAAATTCACATTGTAAAGTTCACATTCACATTGTAAAGTTCACATTCAGAAAAATAAAGCATATAAAAAAATATAATATTGTGATTTTTTATCAATTAACAATCCTTCATTGTGATCTATGCGCACATACAGGTCATCATTAGCTTCAATATTTGCTGGTGTTGGCAACCCAACTGAGAATGGACTGGAGTCATCATACTTATCATAGTACTGTTCTTCATCTATAGGATCTTCAATGAACTATCTTTTACCATGAAGAACAACCGACCATTTATCATTTGCAGGATCATCGATATAAAATACTTGTTTCGCCTGTGATGCCAATATGAATGGTTCTTGAAAACCTAATACACATTATACACTTACATGCTAAGCAAGATCAGGTGTTCCAGAATAGTCCCAAACTGGGGACTATCAAAGATTTACTCCTAATGAGTAAATCTTGGACGGGTTTCTAGGCCAACAAATACATGTGTTGCCATTCTTATACCTAAAATCCCAGTTCTTCAAGTTAGGGTGATTATTGATGTCTTTAAAAGCATGATTGGAAATTTAGGGAAAAGTTCATCATTTACATTCCAAGCATGTCACATGTGTGCATTACACTTCATCATTAAGCAAGAAGGGTGATTAGGATTCTCAATATACTCAACAATGAAACAAGTTATCGATTTCATAGTTAGGACGGTAGAGATACCCTAAGATCCAGATCTAATGGTTCATAATGACCTTGTGATAAAGTTACATCAGTTGAGATACCCTAAGATCCATAACTAATATAAATCAGTAGATGATCAATTAATTGCTAAATTAGTACATAAATAAATACAAATATTAGATGAATACATACAAATCAATTGAAAAATAAAGTTAAATCAGTTGATAAATAAATTTCATTAAGTAGATGATTAAATCATAACAAAATCAATATATAAATAAACATAATTAAGTAAATAACTTAATAAAAAAATAAAAAAATGCCAGTAGCAGCCTGTGGCACCGCCCAAGCATCTACCCAGAGGGCACCTGGGCGCCTTGGTGCCGCCTAGGCAGAGGAAGGAAGGAGGAAGAAGGCACCTTGAGGACAGAGGAAGAAGGCCCAGACTGGAGAGTAGCGGCCGAAGCAGAGAACTAGCAGCAGTTGGCAGCCGACGCCGGCAAGAGAGCACCAAAGCACCACCGGCGAGGGCGGCGGCGAGCAGAGGAGCGGCGGCGAGGAGAGGAACGTCGGCGTGGTGGCGGCACGGGGGAGCAACGGTGGTGGGGGCAATGATGGAGGGGATCACTGGTGGCAACAATCGCCAGACCTAGCAGAGGTTCACAATGAAACAAAGACAATGGGGAAAAGTTCTCTATTTCGCAGGGCTATTAACTGCACCATAGGCGTCGGTTATTCATACAAACTAACACATAAAATTAAAAGTGTCAGTTCTCCACATAAACCGACACCTATTCTCACTTATATTCGTCAGTTTTAACTACAAAACAACCGACGTCTATATACATATGCCGATTAAAAAAATTGTTCTCGATTAATGACCCTAGTCGTCGGTGTCTTTGAAAACCGACGCTTAAAGGGTGTGAAAATTCTCCACGAACAGTACGGGAAAACTCATAAGTGTCGGTCATTGTAGTAAAAATGACGACCTAAATGTGCCCAATTTCTGTCTTGCGAATAACCTTTAGTCGTCGGTTTATTATTTATCAACCGACGCCATATGTTAAATTTTGGAGGTAATTTTTTTGTTGGAAATTTTGGATTTGTCGGTTAATTTTAGGCGTCGGTTCTTTATTAAGTAACTGACACTAAATAAAACCAGTACCCGTATCTGGTCGCCCTTCATAGATTGGATGTCAGTTTATGTTGTCAACCGACGCTGTATAGTTTAGGTTTCAGTGTATTTATACAACTGACACCGTTAAAAGTGACGTTATAAGCCATTTCTGTAGTAGTGATCTCTGTTTTCTTATGGAAATGTTACCTTCAGCACTTACCTTCTCAGGACACTTTAAAGAAATTTAACTTCCAGCTCCCTTCTATTTGCTATCTATGTTGGAAGCATGAAGAAGATGGACAACACCTCTTCTTTGACTGTTTCTATTACACTGAGCTTTGGTCCTTCTTCAAGCTTAAGTACGGTTGTGCTCCTTCATGTCTGACAGAGATTTTATCACTCAATCAGAGGGCCAAATGCGCAGCTTTCTTCCTCATCTCTAGTATTTGGAAGGAGAGGAATAGAAGAATCTTTTCTCAAAAAGTCTGTGATCCCAAAGGGGTTTGGACCTTGTGTATACGAGATGTCAATAACATAAATAGATAGTTATAATTTTCCTTTTTGTACAATTGTTAGCTTCTTAGCTTGTAAAGAGTTAAACTCTGTTTTGGTGTTGTTTTTAATAAAGGAGGAGGCACACATGGTTCAGTGAAAAAAAAGATACATCAAATTATAGAAAATACTAGTTACTTCCTTGAAATTCTCAAAGAAGGATTAGTGAACATTGGACCGATTGCAAAGAGATAGGACATGATCTCCTCTATTAGATTTCTTTTCAAGCTATCATGTCTACCACAATAAAGTTGGTTATGACAAGCAATAAAAGGTTAACAGATGTTATATAACTTTTTCTGAAAATATATAACATCGTTATATGTACTTACACTTTGTTAATACTAATATTATGCAGTCTTTGTCCACCCACAACAGTCACTATGAACTGGGCCTCTATGGCAATGTTAACGTTCCCTATTGATGAACAATTGGACATCATCCTAGATGATCGTTCCTTAAACCAATTGGTCATACCCAAACATTGGCGTTTTCTAAAAGGAAGACACTACAAGCCTAGTGAAGTGACCCTAACTTTTGGCAATTATTCACATGTTATCGAGGTTGAGTATGATTTGGCAGGAAATCTTGTATCAAAATCCGGTTGGCGTGATTGGATTGGAAAGATGCATGTGGGCCGTAGCGACAAGCTTTTTCTCCGTCCAGTTGGCCATAATACCATCAAAGTTTGGATAACCAACACTAACTGCGAGACCCCCGATCATCTACTACGGTATGACCGCACGTCGGAGGATATCAACTTGAACGAATCTGATTATGAGGCCCCTATCAGTTCAGTTTCGTCTAAATACAGTGAGGAGCTTCGTGACACAGCACGATCATCAAAAAGGCCACGGTAAGTCCAATTAACAAATATAATTGTCAAGACAAAAAATTTGTGTTTACACTTTTTATCTGAAAGCAATCAATAATCGTAGCTACTTTCTTTTCTGAACTTCAGGAGAAGATCGCCACAATGATAAGTCCTTGAAGTTACTGATGTGGGACCAAGTTGGTGTAGTATTTAGTTGTCTATCTATCTAGACTTGTCTGTATTAATAGTTTTTTTAATTATGCGCATGTTTAGGGTTACACCAACCCCTTTGTTTAGTTACTGATTAGGGGTACACCGCTGTGTGTGGATGTAAAAAGAGATTAATGAATGGAACTGAAAGTTGCTACATGAATGCTTATAACTGAAGTGTGTGTTCCCATGAATGTTCCAAATTCACAAATCCATCCTATCTAACGACACATTCAAAACCAAAAAACAAAAAGAAATATGCATATCCTATTATGTTACAAATTACTGATAAATTTCATTATAAATGTTTTTTTATCCTTATTATAACTATGTTCTTTTATCCTTATTATAAGTATTTCAAAAAATGCTTGGGCACCCGCATAGTCAAATATGCTCACGTGAACTTCATTTGCATGATTACACTAGTATTTTCTCATATTGTATAGTCTATTTTAATATGACATACTTACTCATATGTTATATGTTTTACTATTTATATAGAATGGATAAGTCTTGGATAGCAGAGGATGACCGAACCAGCAGTAAATACTTATGTGGAGTATCTAAATTTTTGGATTTTACTTTTGAACATTCATCGATTGGAGACAAGATTGTATGCCCATGTGGAAAGTGTGCTAATGTATACCAGGTCACTAGAAAGACTGCATTGAGCCATCTATTGTGGCATGGCTTCTTACCAAGCTATATTTCTTGGGCTTTTCATGGTGAAGATGTCGATGTTCAAATGGATGCTCCTACTGATCAGAGAGATTTCCTGAATGCTAAATTTACAAGATCTGTTGCATGATACTTTTCCGAGTTTCAGTGAAGATGGAAATACAGAAGGAGTGGAGCCATCTAGTGATCAACATTTCAATACTGAAAAATTTTATATCTTTTTAAAGGATTCTGAGACAGAATTATATCCAGGGTGTAAGAAATATAGCAAACTTTCTTGCATCATAGAATTCTATCACCTGGTTTGTCTTAATGGATTGAGTAAGAAAGCATCATCTATGTTTCTTATGTTCTTTAAGAAGATGCTACCAGAAGGAGAACAGTTACCTAATTCATTTTATGAGCTAAAAAAGACGATTACGGGGTTGGGCTTAGATTATGTGAAGATTCATGTTTCTCCAAATGGTTGCATGTTGTTTTGGAAGGATTCTGCTGATAAAGATGTTTGTGATACATGTGGAGCATCAAGATGGAAACCAATTACAATCCCAAATGATGATGACAAGCTTGCAAAAAAAACCCAAGAGAATACCTATCAAAGTGCTCAGACACTTTCCACTTATACCCTGCCTAATGTGGTTATTCATGTCATCAAAAACCTCATCCTTAATGAGGTGGCATGCAGAAGAATATGAAAAAGATGACATGTTAAGACACCCAGTTGATTCACCTGCATGGGAAACATTTGATGTGATGCATCCAGAATTTGTTGTAGACGCTAGAAACCTTCACTTGGGACTTGCAACTGATGGATTTAGTCCTTTTGGGACAATGAGTACTTCTTACAGTACATGGACTGTTGTGATTATTCCATATAATTTACCTCCTTGGTTTTGCATGAAGTAACCATATTTTATGTTATCCCTACTCATTTTTGGACCAGCTTCACCCGAAAATATAGATGTGTACTTGCGTCCATTGATTGATGAGTTGAAAGAACTATGGGATACTGGTGTACATACATATGACGCTGGAACCAAGGAATTCTTTCATATGCGTGCTTTTTTATTATGGACAATTAGTGATTTTCCAGGATATGCACATCTATCTGGTTGGATTACTAAAGGCTACAAAGCATGTCCCTATTGTAATAAAGATATTGTCTCACATTGGTTGCCACATAGCCGTAAAGTTTTCTACAGAGGAAATCGTAGGTTTTTTCCAACTAGCCACAGATTCCGAAAAGAAGCAAAGGCATTTGACGGTGAGCAAGAATTTAGGTGTCCACCTAAACCTCCTTCTGGAGCTCAAATCTTATCACAATTGGAGGACAAAACAACTTTAATTGGTAAGAAAAGGCTAAGAGGTAAGGATTCAACACACAATTGGGAAAGGAAAATCATATTTTTTGAGCTACCATATTGGAAAACTAACATTGTAAGGCACAATCTCGATGTCATGCACATTGAGAAGAATATATGTGAGAGTATTGTTGGAACATTTCTAGGTTTGAAGGATAAAAGTAAGGACAACTTGAATGCAAGGAAGGATTTGGAGGATATGGGAATCAGATTTCTGCTTCATCCAAAAATTGTTGGTAAATATACCATCCTACCTCCAGCTTGCTATACAATGAAAAAATATGAAAAAATATTACTTTTCAACCTCCTAAAATCTATCAAAGTTCCAGACGGGTATGCGTCTAATATATCTAGATGTGCACGGCCGAAGTATTAAAAGATGCTACCAATGAAAAGTCACCATTATCACGTGCTGATGCAACAACTTTTGCCATTAGCTATCACTGTGTCCTTGCCCAGTAAGAATGCTAAGTCATGTATTATTAATCTTTGTCGCTATTTTCGAAGATTTTCCACTAAAGTCATAGATCCAATTGATTTTTCTGCATTGGAAAATGCAATAGCTATTATACTTTGTGAGATGGAGAAGATATTCCCTCCATGTTCTTTTGACATAATGGTGCATCTATCAGTCCATCTCTCTTATGAAGCTAAGATAGCCGGACATGTTCAGTATCATTGGATATATCCAATTGAAAGGTAACATTTCACATGTCGTGATGACTTTACCTATTGGAATGTAATTTATCATAATATTTTCCTCAACTTTGTTTTTAGGTATCTGATGACCCTAAAAGGATATGTTCGTAATAAAAGATATCCAGAAGGGTCAATAGAAGAAGGATATATAGCTGAAGAGTGTCTAACTTTTTGTTCAAGATACTTGGATGGAGATGAAACAAAGTTAAATTGGCCAAATAGAAACGATACTGATGAATCAAATTTGGAAAATGAGCCAACACATGACAGTGATGATTGGTCTATTTTCTCAACAGTAGGTCGTGGTATTGGTAAAATGGTAACATGTGTCTTGGACGAACATACATTGAAACAAGCCCATAAGTATGTACTATTCAATTGTGAAGCAATTGAACCCTACATTAAGTAAGTTAGTGTCAACAATCTTCTATTAATAAAATGCTATAACATATTCCAATAACATATTGCACATATTTTGTATTCAGGATGCACTATGATATCATTAGGAAAAAACATCCTCAAAAGTCCTTAAAGGAGGTTCAGAGAATACATAGTAACTCATTTGATGGATGGTTTAAGGAACATGTAAGTTTAGTTGTGGTAATTAAATTAGTTATGCTTCATGAATAAAGTCTAATAAACTTTTCTTTTGTTAGATTGAGACACTGCTAAGAACAGATATGGTAGCTGATAAAATCAAGTTTCTTTCTCAAGGTCCACATCAACTGGCCATTAAGTACAATGGCTATGTTGTCAATGGTCAAAGATTTCATACCAAGGCAAAAGATGCAAATTGAACAACACAAAATAGTGGAGTCCTTCTAGTAGCTAAGAATGATTGTTATTCTAAAACCACTGACCACAATCCAATTACTAGAGATGTAACCTACTATGGTGTTTTGAAAGATGTTATTGTGCTCAATTATTATGAACACTTTAAGGTGACATTATTTAAGTGTGATTGGGTGGACATCTACTCAACGAGGGGAATCAAGCATGATGAACATGGTTGACTCTTGTTAATTTGAGACGCCTTCAAACTTCAGGAGAACCGTTTGTAGTGGCATCTCAAGTTGGACAAGTATTTTATGTAGAATATGTCACTGTAAAAGGGTGGCATTTTGCTGTAAAGATTGCCCCACGGGATATGTTCAACATGGAAGAACAATCTTGTATTGAGAATGTCGAAGTTTATGTGCAAGGTGAAACTGGAGATGGGCCATCAATGACATCAGAGGATGGAGATACTGATTGTGACATAGTTAGATTGGATATGGAAGGAATTATTGTTGCTAGTTCAACAACTGAAAAAGACCAATCCCAAATTCAGCAGGATGATGAAAGTGTATCTCAAAGTGATGATGATGACTGTTTTGAATGAGAAGATTACAAAATGGCAGCCAATGTTTCTTTTTGTTTGTCATTAATATTTGACTTAAATAAGCCTTTTTTGGCTCAATGTATCTCTTTAATTTTCTGTCTCACATTGTGCTCTAGCTAGGTGTATCAATTTTGCATTCTGACATTATTTTTATTCATATTTATCCTTGTCTCTACTATTGTTTATAATTATATTTGCTTAAATATCTGAGATTCATTTTCAAATATTATTAATAAAATTGTTATTATGTTGTTCAATATTTTTCTAAATGTGACCATTTTTATGTGACTTGATATACTCAAGATGAGAGAATAGTACAGTGCCAACTTCCATAACATGATAGCCGCAAGCAATGATAAGAACAACAACAATGACTCATGTACGACGACTCATTTGCTAGCATTACTCGACATGCCTGTTGGCAATCTTTGAACATGTCAACCTCAAATCGCTCCAAAAAAAATTTAGCTTCCCTTCCAACTAAAATTCGTAATGATAGAGCAAACAAATTCAATAAAACTGCTACTAGCTCTCCAAAAAATTCCCAATCAGCCACGTCTCCCCAAGACTATAATATAGTTGGTGGTTTGAAATCCTCTCAAACATGCACAACTAAAAAGGAGATGGGAACAAGGTTCCAAAATCAGAAAAATAAAGAAAGTGGCGATAAAGTTACAAGATCAATAATTTCACAGCTACCCCGTGTGCCTAATGTCAATGCTTCTGTGTCTATTCATTCAAGAACTGTAGAGAATAGAGTTGTCGGTAACCAAAATAGCAATGTATTTCCTGATAACATGGACCAAAATAACATCTCTGATCACCATGTTGAGTCATTGTATGTTACAACAACACCTTCTGATGGGCTAGGTAATCATTTCATTCATATCATTGTATTTATAGTGCTGCATTTAATCATATATAATTATGCATATATATATTTTATCCTTTATTAATGAATGCTTAGGTTAAAAACATCGAGCAAAAAAATTCAATAAAACTACTGCTAGATCTGCAAAAAATGCCCAATCACCCACGTCTCCCCAAGACTCTAATATGGTTGGTGGTTCAAAATCCTCTCAAACATGCACAACTGAAAAGGAGATGGGAACAAGGTTCCAAAATCAGCAAAATAAAGAAGTGGTGATAAAGCTACAAGATCAAGAATTTCACAGCTACCCCGTGTGCCTAATGTCAATGCTTCCGTGTCTATTCATTCAAGAATTGTAGAGAATAGAGCTGCCAGTAACCAAAATAGAAATTTTTTTTCCTGATAAAATGGACGAAAATAACATCTCTGATCACCATGTTGAGTCATTGAATGTTACAACAACACCTTCTGATGGGCTAGGTAATCATTTCATTCATATCATTGTATTTATAGTGCTGCATTTAATCATATATAATTATGCATATATATATTTTATCCTTTATGAATGAATGCTTAGGTCAAAAACATTGAGCATGTGGCTGAACAAAATGTTTGAATGTTTGGAAAAGAAAGCCCGACGATCCAATTCCCATTGAGAAAAATCAATTTGGACAACTAGTAGGTGAAAACCAAAGTCACTTATCAAGTTTTCTGAAAACCATTGCAAGAGATCCCAATCTTTGTCCACTAAACTATGAGGACTGGAGACAATTTCTAGCAAATAAAAAAGATTCTATATGGAATTTTGTGAAGGTGTATTATTAAATTTTATTTTTGAATGGTTAAATGAAGCATCTAATGGATGTCCTTTATGTCAGTAGAGTAAATTCTCAATGAATTCAGATATGAAGGAGTGGACAATGAAGAGACTAGGAAAGAAATGGAAGGACCACAAGTGCGAGTTAAGGAGACTATACTTCATAGAAGATAGTCCATATGAATAATAGCTTGAACAAGTTGTTCCCCGCGTGGACAAGTCGCATTGGAAATTTCTTATCGATTATTGGAGGAGTAATAAAGGAAAGGTAATATTATTTTTTCTATTTGTTGATACTTACAGTACCGCACAGATAATTACTATGCACAATACTGCAATGTTTTCCACAGAGGAAGTCTATAACTAACAAGACAAGCAGAAAATTTCAAAAGGATATCCACACAACAAGAACCAAGTCGTTTGCATGTCTGAAATATGATGTAAGTTGGTAATTTTTGTGATCCATTTAGATAATTTGATGGCATCCATTAATTTGATGTTTACAATAACCTTGTTTGAATGATAAAGATGGATAAGGAATAGGCGGAGAAGTGGATCCCATAATGTTTTTTGAGAAAACTCATCGTAAAAAAGATGGGAGCATAGTTGATGTTGAATCCACCAAAATTTTGGTACAACACATAATATCCTATAGTATTATGTTACATTTACTATTTTCATAGAGGTATATATTTGGTATAAATTGCATCTCGTATGATTTGTTGTATGTAGGAAAAATTTTCTAAGGTAGGAGAAGAGCTGCGAAGAAAACAACCTGATGTTACTTAAGATGAAATTTATAGGCATGTTATGGGAGAAGAGAGACCATGATATGTTCGTGGTTATGGTCTTGGACCATCTCCTTTTGATATTTGGGGCAAGACCCGTAAATCCCGAGAAGCTGAAGAAGCACAAAGGAAGCATTTCCAGGATAAGCTTGAAGAACAATGGTTGGAATTTGATGCAAAACTTCAACAAAAAAAGGATGAATTCAACCAAAAATTAGAGGAGTTACTTGCCTTAACTAGAGCAGGAAACAGTCAAGCACATCATGTTGGCACTAGCCAAGTATGAATACATTTTATACAAGATGTGTGGTATCAATTATTTTCCATGTCGACTTTTATGGACTTGTGACAAAAATAAAATAATTGTGCAGACAAACTTATTAATGCAAAATCCACTCCATATAAGACATTCATCATTTAAGAAGGGACAAGTATGTTTGTATTACTGTGAATTGCACTTCATTTTACGTTTATATAAATTTGTTATGTCAACTGTACTTTTTTTTTAGGATGTGTATATGCTGAGTTTTACAGATCTAGATGCTAGAATTGAATTCGGTCAAGTCTCTGAGGTTGACCCCATGAAAAGGGTGGGAGGTGCAATTTTAGGCTCATCATTTGTTGTTGTTTTTGTAGAGGTTGCTTTGTTGGGCAACGATCCTCTAGTTAGACCTTATGATCAATATCAATTTGTTGATGATGTTGTTGGCAACGTCATAACATGGCCAAAAACACATACGTTGCCAAGGTGAGCATAAAGTATTTCTTATACTGTTATATAATTGAAAACAAAATTAGTATCTAAAGTCGTTTCCATTTGTTGTAGGACATGAAGTTTAAATTTAATTGCATTCTTGGATACTATCTAAAGAGAGGAGAGCTATAGTTGTTTTTATGTAATCCACTTTGTTATATGTACATGCCAATTCAAAGTAATGGTGTTTCATGTCCATTGTCATAGACAATGTTGCCAAATAACAATCCTATTTTGTTTTGTCCTACTTTTAATTTTGTTATGGAGAATCTTAGTATTATGGATGATACACACATTATGATTGGTTTGTGGTTTTTAGCTGTGAGCAGTGTTTTAGCTTCTTGTTTGTGGGTACGGATGAGGTGTGTTACTTGTACGAGTGTTGTTTTGTGTTCTCACTGCGTTGTTTTTAAATGTTTTATTTTTGGTACTAAGTATAATATAGCCTGGTGTTTTTGCATTTTGCAGAGGCACACTAAGTCATTGTCAACATTTCAGAGGTCTGCTATGGTTGAGAAGTCTAGGCAGAAGCCTCAAGAAAGAATGGATGTTCTTAGTAATGTGGGTTCCTCCTTGTTCCCTTAATTGTTAAAATAGCATTTTTATATTTGTCTTTTTTCCTTTACCCCCTCCATCTAAAATAATACCCTTTCTGTAACATGTGGTTGTGATGCAGGCCCTAAAAGCCAATAACTATGGTAATGATCCTCTGCTAACTACAGCTCTGTACTTGGAGATTAATTAAAGGCCAATATCGAGAGCTGACAACCTCTGTATTGATGGCTTGTCCGACTGCCCAGGGCTCCCATGGGACACATCCATTCCTAATATAATAGTTGGCACTTGGGAGATCTTTGGTATATATGGAGGCATATTCAGGATCTCATTCGCTGTGGAAACATGAAGGGCATTGTGAGTAAAATCTTTTATTGTATCTCATTTAAATTAGTTAAATGAAATACATAAAAAAAATTACTGACAACGCACTTCATGTTTCTACAACGAATGAGATCCTGAATAAGCCTGCAGAGAAGTTGACCACAACTGAGCATCCTCCATCCATGCCAAAGATCTCCTAAGAGCCAACTATTATACTAGGAATGGATGTGTCACATGGGAGCCCTGGGCAGTCGTACAAGCCATAAATAACTGTTGTAAGTTTTGAATTTTGACTCCTTAGCATATGTATGGGTTTTTGAATGCTTAAGAGATACAAGTTAACTAAAACCTAACCATAATTTAAGAGTTAGGTACATTTTTCACTTTTTCCTTTGTCATCCATGAAGTTATTTTATTTTGGTGCCCTTCTGTGTCATTAAGATAACACGAAATCATCATGCTAAAGTATGCATTCTTGGATACTATCTAAAGAGAGGAGAGCTATACTTGTTTTTATGTAATCCACTTTGGAATTGGAGGCTGATCTTTACCCCTTTGGATACATGTACATTTTTGTGAAGATTGAGTTGCATTGAATTTCAAAGACTCCTTTTGTTGAATGCATGACTGAAGCTTTCTATGGGCATGACAGACATTCTATTGATGCTAAGTGTGCACAAAGATGGTATGCTACTAACTTATAATGATACATATCATACAAGTGAACCAGAAGTTACCATCATTATTGTTGCCCATGTTTTAGTGCTTCTATGCCCATCATTTGATTTTTAAAGATACCAAACTTATTTACATATCATTTCAGTTTCCAATGGAGAATCTTAGAGTGGAGAAAAATGTGTTGAGGGCTCAATTAGAAGAGAAGGATGAGCTGAAGAGGGAAGATTATTCAACATGTCACTTTGTAAGTGTAATTGTAATTTTTTATAAATTGCCTTCAAGTGACGACTCGAGCTGTTGTGATAGTTGAACAATCACATGTGTTTTTGCATATGCTAGATTTTGTTGGAGGTCCATCTGTCTATGAGGCTTGCACCATTAGGGGTGACAAGGCTTCCTCTATATATAATATGAATTGTGAAAGCTTTGTTTTGCATCTACTTTAAGAAAAATACAGCCAAAAGCCCTACAGTTCTGCATTCCTATCCCTGATCTCTTTCCTATTAACACACATAACTCCAAAGGTGCACCCAAAGTGGTGGATTGAGGAAAATACAAACTTTCCAGGCCTTTTTATGTATAGTTACTTTCATGTTCTTGAACTAGACATGATCAGGTTAGAAGTGGAGCCAACCAAGACCAAACTAGTTTTTAGCTATAGGGAGGACTATAGTGGTTGAATACAATCCAAGACAACCCAGTTGCAGCCTTGTCAAATATGTGAGATAATGACTGGTTTATAGGTCAGATGGTGGAATTTCCTTCTGCATTGAGGGAAGCATTGCACTTTGTACAATGAGTTGTGGCAGCCACATCTTTGGCTAATAACTACATGCTTCTAAGGAGTATGCTTGGCTTCCCTGTAGGACAATCATGTTTGGTGCACATCTTTTCTACATCTCTGTTTAATAATTAACTCATGAATTTACCACTGCATATTCCACACATTTTTTGTAGAGCAGGAATCATTATTTACCTTGTTATTATGTCTCATTCTTCACATGCCTTCATAGATATTGCCAAGGGAATTTCATCTATTGAGGAGTTTTTATATTGTTCTCTGTTGAATAAGAAAACATCACTCATAATTATTGAAGTTAGTCCTCTTATTGCTTTGATAGAGCTTTTTAATTTGATGAATAAGCAAACATGAACATTGCTTTGATAGAGATGGAATGTAAATTTCTTTTTGATTTGATGAACCAATGTACTGTCATGCTAACTGTAATCATGTACTAGTGAGATTTGTTGATGAACATCGCACTTCTATTGCTGCAACTTGCAACAGGAATTAACAATTCCTGAATGTTTTGTTTTGGTAATTGTTTTTTCTAATTTCAGAGCTAAAACCTAAGAAGAGCATGAAATTGCATTAGGTCCTTGGAGGAAGCTATCAAAGGAAAATGAAATTGTAAAGCAAGAAAGAAATGTTTGCTTGGCCATTTGTCAGTTAGTCTGTTGGTGGATTCGAAATGGATGGTGTAGCTGCTCTGTATTAGGCCACTTGGTGGATTCAACATGGATGTTGAGTACTACTGCATATGTATTGACTATGGATATGTTTGGACCTATTGTTGATAATGCAGGTGGCATTGTTGAGATGAGTCAGCAGGTAAATTATTTGCCCTTATTATTTGCTGCTTTACACTATTGTTGATAATGCAGCAATCACACAATTGTTTACTAGGAGTTGGATGAATTAATAGAGTTTGTAAATGTCCAGGTGGATGCAGAGAAAGATGACCTGCACATAAACAAGGATTCAGTCCAAATATCTGTAGTAAAGGAAACCAAGGAAGCCAATATGGATATCACTCCAGAGAGATCAGTAAGTAGGAGAATTAAAGGAAGTGGCACAAAGATGAAGAGATAAGGGTCTGCGAGAAAGATTGAGACTAACAGAAGAAGTCCAAGACTAGAGGATTTTCAGAATCTAGCAGCGACATCAGAAGTAGATCAAAGTTTAATCACACCAAAGCCGATATGTACCACTTGAGGAATGAATACAGACTTAATCAAGAGAATCATGTTGCAACTCATGTAGTTTCCGGTTTATAAGCGACTATATAGATCGTTAATTCAGTTAATTCAGTCATATATGCCTCCCTACTATTGTTCTTTTAAGTCAGTGAAGACTATATTGGCATGTGAAGCCATCCAAGTTCAATGGAGCTTGGTAAACATTGGTGTTGTATTCAATATAAGGGGCAAGGTAAAATGTACGCCCCATGTAATTCAATATAAGGGTCAAGGTAAAATGTCCTCCCCTTGTAATTCTCAATTGATTATAAATAAAAATTATTCATACTTTCAGAAAAGTGAGTTCGTCTACAATTGACATTCATTTAGAAATAATGATAATGAATTGAAAACTGAATGACTAAAAGTCATGAACATGCAGTAATACAGAACTAGTAGTCATTAGTGGCATTTTTTATACGCCATTAAACTCAACAAGAACAATTTCATACACCAACAAAATACAAAATAATGGCATTTGTATAAAAGCCAATTGAAGGATAGTGGCTTTTCTATAAATGCCAAATGATGGTTCTGTGGCCTTTATGTGGCATTTATTCGAAGCCACTAAAGACAAACCTTTAGTGGCTTTTACAACTTAAGCCACTATCGTCCTAGTGGCATTGGTGCTAGAGGAATTTTTATAAATGTCAACAAATGCTGCTAAACCTGTTTACTGGCTTTTATTTTTTTTAGTGGCTTTTCTGAAAGGCCGCTAATGAGTATGTTTGCTGTAATGATATTGAAGTTATACCTTTGCCTTGTGAATTGCAAGGGGATACAAGATTTGAACAATGTGAATTTCTCCCCCTCAATATATTCTTACTCTAACATGCATTGTTAGTCTATCTACACAAAGAAACATGACATATATATACTATATGGTCCTTTATCAAGTCACTTGATAAAGCATATAATGAACAAGAAAAGGATCACATAGGCAGTAAAAACAATATGGTTGAGCTTCAAAACATTTGAACTTCTCTCCCCCTTTTACATTATCAAAAAGGAAGAGGGGTAGAAGAGAACAGTAACAGGTCTTCTCCAAGCACAACCAAACATACATCCATAATATGCAAACTCAAAGCATACACCAAATAGAGACGAGAGAAACAAACAATCTAAGTCATAATCAAAATATGGTAAAATAGGGCACAAACTCATGAGATATAATAAATCAAAGAGTATGTGTGCATATGATTAGGATTACAACCCAGAACACAAGTTCTCAGAAAATAGTTTCAAGGCAAAATGATGAAAGCTAGATGATAAAATAGTATTGCTCAGAACATGTGCCCAGATGTTTCTAATACAAAATAGCCTAGTAATACATACATGATCAACAACTAGACCAAAAAGTAGGACAACTAAACATCTAATCTATCTATGTCTACAACATCATTATCATCACAATTCGAAGTGTCAGGCTCGTAGTAATCATCTCTATCTAATGGTGCAGCACAGAGAACAACAATGCCTTCATCACCAGAGGCACTAACAAATCCATCAAAGCCATCATCATTACATGCTTCACCATCATCCTCATCATCATCAATAGCTTCCTCATCGGTAGTAGTCTCCTCATCAGCTTGGTCTAGAATCTCCTCATCAATAAGTGAACCAAAACCTCAACCGGGCCAACGTGCACTCTACTCATCCCAAGACATACCAAGAGCATGGATCTCATTGGCATGTGGGAAGGAAGGAGCATAACTAATGAGGCTGGAAAGCAGAGTGGCCAAGGGGCCGCCAGTCACAGGCAGCACACCAGGGGTAGACCCACCAACACTAGAGGGTGTAGCAGCAAAAGATGCATGTGGAGAGTAGGGTAAAAGTGATCATATGCATAGGATGCATAGTCACCTCGTGGGAAAGGCTGGTAGGCAGGGTAGGGATGTGCAATTGATATGTTCATGTTGGACATGATGGAACATAGGTCTTGATGTAGGTGCTCCTGAACCTGAAGGTTGTATGCCTACTGATACATCATGTAGCCCATACGGGTTTCAATGGATACATGAAATGAGGCATGAGCAGGTCAGGTTGGTTGAGGTGGTGGAGGTGCATGGGTAGAGGCAGAGGTGGAGGCACCAGTGGTGGTAGAGGATAGGATAGGCAAGGACTTCTGAAGAGTGATAGCACTGATGCAAACTCCTTTCTGGGCATGTTTGTAGTGAAGGTCGTGGAAAAGAGATTAGCAAGTGACAAGATGGAACAGACCATAGATCAAGATTGGGTAGGGTGGGTGGGTGCCACAGTTGTTCTTTCCTGAATCAAAGAAAGTCATATGATAAATAACATATCTTGACCACTTGACTCTGATGTTCTTCAAGAGACAATACATGATCACTGCATTTTTTCTACAATCTCAGTTTGATTCTTCTTCGGGTGAATATTGTAGTTAACAACTAGGGTGAGGATGCATCTCTTGAGGTCCAAGTCAGAGGAGGGAAGGGTACACTTCTTCTTATATGGGAATTGAGGCTTCTTTAAGAACTTATCAATATTAGGGTGAGTGACACACTTTTTACGTGTGTAGAAACACAAGTGTACGTGTCAATGTAATGTAGGCCTTTGTGAGACCTGAGTCGAACTCATGGACATGTGAATTATCAGAGGCTACTACTAACTACTCGCAATCAGCTAGACCGATTAAATAGTTGGAAGTTGTTGTAAAATTAAAAGAAAATAAAATAAAACAAAGCAAAGCAATCGATTAAATGTTTAGTTTAATCAATTCAAGATGAGATCTTTAGGATTGTGGTTTCACCGCGGGAATTCATTGGATGACAATTTTATCATAGTAATTCATCTTTTATCTCTTAAATCCGTGGTATAATTTCGTTTTCTCAACTATATTGTTATGCTTGATCAACATAATAATTATCTAATGCCCTTAATTACTTTGAAAGAAGAATTAAAGGTTGAAAAGAGACGAAATTCATGTTAATTGACAAATCCCTTGAACAAGGTGGTGTAAGGTTAATGGTGGATACCGAGAGATCGTTTTTAAAGCACCTAGTTTAGGGTATAGGTTACTACGACAGTGGAATTGACCTAGACATAGGTAGTGAATTGTACCACGACAGTGGGCAGTTCTAGTTTCAGGCCACTACCCGGATAGAGAGATAAATCTAAATGACTACATAGAATTTAATACAATGAAAACCCGCGGTGAAACCGCAATCCTAAAGATCTCATCTTGAATTGATTAAACTAAATATTTAATTGATTGCTTTGCTTTGTTTTGTTTTATTTTCTTTTAATTTTACAACAACTTCCAACTATTTAATCGGTCTAGCTGATTGTGAGTAGTTAGTAGTAGTCTCCAATAATTCACATGTCCCTGAGTTCGACTCGGGCCTCACAAAGGCCTATATTACATTGACACATACACTTGCGTTTCTACGCACGTAAAAAGCGTGTCAAGTTTTTGGCACCGTTGCCGGGGACACAGCAATTGTCGGCACTACGAGTGCTGCAAGCGGCCACTATAGGCCACTTTTTATTTTTTTTATTAGTTTGAAATCATTTCCAGAATTCATAGCTTATTCTTTTTCGCATCTTGTAGTTGTCTAGCACGGTACTGAACTTAATTTACCATTTTGTAGGTATTGTGCATGGTGCATACGCGTAGTACCGACTACACGTAATAGGCACCAGAGGTTGCACTGACGGGACCTGACGACAAGGAAGGACACAATCAATACCACTTAGAAGAAACAGATTTAGAATCCGAACAAGAAGAAATGGAAGAGGAACAAACAATATGGGAGAAGATCAAGGCTTCTTCTTCATCTACTTCAAAGGGGCCGATCAAGAAGCAGGCGATCAATATTCCGACATACAAGATTGATCCTACGTTAATCAACTTGGTCAAATTGAATGCATTCCATGGGCTCATGAATGGAGACCCAGTCACACATATAATCCAATTTGTCGAAAATTGTGACATGATAAAAATTGACAAATTTCCACAAGAGACGCTTTACTTGAAGCTGTTCCCGAGTTCTCTAGCAGGGAATGCACGAGAGTGGTTACACAACCTGGACGATGAATATGTGGAATCTTGGAACTACATGGTGGAGGTTTTCTTTGAAAGGTTCTTCCCGCCCGATAAGACCAATGACATGATCAGGAAGATCCACAACTTCACTCAGAAGGCAGGAGAGACCTACTCTGAGACCTGGGAAAGGTTTCAGATCATGCTTAGGTGGTGCCCGCATCACAGGCTTGACAAGGAGACACAGGTCAAGATCTTCTATTTTGTTCTCTCCGAGAATGATAGAAGTAACCTCGATTCAACAATCTTAGGATTCTTTTTGAACAACACAGATACGAGGTGTTGGAAAATCCTTAAGAACATGGCCAAGAAGCAATCGTGGGGCGACAGGGATGCTGTTGAGCATGTTCGAGTAGCAGGGGAGTCAAAAGCAATCAAGGAGCTGAATGAGAAGATGGACCTTCTCGCGAAAAAATTGCTTGCAAAAGAGGATACTGAATCTGAGGATGAGGCACAAGTCAAATTCATGAGGCAACAACAAGGTTACAGAAATAATGATTACTCATGGAGGAAGGACAAGAAGTTCTCTTGGAAGGATCCAAACAACTTTTTGTAGGACCCAGATGCAAAACCCCAGCCAGTAGCGGAGGACAAGAGCACAGAGTTGCTGAACTAAGTGATAAAGCAAAATCAAGAATTAATGACTACTTTTGGCAAGCAGATAAAGCAACAGGGGGAATTTATGAACCAGTTTGTGCAGACACTTCAGAGCCATGGGGCTCAGAAGAGGACAATAGAGACGTCCATGACGCAAATGGCAGCCGAGATAGCCAATATGAAGAAGCCAACACACCAAGGTTTTCCGGGTAACACTAATATTTCAGGAGGAAACCAACAGGCGAAGGCCATCTTGCTAAGGAGTGGCAAGAAGCTTTTAAACCCCAGAGTCGATGAACCAAGCAAACCCCAAGTAGAAATTGAAGGTGAGGCCACTGAGGATCTGCCCATACCAGTCACAGAACTAGTTGCGGATATAGAAGTGGATGCTACTGAAGACCCTATGGCAGATGAGGAGGAGACGCAGAAAAGGACACCTTATGTGCCACCGCATCAAAGGGCACAGGCTGTCCCGGTCCCATATCCAAACAGTGCAAAGGCAAGGAAAGTGGATGCCCAGTTTAAAAGGTTTCTAGACGGTTTTAGAAAGCTTTCAGTCAACATCCCATTATTGGAAGCAATTGATAAAATCCCTTCTTACGACAAATTTCTGAAAGACATCATTACCAAGAAGAGGAAAATCCCAGACACGGAGGTTGTAGTTCTTAAGGAGCAGGTGAGTGCCTTCATCATGGGCACATTTCCACCAAAAAGGCAGGATCCAGGCTGCTTCAACATCTCATGTTACATTGGGAAAGTGAAGTTTGGTGAAGCACTATGTGACTCCGGGGCGAGCATAAACTTGATGCCCCTCTCTACATTGAAGAAGTTGGGATTAAAAGAGTCACGGCCGAGCAACATGATAATCCAATTGGCAGACAATTCTGTGGTGAAGCCATACGATATTTGTGAAGACGTGCTAGTGAAAGTAGATCGATTTGAATTTCCAGCATATTTTGTCGTCATGGAGATGCAAGATGAACAAGGCAATGAGTTACTACTCGGACGACCCTTCCAAGCTACAGCTGACATGATACTTGAGATGGGGAGAGGTCGTTGACCTTAGGTATAGCCGATGATCGGTTCAAGATGGTCATGCCTTCCAGCACCACGTCATCTAAAGCTAAAGAGCAATGACACATGGTAAATCATTTTGATCACAATATCTCACTTTGTCTAGGGAAGCCATTTCTAGATATGGCTCATGTAATGACCAAGGTGGAAAAAGGGACATTGGTTGTAGACATCATGGAGCAGACCAAGGTGGTATCCCTTAGCAAGGCTGTAGGTTTTCTGAATGATGAGGAGGAGGACATTCCTCCCTCTACTGAAGATGAGGCTATAACAAATTCGGTTTTTGACGCACATCCAGAATTACCACTTGAAGCCTGCTTAGTCAATATCACACATGATTGGATGAGAAGCAAGTCACTGCAGGAGTGTGCCAAGATGCTTCAGATGTTGCCGTGCTTCTATGTGAGGTACTATGAAGACTTAGGAGAACTCCCACCACTGCTTCAATCATCCTTAATCAGCCAGCCAGAATTGGAGTTGAAGTCATTGCCACCGCACCTGAAGTATGCATTTTTGGCTGAGGAAGAAAAGTTGCCTGTGATTATATCGGCTTATCTGAGTGCCGAGGAGGAGGACCAGCTGCTTATTGTGTTGAAGAACCACCGAGGAGCATTCAGGTGGTCGATTGTAGACATCAAGGGGATCTCCCCTACTTTGTGCCAGCACAAGATTTGGCTCGAGGAGGGAGCCACGACGGTGATTCAGCCGCAACGTCGACTAAATCTGAGCATGATGGAGGTTGTTAAGAAGGAGGTGATTAAGCTTCTTTATGTAGGTATAATCTATTCTATTTCTGACTCGACGTGGGTGAGTCCTACGCAGGTAGTCCCTAAAAAGGGGGGAATCACTGTTACCCATAATCTTTTAAATGAACCTGTCACCACCCGCTTGGTAACTGGGTGGCATGTTTGCATAGATTACCATCGATTGAATGCCGCTACGCTAAAGGATCACTTTCCTCTTCTGTTTATTGATCAAATTTTAGAGTGCTTAGCCGGCCGATCACATTTTTGTTTTCTGGATGGTTATTTGGGGTACAATCAGATCTCGATTGAACCTAAGGACCAAGAGAAGTCCACCTTCACTTGTCCTTATGGAACGTTTGCGTACCGCCATATGCCTTTTGGGTTATGTAATGCACCGATGACCTTTCAGCGTTGTATGCTCGCCATTTTTTCTGATATGGTAGAACGCTGTCTAGAGGTTTTTATGGATGATTTCTTTGTTTATGGCACATCCTTTGATGAGTGCCTTTACAATCTGGATAAGGTCTTGCAACTTTGTGAGGACACACAATTGGTCCTGAATTGGGAGAAATGCCACATGATGGTGAGTGAAGGAATAGTGCTAGGACATAAAGTTTCTAGTAAATATTTGGAGGTAGACCCGGTAAAAATTGAAGTGATTTCCAAATTGCCCCCACCGAATTCGGTAAAAGGGGTACGGAGTTTCTTAGGTCACGCCGGTTTCTATCGTCATTTTATAAAAGATTTTTCTAAAATCGCCAAACCTTTATCTGAGCTTTTAGAAAAGGATGATGTTTTTTACTTTAATTAAAAATTATTACATACGTTTAACGTGCTTAAGGAAAAATTGATTTCCGCACTAGTTGTGCAAACACCGGATTGGACCAAGCTGTTTGAACTAATGTGTGATGCCTCCGATTTCGCAGTTGGGGATGTGTTGGGACAACGGGTGGATAATAAACCCTCTATGATTTTTTATGCATCTAAAACTTTGAATGACGCCCAACTCAATTACATGACTACCGAGAAAGAATTGCTTATCGTTGTTTTCACTTTTGAAATTTTTTGGCAATATCTAGTTGGATCGAAAGTCGTGGTATGCACAGACCACGCCGCCATTAAGTATTTGATGGAGAAAAAGGATGCCAAACCTAGATTGATTAGGTGGATCTTGCTTTTATAGGAATTTGATATCGAAATCAAAGACAAGGCGGGGATTGAGAATGTGTTCGCAGACCATTTGTCTAGATTAGAGAGGGTAGATGAAAAGGATTTACACATACCCATTACTGAGACATTTCAAGATGAACAACTTTTGAAGGTGAAATCAAAAGACCCGTGGTTTTCTTATATTGTGAACTATCTTGCCTGCAAAATCATCCCAGATGATTGGACGTATCTAGAGAAGAAGAAATGTTTCCATTCTTTACGATATTATTTCTGGGATGACCCTATTCTCTTGAAGCAATGCAGGGATGGTGTTTTATGCAAGTGTGTACCTGAGGTGGAATACGAGAGTGTTCTTCGTCATTGCCATACACTACCGACGGGCTGACACCATGCAAGCTCTTGCACTGCAGCCAAAGTACTGGAAAGTGGCTTATACTGGCCTACCTTGTTTAGGGATGCTTATGATTTTGTGCGGCAATGTGATTCCTGCCAAAGGGCGGGTAACATTTCGAAAAGACAAGAGATGCCCCTTAATGTATTCCAGGAGGTTGAGGTATTTGACTTATGGGGTATAGATTTTATGGGACCCTTTGTGTCCTCAAATTCTAATTTGTATATTCTTTTGGCTATTGATTATGTGTCGAAGTGGGTAGAGGCTAAACCCACAAGGACTAATGATTCCGCTGTAGTGTTTAGGTTTGTTAAGGAATATATTTTCTGCAGGTTCGGTGTGCCCAGAATGATCATTCGTGATGAGGGTACACACTTCCAGAATCAAAAGTTCGCGGCACTATTGAGAAAGTACGGGGTCAAACATAACATTGGTACCCTATACCATCCGCAAACTCAAGGACAAGTCGAGGTCTCCAATCGGGAGATTAAGAAGATCTTGGAGCGTACTTTGGCTTCCACGAGGAAGAATTGGAGTACTCTACTACCAGACGTGTTGTGGGCATACAGGATGGCGTACCTATATGCACTACACCTTTTAGGTTGGCTTATGATTGAGCATGTCACTTACCGGTGGAATTAGAGCATAAAGCGCATTGGGCGCTGAGGAAGCTAAATTTGAGTTATGATGAAGCAGGAAAGAAGAGGTTACTTGAAATCAATGAACTTGATGAGCTGCGAATGAATGCATATGAAAGCTATCAGATATACAAGGAGCGCTCAAAGTTGATTCACGATCGCCATATTCAGATGCACATCTTCAAGATAGGAGATCGTGTGCTTTTGTTCAACTCCAGGCTGAAGATGCATCCCGAGAAACTGAAATCCCGATGGAGTGGACCATTCACAGTAGAGGAGGTCAGACCACATGGCGCAATTATGGTGCGTGATGGCGAGACCACATTTATGGTCAAAGGGCAAAGGTTGAAATTTTATTTTGGTGAAGATTACACAAGGAAAGTGAATGAGGTCAAACTCATTGCACTTCCAGATGCTTGAGGAGCTTCATGTCGTCTAGCCTAAGACGTTAAATAAGGGCGCTTGTTGGGAGGCAACCCGGCCATCAATACTTTAGTTTAGTTTCTTTCACATTCGTAGTTTGATTTGTTTTGACTTTGTTTTTAGTGTAAAAAAGATATCGTGATCGTTTGCTCATTGTGCAGCACTGAGGCAGAGTCGATACCATCGACCTGGGGTACAGGTTGGTGACTGCAGAAATCACACTGCGTCGATACCATCGACGGCCTCGTCGATGGTATCGACATACCAACAGGTTTATCGCAAGCGGAGGTCGATAGTATCGACATGGGTGTCGATACTCGCGAGATCCCTGGAGATATTCAGAAGAAATCATCTCAGCCAAGTCGATACTATCGAGGGCACTGTTGATGGTATCAACCCAGTTTCAAAAAGAAGGCGGCGGCCGACCTCGCGAGGGAGTTTCCCTAATCAAAAGTCGATACTATCGACTTGCGTCGATAGTATCGACACGAAACGTCACCGATCTGCGAGAGGAGATCAACGACGATCGCTGCAATCAGATAGCCGATCTGGTGGACTGGTCGATACCATCGACACCTGTCCATAGTATCGACACGTCAGCGATCCGAGCCCTGCAAATCCAGCCATCGACGACCGTCGATACCAGTGACAGTACGGATTGTGCTATGCGTGTCGATACCATCGACCCGCGTCGATGGTATCGACAGGCACACAGTAGCGCCGACGTCAGTTATATAAGGGAGGGCTTGTCGTCATATGACGTCACACCTTCAACGAGTTCTTCCTCTACTTACGTTGAGCGTCTTCCAGAGCAATTCGAGCCCGACGACGAGCATCCAGGAGCACGTTCTTCATCGAGCGAAGATTTCCTTATCCGATCTTCACCGAGCTCTTTCTCTACTTCTCCTTCTTCCACAACCATGGTGCATGTTGCCGGTGCGTCTTCTTCACGCGCCAACCCGATGGACATCCTGGAGTTCGTACCTCCACCGACTGCATCGATTTTACGCCCGTGGATTGTTCATCCGTCCGCAGAGGTCAAGAAGATCTACGAGGAGATCATGAAGAGGAAAATTGAGCCGACCCGCTATGTTGAGCGGGAGATGATCTGCAACTTGGGGTTCAATGCAAATCTGGCCTACGTTCGAAAAGGACAGGCGAGACACACGAGCAGGACGCCCGATGAGCTAGAATACCATGTTGATGGCCAACCGTTCTTCAATGAATGGCCCACTTACAAGGAGTTAGTGGCGGAGTTCATGGCATCGCTGGACGTCTGTGTCATGCCAAACGACATCATCGCCACAGACCGTGAGTGGATCAAGGGCCGTGTGTCTTTCCGGCTGTACAACAATGACTAGAATCTCACACTCTGCCAGTTCAATGATATTTACAACTGGAATCATGGGCGGACTGACTACTGGCGGCCAGAGAATCGGACCGACTACGACGCCATCTTTGCCGAGCTTGTGACGGTGTCGCCGGGTAAATCTGTGAGCTACCACAACACAATGGTAGCAGACTTCGATCATCCGTTCGTGTGAATTCTTCATCAGATGTTGTGTTTCACCCTATTTTCTAGGGGTGATCTGTCTCTTAGCAAATTCCAGGAGACAGACTTATTTTTATTTCATAAGTTATTGAAGCGTCAAGAGTGCAACTGGGGATCTTTCTTTCTGCAACGAGTGTTGGCGGTAAGGCAGAGTACGTAGAAGGCTCCAATTCACTTTGGAGGACTCATCACTCTGCTGGCACACTACCTTGGGCAGAACTTCTCAACCTTGACTCCGCTCTCCAACAGAAGCAAGGTCAATTTGCAACATCTTCACTGATCAAACCTTATCTTGCTTCAGGATGGTTTACCTTATGCTCATTGCCATGTAAACCACGCATACCAAGAATGTTCGCTTCCCGATCTTGTCTTCCATATTTAGGGTTCTCAACATTTCTGATGGCCCATCATATCCATTGCTGACTCCGATGGCCCAACATTTCCGACGACGACAATAATGACGATGAGGCTGAAGAGGAAGAGGAGGCCTACACTCCTCTTCGGGCACGACTGGAACCTAGGAAGCGTCCTCGCATGCATCCGGGTGCGTCTTCATCTACGCAGCCTCTACCGCCACCACCACCCTCGCATCCAAGCGAGGATGTCTATTCGATGCAAGGAATGTATGATATGCTGCAGGATATACAGTAGATGCAACAGCATCACACTGCGGTGTATATCAGTGTTCAGGAGACTACGAACCGGTTACTTGACAATCAGAGGGCTATCTTTGAGAATGAACGCCTCCTCCTCAACAACCAACAACAGATTCATGACAGGTTGCATATGATGGAGATGCTGCAGCAACCCTTCTATGATCACTACTAGAGCCAGAACTACTTTGGGGGGTATCGACAACCTCCACCCATGCCCCAGTATGATCCTAACTTTCAGGGGCAGTACCCATCCTGGGACCCCACGGCCCCACAGTACCCGCCTCCGCCAGAAGAGTAAATCGGTATCTCTGTTCCAACCTTTAAGATTGTTTTTGACTATAAGGCCATAGTCGAATTCATGCTTAGGGGGGGAGTTGGAACATCTCTATCTTTTATTTTCTTAGTTTTTAGTTTTATTTTGTTTGTTCTTGTCATTTATTTCTTGTAATCTTAGTTTGTTTGTAGGATCCACAATCTATCTAGTGTAATTGTGGATGTCTTAAGTCATGTGTCATCTCATTTGCTTGTACATGGGTTAAGGGAAAATTAAAAATTTGAGTGTTCACAAGCTTGTGTTGTTCAACTTTGAGAACATCTATACTACTATAAAAAGAGCGAGTTTGGCAGGCAGTTCAAATACACCCTCCCAAAGTCACATTAACCAATCACGTTTTACGGTTTTGCCAACGTGGCAAAAGCTTGCACTCTCCTTCACTCAAGCTGCTCTCACATTTTTTCAGCTTTTTTTACTTCTAAAAATGATTTAGTTTGAAAAAACGGAACTACTATTTTTGAACTCTGACGTTTGAATTTAAATTTTTTGCACCGTTTTTCTCTCACCCAACCATCTCACATTTGAATTTAAATTTGCCACGCCCTTTTCTCTCTCACCCAACCATCAGTCAAACTCAAACCCCAGTCTCTGCCCCCACTATCCAAGAAATATCCTTAATTTGAAAGTCTCTATCTACGCAAACAACTGAACCCTTCGTTTCCTCCCAACCAACCCCACTCTCCCCATAACTCACACAATCTTCAGTTTTCTCTCACTCTTCTCATTCCTTACAAAACGGAACACATATCCCTGGTGAAAGTCCAGAAGCCTAATAGCTTCTTCTCCGGTATCCCTACCATTGACCTATTCTCCCCCGATGCCAGGACACGGATGGTGGTAGTGTGCGAGGAGCTAGGGTTTTTCAAGGTAGTGAACCATAGCGTGTCCGTGGAGACCATGATGAAACTTGAGGCGGAGGCCATGCGGTTCTTCTCCCACTCGCACGACGTGAAGGAACAAACTGGCTCTACCGCCGGACCGAGCCCGCTCAGGTACGACATTAAGTAGATATGGCGTTCGGTGGCGGAGGGTTTGCGGTCAGCATCCCCACCGTGGCGGAGATGGCAGTGATCTTCGATCGGTGTCTGGTCCGGTACGCCCAGTTCTACGGCAGCGACCAGTGTGTCCAGGCGTGCATGAGCGAGGTCGGTGTGCCACTCACCCGTGAACCGGGATTCCACCAGGTAGGTAGTGGAAGCAGATGGATGGGAGGTCATGGGGTGGGACTGAGTGAGTGGCGATCGATGTCAGTTTTGTCAAAGGTTACTTTTTTATGATCGTCTGGCAAAGTTTTCACGATTGTGGTGAGGAGAGTGGTGCGAGTGTTTGAGCTCATTCAAGGAAGGTTGCATTGCATAACTGTAGTAACATTGATTGATTGACGTTGTTGTTTTTTCATTCTTGCAGCTGGACATCCGTGGGGACCCGTTTGGCCTATTGTCCACCCACCCGGTGGCTCCATTGGTGACAATCCACCACCTGGACCATGTGAAACCCATCTTCCCAGGCCTACTGACCCAGCTTGAAGCCGCACAGAAGCTCGTCGACGCCTCCAAAACTGACCTATCATGGGCACTGCAACAGAGCATCTGCTATGAGTGGCGGCTCAACTGGCCCATCTCCGTCCCCTGGGGTTACGCCGTCGTCGTGTACCCACGTGTGATCCCTCCCTGTGAGCTGGATGTGCCAAGGTAGATGTTCAGGACTTGGCGTAGCTTCAAGGACAGGCCGATCACGTTCAACACAAGACCTGTTGAACCCGGATACTGCGACCAGCCGGTCGTGTTCTTCTTGGGCAACCGTAGACCGTAGTAAAAAAGGACGGTCACAAAGTATGTGGTCGAAGTTGGCGGTTGCGATGACAGACAGAGGAAGAGGAAGTGCGGTGATCGGGCAGATTTCTTGGCCGCTTCCAAAGTCACCACGGTGCGGGTCATGGCGGCACGCATGGACCCTGACGACTGGAAACGATAGGTAAGTTGTCGAAAAGGTAGCCATCGTCCTTGACATCTATAGATCCTAATAATCTATACTATTATAAAAAGAGCGAGTTTTGCAGGCAGTTCAAATACACCCTCCCAAAGTCACATTAACCAATCACGTGAAGGAACAAACCGGCGCTACCGTCGGACCGAGCCCGCTCGGGTACGGCAGCAAGCGGATAAGGCCTAACGGGGACATCAGGTGGGTGGAATACCTGCTCATGCATGTCGGTCCTAATCAGTCCTCTAACGATGATAGCCAGAAGAGCTACTTCCGGTAATTTCATTTGTTTTCTTCCTCCTCCACTCACATAAGGAAAAACATAGACCTGCTCTATTCTTTTCATTCTTCCTCTCTTTCTCCCGTACTAATGGTGGCATATGTAATTAAATCACAGGGCGTTGTTGGATGGTTACATCCGCCAAGTCCTCCGTCTCACACGCGAGCTGCTAGAGATGCTAACTGATGGTCTATCAATGGATAACCGCAACACGTTCAGTCGGATGGTGACAAGAGACAGCGACTCGGTGTTCCGGCTGAACCACTACCCGCCCTGCCCGTTGCCGAAACAGGGAGGATCTCAGACGGCACAAGACGGGAGCTTCTTCACGGGGTTTGGTGAGCACATGGATCCTCAGCTGATATCGCTTCTCTGTTCCGACAACACAAATCTCTTATCAAATAATAAATAACATTTACAATCAGAATAAATTTGTGTGTAAGTTGTTAAGTTATTTATTTATTTTTCATTACATTTATTCCATTCCATTATATGTAACTATAAAAATGATAGTGCAAAAGTAAATCCTATTGTCAAGTGTTTACATTTTTAGTGCATCATATTTATATTTTTCAAAATTAATATTTTAGCATAATACAAGCTTTTTTGCTGTAAATATATAACAAGAATTTTGATGATGCACAAACTAATTTATTATTATTTTCCAACTTTTTATTATCAAATATAAATTCTATATATCTAATTTGACACATGCATGTGCACGTGTGTATTTACTAGTAACTTAAGAAAATGATTGGTTTTGTCAACTTTAAAACAGAAAATCACAATTGTACATTCCTAATGATTCATGAAAAGTGGATGGAATTGGTTGTTTGAGCCTAAACTGACCAAATGATAATGAGACTCTAATTTGAAGTAAGAGAGAGAAATCTATTAACTACTACACAGGTTAGTAAGGAGAGACACATAATACTTTTCAAAGGTTCAGTCAATTAGTCTTGTGATCTTTCCACCTCATTGTTTTTCACAATCTACCATAAGAATTGGAAGCACATTATAGTTTTAATCTCTTTGATTGCAGCTCATGTAGATAGGTCTTGCATTGCAAACACTTTCACATGTTTTGCATAAACAAAAAAAAAATAGAATAGTTATACATGCACATTATCCTCAGGTGTGTGTCATTTAGTTGCATTCATAATTTTTATGCATAGAGTACATCATGTATCTTATTTCTTCTTTAAAGGTGATTAACTTGTTCCATACCTTTTAAATAATTCAAATATTTGAGCTATGCAGAAAAAGTGAGCCCAAAAAATTATTCATTGTCATTTGTGGATATAAGGGCCTGAAAAAAAATGAAAAATGAAAGAAAAAAAAGAAAGTTATTAAGAAGCAAGTAGAATAAGAGGGAGAAAGGAACATAATCGCACCTTCATTTTAAGATGAGTAAGTACATGATGTAGCTAAGTTAGACAGCCATCTCATTTTGAGATGGGTTGTTAGTGCATGCATCATTCTACCCAAATGTAGGCATTAGGGCATGTCTACTTGCAAATGCATCATTTAGGGAATTTTTGTTTTATGCATGTTGCAACTGTATTATGCTTCCAATTCTTCCATTAGCCACCTATTCCATCCACCCATTGCTCGAATTGGTAGGCCATCGTGATTTTCTCCTCACTTGTGAATATCAAGAGAACTGCTTCCATTCAGATGGTAGTTAGGGCGAGCAACATAGTATAGGAGATCACACGATGCACCGAGTCTGGACCGGCGAATTTTATTATGTTAACTGCCTTATGTGATAGTGTTCTTCAGTTTTGAGGTAGATATCTTTTATGGATGATTACTGTCGCCTTTAGGGTAATTATCATTTTGTGGTTAGTGAGGGCCGAAATGTGAATGTCCGGTGGGGATCATATGGGATGTTTGTTGTGATGATTTGTTCTTTAGTTGACTCTGGAAATTCTATTCTAAGGTTTAGTTGCTCGAGGGCGAGCAATGTTCAAGCTTAGGGGAGTTTGATGCGATGATTTTTAGTCACATTTATAGACTTGTTTTATTTGTGTTTTATGCATTTATTAGTCATTTTGGTGGTTAATATTGCATAATTCATCTACTTTGGTCTATGATCTTTCTCTATGTCAAATCTCCCTTATTTCAGTATTTTGAGCATAAATTATTACAAGAATATGTTTTGTTTCGGCTTATGTGGTTTTGTGTTGCAATTTCAGGAAAACAAGTATCTGGTGATGTCGATACCATCGACAGTGGTCGATACCATCGACACAACCACAGGCAGCCAGTCACAAGGAGCAGCAAAATGTTGATACTATGGACAGGAGAGTCAATGGTATCGAGATACCATCAGGTTGCTGGAGAAAAGAGAGTCGATACTATCGACACAAAAGTCGATACCATCGACTGGTGGAGCTACAGCGACACAAAAAGACAAAACCGTCGCTACAGGTTTGTCGATACCATCGACACGCGTCGATGGTATCGAGACAACATCAGGCGCAGCAATAAAGCGAAAGAAGACCAGTCGATACCACGCAGGGTCGATACCATCGACACGCTTTGATGGTATCGACACCATCAGATAAATCCAAAGCAAACATGTATCTGATGGTGTCGATACCATCGAAGCGAGTCAATGGTATCGACCCTGCGTGGTATCGACTGGTCTTCTTTCACTTTATTGCTGCGCTTGATGTTGTCTCGATACCATCGACGCGTGTCGATGGTATCGACAAACCTGTACCGACAATTTTGTCTTTTTGTGTCGCTGTAGCTCCACCAGTCGATGGTATCGACTTTTGTGTCAATAGTATCGACTCTCTTTTCTCCAGCAACCTGATGGTATCTCGATACCATCAACTCTCCTGTCGATAGTATCGAGATTTTGTTGCTCCTTGTGGATGGCTGCCTGTGGTTGTGTCGATGGTATTGACCACTGTCGATGGTATCGACAACAACAGATACTTGTTTTTCCTGAAATTGCAACACAAAACCACATAAGCCGAAACAAAACATATTCTTGTAATAATTTATGCTCAAAATACTGAAATAAGGGAGATTTAACATAGAGAAAGATCATAGACCAAAGTAGATGAATTATGCAATATTAACCACAAAAATGACTAATAAATGCATAAAACAAAAATAAAACAAGTCTGTAAATGCGACTCAAAATCATCACATCAGTGAGTAAGATCATATTGCTTGTGGAAGGCCTCAGGATCAACTAAGTCAAAGTACTCTGGGTAGTCCTTACGCCAGGTGTCAGTCATTTGGTACTTGAAAAGAAGATGTTCAGGGTATCCTCAGAGACTTTAAATTTCTTCCTGGATATCATGGATGTGAGTACTACTTTAGTGTCAGGCAGGGGTATGAGGGTGTCATAGTTCCAATGCAAGTTAGCGTATAATTCATGAACCGCTTTTGTGCTTATGATGGAATTGTTACAACACGTGCATTCAACACCCAAGGCAGAGAGATGGTGATCATAAAGCATCTCTGCTACCTAATCTATGTCATGTTGTCTTCTTGGTCTAGGCTCAAATAAGGCACAAATAGGAAAAGGTTCTGGGGAAGGATCTCCTTATACCTATTTAGAGCCTCATTTGAGATGAAGAAAGTGTCATCAAATGGAATCAAGTGGGAGTTGGATGAAGAAGGAGGTGCATTAGCTGGGGAAGCCCTCTTCATCGTATTAGATGCCATAGAGACAAAAAGGAGAGGAAGGGGAGAGCATAAGATAAAGACTCACCACCAAAACTCATCCACAGACCTAGGTTAGCAAGGGGGCAGATCAAGAGAAGTCAAGCTAGGTCGAGATAGGTCTATGGAGAGGAAGGTTTGGCTAGGGTAGAGAGCTTAGGGGAGTTGGAGGTTGGATCACCCGACTATTCTCTAGTTGAGAGGGACAATAGTCGACCAAACCCATCTTTAATTTTCTCCAGACCAACCATCAGTCGACTTTTGTGAACTTGGAAACTCGACCGAGAGGCTCTTTAAAAAAGCTTTGGGCCTTCGATCGATCGAGTTGGTAACTCGATCGATGGTCAATCGGACATAATCATAGAAATCCTAGTTTCTAGCCATTAAAGTGCTAATTAAATTTATTTATCAAGTTTATTGTGTATTGAGAACATACTTAGGCACATATTACTCATCATTGGGTACTATTTTGCGGTAAAACATGCGTTCGCAAAAAATACCCAAAAATAAGAGAAAAACAGGGAAAAAAGAACATGAAAAATGGATTTTTAGCATATTAACAAGTAGAGGTGATCAAAATAGAGGTAAAACATATAAAATAGATGACAACTAGCTAGAAGGAATATCATATTAATTCAAAGTAGTTATGGGTAGTTTGGATCTTATAAAGATAAATTGCTCTCGAGCTAATGGTTTAGTGAAAATGTTCGTCAACTGACTTTTCGTGTCACATGGGTGATATACATATCCTTCTCGGCAATGTGATCACATACAAAGTGATGGAAAACCTCTATATGTTTAGCTCTACTATGCAAAATAGGATTATATGACAAGTTAATTGAACTAGTATTATCACAATAGATAGGAGAAGCATCAAAATGAATGTTAAAGTCTTGGAGCATTTGCTTCATCCATAGGGCCTGGGCACAAAAACTCCTAGATGTAATGTATTCAACCTCAGTGTTTGATAATGTCACTGTGCTCTATTTCTAGGAAAACCAAGAGACCAAGCATGGTCCTAGGAGGAAACAAGTGTCACTTGTGCACTTCCTATCAATCTATCACCCTGAATAATCCACATCACTGTAAGTAGTAAGAGTAAAGTCCCTCAACTTGGGATACCATACTCCAAAATTTTGGGTTTTGGCTAAATACCTTAAAATCCTGTTAATATCTATAAGATGTGATTTTTTAGGATATTGATTTAAAGCGAGCACACAAGACAACACAAAACATTATATCAGGTCTAGAGGTAGTTAAGTATAGTAAACTTCCAATCATACCTCTATAGATCTTCTCGTCTACCTTCTCTCCTTCTTTATCTTTGTTAAGTTTGGCGGTGTTTGATGTGGGTGTGTCGATCATCTTGGTGTTCTCCATCCCAAAGTGTTTGAGTAGTTCACTTGTATACTTGCCTTGGTTAATGAAGTTCCTATCTTTTGTTTACTAGATTTGAAAGCTGAGGAAGAATGTGAGTTCACCCATCATACTCTTTCCGTATTCACTATGCATAAGATCACTAAATTCTTTGAAAAGATCAAGGTTAGTTCTTCCAAAAATGATATCATCAACATATATTTGAATGATAAGAAAATTGTTAGAAGTGTGCTTTAGAAATAAGGTATAATCCACTTTGCCCATGATATACCCATGATCCAACAAAATGTTATTTAATTTATCATTCCAAGCTCTAGGTTCTTGTTTGAGTTCATAGAGAGCTTTTTGAAATAGATAAACATGGTTAGGTAGACTACAATGTTCAAAGCTAGAAGGTTGTGTAAGATACTCTTCCTCCTTAATTGGACCATTCAAAAATGCACTTTTAACATCCATTTAACACAGAAGAAAGTTTTTATAACTAGAAAAGGAAAGAAGCATACAAATGGACTCAAGTCTAGCTATAGGTGCATATGTTTCATGATGCAAGGGTTTTGAGTCGCTTTTATAGGCTAGTTTTATAATCATTTTATGTGTTTATTGGTCATTTTCATGGTTAATATTGCATTATTCATTTCTTTCATCCTATAATCTCGTTATGCATCAAAGTTACCTTGTTTTAACTTATTTGGTATAAATGATCATATTTCTTAGAGTTGAGTTGAGTTTATCTTTGAATTTCAAGAAATTCGCATATCTGCAGTCGTCGATACCATCGACGACTGTCGATACTATCGAGACGGCCACGATGAGGTAGCCAAAAAGAGTAGAATGGGTGGATACCATCGACCCAGAATGGGTGGATACCATCGACCCAGAATGGTAGCGATATGTCTACAGTGAGACAAACATCCACATGTCGATACCATCGACGCAGGTTGTTGATAGTATCAATGTGATGTTAGAGAAAACCCCCAGAAAAGGAAAGGACCGCCGGTACTATAGCGGGTTGATACCATCGACTCACCGTCGATGGTATCGACGCCGTCACATCAGGAATTTATGCAGATCAAATCTAAACAAATGAACTTGATGTTTTGGCGGCCATAAGTGATCCCTATACCTAAAAAAGATGGCCCAAGCCATACTATCACATCATTAGCCACCACACAAGTCTCTGAAGAGGAGAGGGCAAAGAACGGAGACCAGAGATATGCCCCAGACGTTTCCAGAGCTGCAAATATAGTTTTCTACCGCCGGAAGGCTGCGGAATGCCCATCCCGCATTGAGGATCGTCTGGTTCTCCTTCATTCAGGGGTTACATCATCTCCATCCATGTTTCCCCTATGTTTTCTTCTCCTTTTATGATGTTTTTCACAGAGATGAACATGCAGGGCTTATCCCCTTTGTGTTTAGGACCAGGAGTAGCCCGAATAATCGTTGTATGACACTTTTTACATAGTTAATCATAATTTGTCTCTCAAATCCATAGTATGATATTATTTTCTCAATTCTATCATTGTGCTTGATCACCATAATGGTAATTTAATACCTTTAATTTCTTTTGACGAAGAATTAATGGATGAAAAGATAGAATAATCACATTAACTTATAAATCCTTTAGAAAAGGAAATGTACAGTTAATGGTGGAAACCTAAAGATATGTTTTTCATGCACCTAATTTAGGGTATAGGTTGCTACTGACGTGGAACCGACCTATATTAAGGTAGTGAATTGTATCGCAGAAGCGAACGATTCTGTTCACATGCCACTACCCAGGATAGGAGACAAGTTGTGATAAATAAGTAGGAATTAGTACAACGAGATTCTGTGGTGAAACAACAATTGTAAAGATCTCGTTTTATTTGATTAAACCAACCATTTAGTTGATTGGTTTGTTTTTTTTTGTTTTTTTTTTCTTTTTCAAACAACTCTCAAACTTTTATAACTGGTCTAGCTGATTGCAAGTAGTTAGTAGTAGTCTACAGAAATTATGTTCCCTGCGTTTGACTCGGGCCTCAAAAAGGCCTATGTTACATTGACGCGTGCACCAGCGTTCTATGCACGGTTTAATCGTGTCAAGTTTTTGGCGCCGTTACCGGAGAATGACAAGTTTTGGCACTACAAGTGCTGTGAGCGGCCACACTAGGCCACTTTTTCATATAATTCTTAAAAAATTTAAAATTTAATTTCACATCTTTTAATTACTTATTCCCCTTTAGCACTGTACTAAAATAATTTTCATCTCTTTAGGTGCTAGTTGATGGTAAAGACGCGTAGCACAGACTACGCAGAATTACTAGAAATTCCTCCAGGTGAAGGAGTTGAGTTGACAAATCCACCTGAGGAATTTGAATAGGAACCTGAAGCTATGGATGAGGAACAAATGATATGGGAGAAGATCACGACCTCTTCCTCATCAGCATCAAAGGGGTCGATCAAAAGGCAGGCAATCAACATTCTCACATACAAGATTAATCCAGAACTAATAAACTTGATCAAGTCTCAAGCATTTCATGGGTTGAAGAATGAAGATCTTGTTGCCCACATCAACACTTTTATGGAAAATTGTGATATGATCAAAATTGATAGGTTTCCACAAGAGGACCTTTACTTGAAGCTATTTCCCATCTCTCTAGCAAGAAATGCACGAGAATGGCTGCACAACCTTGATGATGAAATCGTTGAGACTTGGGATAAAATGATAGATGTTTTCTTCAAAAGATTCATTCCACCAGAGAAGACCAATGACCTCGTGAGGAAGATCCGTAATTTCAGTCAAAGGGCCGGTGAGACCTATTCTGAGACATGGGAGCACTTCCAGGTCATGCTGAGGAAGTGCCCACATCATGGGCTGGATAAGGAAAAATAAGTAAAAATCTTCTACTTTGCTCTCAATGAGCATGATAGAAGCAACCTCAATTTCGTAGGTTCGGGTTTCTTCTTAAACAACACAGGCACAAGGTGTTGAGAGATCGTGAAGAACATGGCCAAGAAACATTCATGGGGTGATATAGATGCACTGGAACAAGTTAGATCTACAGGGGAATCAAAGGAAATTAAATAGTTAAATGAGAAGATGGACCTACTATCTAAGAAGCTCTTAGAGAAGGAGAGAAATGGGTCTGATGAGGAAGAATATGTGAAGTTTATGCATCAACAAGGATATCGGAGAAATGACTACGCTTGGAGGAAGGACAATAAATTTTCATGGAAGGATCCAAACAGCTTCTTGTAAGACCCGAATGCAAAGCCACAACCCATTGTGGAGGGCAAAAGCACCGGATTGCTCAACCAAGTAGTGAAAAAAAATCAAGAGTTGATGAATATGTTCGACAAGCAGCTACAGTCCCAAGGCAAAATTTTAAACAAATTTGGGCAGACGTTGCAAAATCATGGAGCACAGATGAGGGCACTGGAGACGATTGTGGCCCAAATTGCCAATGAAGTGGCGGCCATGAAGCATCAAAATCAACAAAGGCCGGCTGGTAATGCAGACACTACTCAATCAAATCATCAAGTTAAGTATATATCTATGATTAAGGAGACAGAGCTCCTAGCGGTGGAGGTCCATGAAAAGGGAAAATTCATTTTGACGTGGAGGCTAGACCTAGTGTGCCATACCCCCACAGCTTATATGGACTACCAGGAGGATGTCGCCCGTTCAACAAATCCCACCAAGCCACCATCACATCCGTGCCCACATCTAGGCAAGAGGAGCAGGTGAAATCCATATTTTGTAATGGAGCCACTACCACCGAGAAGGATGGGCAGCCACGAGCCTCACAAACTGAGAATGACGTGTCAAAGCCTATGCAAAAGGGTGACATTGAAGCGAGCTTAGGGGAGGAGACCCCAAAAAGCCCATATGTGCCACCATACAAGCGAGTGAAGGAGCCAAATGTGCTTCTTCCGAATAGTCTGAGGTTGAAGAAAGAGCATAGATACTACAAGAAGTTCTTGGAGATGTTTAGGAAGCTTCACATTAACATTCTGCTAATGGAGGTTATAGACAAGCTTTATCATTCATAGTATTATTATTAATCATGGTCATATATTATGCCTTAAATTCCTGCATACGAAAGATTTATCAAGGACATCATCACTAAGAAAAGGCAGATAAAAGACACTGACATTTGCTTTATGAATGAGACGGTGAGCTCAATAATCCACGGGAGTCTAACAAAGAAGAAGAAAGATCCTGAGAGTTTCTACATACCGTGCTCAATTGGCGGTCGTTACTTTCCACACGCACAGTGCGATTCAGGTGCTAGCATAAACCTTATGCCATTAACCACATTTCAAAAGTTGGGATTGAAGTCACCAAAGAAATTTGCCATGTCTATTAAGTTTGCAGATGGATCTATAGTGAAGCTACACAGAGTCTGTGAGGATGTACTTGTCAAAGTTGACATATTTATCTTCCCCGTAGATTTCATTGTCATGTACATGTCACAACTTAATGGTTGTGAGATGCTACTAGGGAGGTTGTTTCAAGCTATGGTTGATGTTATCACTGCTATCGGGAGAGGTACCTTGACATTAGGGATCGACAAAGAAAGAGTTGAGTTCAAATTGTCGAGTGATTCCTTAGGGACACTCCCAGATTCCCCAATTTGATGAGAATTATTGCGTCTAGCCTAAGACATTAAAGTAGGGCACTTGTTGGGAGGCAACCCAGCAAATGGTAGATTTCATTTTCATTTACTTCAGTAGTTTTGGTTAATTTTGTTTTTAGTGTAAAAATGATACCCTGATACATTTGCGAAGTGTGTAGGTCTGTGTGGATGTCGATACCATCGACCACTGAGTCGATGGTAGCAACGAGGGTGCAAAGCGACAACTACAAAAAATTTGCTCCGTTGATACTATCGATGACCTCATCGATAGTATCAACCACCCAATAGGTTGATCGACTCATATTCTGGAGGAGGTCGATAGTATCGACACCATGGTCGATGCTCATGAGATACCTGAAGATTTTCAGAAAAATTGGTAGTAGAGATATCGATACCATCGATGTCCATGTGTATGGTATCGAATTAGCTTCAGAGAAAAGATGGTTCTAGGACTCATGAGGACAAGATTTGGAAACAGAAGTCGATGTCATCGCCGCCTCGTCGATGGTATCGACGCGACACATCAGCAATCTGTGAGACATATTTGACAAGCACGCCAAATCTGGAGGTCGATCTGTGGGAAGGGTCGATACCATCGACCCTTGTCGATAGTATCGACGCGTCATCGAACTAGGCCCCCAAATCCACCAATCGACGACTGTCGATGGAAGTGAAGCATGGATTGTGCTACATGTGTTGATAGCATCGACACCTCATCGATGGTATCGAAGGGGTACTAGGGGCGCCAATCTCAGCTATAAAAGGAAGGGTTGTATTTCATTTTTCTTCACACCTTTAGAGTATTCTTCCTCAACCTCAACATTGAGCATTGATGAGCAGACGAAGACCTTCACTGAGCATCCAGGAGCTTCATCATCTTCCCAACCGCCGCCACCACGACTAGAGATGACCCCTATTCTATGCAGGGGATGTATACCATGCTCTAGTCTATCTAGGAGTCCCAACAGACCATGCAGTAGTCCCACCAGACAACTATTGTAGAGATCCAGGATACGCAGAATAGGCTGTATGAAAATTAGCAGGCGATCTTTAAGAATGAACGCCAGCTATTTGCCAACCAGCAGAAGGTCTACGACCGGTTGGGGAGGATAGAGCAGCAACATCAGCCTTTCTACGATCATTAATGGAGCCAAGTCTACTTCGAGGGATATCCACAACCACCGCACATGCCACCTTATGATTCGAGCTTTCAGGGGAAATATCCAGATTGGAACCCCCATACCCAGTAGTACCCGCCATTTCCACCACCTGAGCAATAGAGGGTATCACTATTCCAACTTCTGAGTTTGTTCTTGACTATGAGGCCATAGTCAAATTCGAGCTTGGGGGGAGATGGAATAGTTTCTATTTTAGTTTTTATTTTTATTTTCTTTTAGTATTTTTCTTAGTTTTTTTTTGCAGTTTCTTTAGTATTTCTTATTGTTTACAAATTTCTAGGATCCACATTCTATCTAATGTAATCTGTGGATGTCTAATATAAATGTATGTCATCTCCATGTTTTTGAAATGGGGGAAATTTGAAATTTCAACATTAATTTAAAGAATTTTCAAGAAATTGCAAGCTTTCCTTTTTTGAAATTGAGCACCTAACTTATGAAAATAATTGGGTAGGTCAACTTTAAAACATATGATCATAATTGTACATTCGGATGATTCAAGAAATGTGGATGGAATTGGATGTTGAGCCTAAACTGACCAAATGGTAACGGGACTTTAATCAAAAGTGAGAGAGAGAAACCCATTGATTGATTGGTACACATGTCTGTAAGGAGGGACATATAATCTTTTCCAATGGTTCTGCCAATTAGTCTTGTGATCTATCCACCCCACTTCATTCACACTCCACCATAAGAATTGAGAGCACATTACAGTTTTTCATTTCTTGATTGCATGTCAACTAGATATGATTGCATTATAGCTAGATTTTGCATAAAAAAATGAAAAATGAAAAAAAGATTTGTAGATTAGTCATGCATGCACACATTCCAGAGTGCATGCCATTGTAGTTGTATAATTACTTTCATATAGATGCATTTTGCATATTCTTGAGCATATAGGACATTATGTGTCATACTTATTCTGAAAAATAAGAAATGCAGGGAACTTGTTCAATACTCTATGAGAAGTGAATTGTAATGCATCAATGGTAGTAGCTATGTGAAAATAAGCCTAAAAAATATAGTGTAAATGTTTTTCCAGTCAAAATTGAGAAAAAGAATGGCTTGAAAAAAAAGAGAAAAAAAATTTAAACAGAAATTAGTGGGAGAAAAGAACTTGTTTCACCTGCATAAAAGGAAGAATAAGTACATGATGTAGTTTTGTAGAAATTCCATCTCACATTGAGAAGGAATAGTAGAGCATGCATCATTCCACCTAAAATGTAGGCATTAGGTCATTTCCATATGCATATGCATAATTTAGGTCATTTTTATTGTTTATTGCATGTTAAACTGTATTATGCTTCTTTTTCTTCCACAACCACCCATTTCGTCCACCCGTTGCTCAAAACGGTAGGACACCCATGATTATCTCCTCATTCTTGTATGTCAGGAGATCTGCTTCCATGTAGATGGTAGTTAGGATATGAGCAACGTAGATAGGAGATCACAAGATGCACCAAGCCTGAACTGGAGGAATTTATTATACCAACTGCCTTATTTGATAGTGTTCGTTGGTCTTGGGGTGGGAAGTTCTCATGGATGATTTTTGTCACCTTTAGGGTAGTTACCGTTCCGTGGTTCGTGAGGGACGGTATGTGCTTTGCAGGAGGGAATCATTCTGAGATGTCTTTTATGCTAACATGTTCTTTAGTTGACCCTCACAATTATATTATGTAGTTTTGCTGTTCAAGGATGAGCAAAGTTCAAGCTTAGGGGAGTTTGATGCAAGGGTTTTGAGTCACTTTTATAGGCTAGTTTTATAATCGTTTTATGCATTTAAAGGTCATTTTCATGGTTAATATCGCATGATTCATTTCTTTCAACATATAATCTCGTTATGCATCAAATATACTTTGTTTTATCTTATTTGGTATAAATTATCATATTTATCGGAGTTGAGTTGAGTTTATCTTTGAATTCCAGGCAATTCACATATATGCATCCGTCGATACCATTGATGGCTATCGATACTATCGAGATGGCTCCAGTGAGGTAGCCGGAAAGAGCAGAATGGGTTGATACCATTGACCCAAAAGTCGATGGTAGAGAGATGTCTTCAGCAAGCCAAACATCCACACGTCGATACCATCGATGCAGGTTGTCTATAGTTTCGACGTGATGTCAGAGCAAACCCCCCAAAAAGGAAAGGACCACCGGTACTATAGCGGGTCGTTACCATCGAATCACCGTTGATGGTATCGACGTCGTTGGATTAGGAATTTCTACACATCGAATCTAAATGAACAGCCGTGATGTTTTGGTGGCCGTAAGTGATCCCTATACCTAAAAAAGATGGCCCAAACAGTACTATCACGTCATTATCCGCCGCACAAGCCTCAAAAGAGGAGAGGACAAAGAAAAGAGACCAGAGCTACGCCCCAGATGTTTCTAGAGCTGTAGATAGAGTTTTCTACTGTCGAAAGGCTGCAGAACACCCATCCCGCGTCGAGGATCACCTGATTCTCCTTTGTTCAGGGGTTACACCATCTCCATCCACGTTTCCCCTATGTTTTCTTCTCCTTTTATGATGTTTTTCAATGAGATGAACATGTAGGGCTAATCCCCTTTATCTTTCGGACTGGGAGTATCCCGGATAATCGTTGTATTACACTTTTTACATAGTTAATCATAATTTGTCTCTTAAATCTGTGGTATGATATTGTTTTCTCAATTCTATCATTGTGCTTGATCACCATAATGGTAATTTCATAACTTTAATTGCTTTTGATGAAGAATTAATGATTGAGAAGACACAATAATCACATTCAATTAAAAATCCTTTGGAAAAGGCGATGTACGGTTAATGGTGGAAACCTAAAGGTATGTTTTTCATGCACCTAATTTAGGGTATAGGTTGCTACTGACGTGGAACCGACCTAGATTAAGGTAGTGAATTATATCACAGAAGCGAACAATTCTATTCACATGCCACTACTCGGGATAGGAGACAAGCTGTGGTAATTATGTAGGAATTAGTACAATGAGAATCCATGGTGTAACCACAATCCTAAAGATCCCATTTTAATTTATTAAACCAACCATTTAATTGATTGCTTTGTTTTCTTTTATTTTTATTTTCTTTTTCAAACAACTCTCAAACTTTTATAAGCGATCTAGTTGATTACAAGTAGTTAGTAGTAGTCTACCAAAATTATGTTCCCTGAGTTTGACTCGGGCCTCATAAAGGCCTATAGTACATTGACACGTGCACTTACATTTTATGCACGGTTTAATCGTGTCATTTCATCAAAATATATACCTTCCTATTTATTGTAGCCTTGAGCCACTAACCTTGCTTTGTTCCTTATCACTTTGTCATTTTCATCAAGCTTGTTGAGGTAGACCCATTTGGTGCCAATGAACTTCCTATCACTTGGTCTTGGCACTAGGGTCCAAGGTTTGTTCTTTTCAAATTGCTCCAATTCTTCTTGCATAACTAGGATCCACTTATCATAACCAAAAGCTTCCTTGACGTTCTTTGGATGGAGTTGCGAAATGAAGGCATTGTTGGCTTGTTCTTTGTGGAATGCAACCCACATCCTCACTCTTTCAAATGGATCACCTAAAATCAGCTACATTGGATGATTCTTTGTAAACTGGGGTGTTGTATCCTTCTTCTCTTCATCTTTCTCTTCTTCTTGAGTGGCTACCTCTTTTCCCTTTTGGGTTATGTTGTGCTCTTTTTGAACAGGAATTACTTCACCTGCAACATCATCATTTGGAACAATATCTTTAGGAATAGAGGGGTTAGTCTCAATAAACTTAACATTTATGGATTCTTCTACTTTATCAAGATCAATATTAAAGACTCTATAAGCCTTGCTAGTAGTGTTGTAGCCAAGAAAGAAAGCCATGGAAGATTTTGGATCAAACTTGTCGAGAGAATTTTTCATATTCAAAACAAAACAAGGACATCCAAAAACATAAAAATACTCCATAGAAGGCTTCCTACCATGCCATAGCTCATAGGGGGTTTCCTTCAAAGAAGGATGTGTAAAAACCTGGTTTTGCACAAAATATTAGGTACTAACAGTTTCAACCCAAAACTTCTTTGGAGTATCATACTCTAGAAGCTTGATCCTAGCCATCTCCTGTAAAGACCTATTCTTCCTCTATACAACCCCATTTTTTTAGGTGTTTGAGGTGAAGAGAAGTTGTGTGCATAACTAGATTCTAGAAAAAATGTTCAAAAAGCTCATTTTCAAATTTCCCCTGTGATCACTATGAATGGAAATGATGCGGCAAGAAGCTTCATTCTCAACTCGTTTACAACAGTTCGAGAAAACATCAAGTTATCACTCTTACAAATGAGAAAGAAGCTCCAAGTATATCTACAGAAATCATCGACATAACAAGCCAATACTTAGAACCAAAAAGTGATTGAGTTCTCATTGGTCCAAATAGATCAATGTGAAGAAGCTCAAGAGATTTCTTGGTAATAAGGACTCCTTTGGATTTGAAGGAGGACTTGGTTTGCTTTCCTTGGGTACAAGGTTGGCATTCCTCATCCCTTTCAAAATCCAACTGGGGAAGTCCCTTGACCAAATCATTTTTGTTCAACTTCTTCAACTAATGCATATTTACATGGCCAAGATGACGATGCCAAAGAGAAATATCATTCGAGTTGACTACTAGGAATCTACCAATAATAGGATTAATAGATTCAAGAACAATAACATAAATATTACCACTTCTAGTTCCCTTATATATAACTTCATAGGTGAGGGAATCTAGAATCAAGCATTCAAAGGAAGTAAATAACATAAGGTAACCATTGTCACATAATTGACTAACACTAATTAAATTGTGATGTAGGCAATCCACAAAAAAACATTCTTGATACACAATGATTCACCTACATCACCCTCACCTTTGACTTTACCTTTCTTATTGTCCCCAAAGGTGACCGAACCTCCTTTCATTTTGGTGAAGTTATTGAAATGGCTTATATAACCTGTCATATGCTTAGTGAAGCCACTATCATCAATCCATCTTCATTTTTCCTGCAAGAAAGGAGAATGTCAGTTCCCAACTCAAACGTTGGGATCCGGAGCTTGGGGACTAATGTGATGATTTTGAGTCGCATTTATAGACATATTTTACTTGTGTTTTATGCATTTATTGGTCATTTTGGTGGTTAATATTGCATAATTCATTTACTTCAGTCTATGATCTTTCTCAATGTCAAATCTCCCTTATTTTAGTATTTTGAGCATAAATGACTACAATAATATGTTTTATTTCGGCTTATGTGGTTTTGTGTTGCAATTTCAAGAAAAACAAATATCTACTGATGTCGATACCATCGACACGACCACAGGTTGCTAGCCGCAAGGAGTAGCATAGAGTCGATACTATCGACAGGAGAGTCGATGGTATCGATTTACCATTAGGTTGCTGGCGAGAAGATAGTCGATACTATCGACAAGTGGAGCTACAATGACAGAAAAGGATAAAAAATTGACGCCTTAGGGTGTCGATACCATCGACCCCCATCGATGGTATTGAGCTGGCATCAGGCACAACAACGAAGAGAAAAGATTGGCCGGTATCACGCAAGGTCGATACCACCGACCCACGTCGATGGTATCGACACCATCAGATACAAGTTTGTTTCAGATCGATCTAAATCTGACGACTGTGATATTTTGGCAACCTAACTCGGTGATTATACCTAATGACGGCGGCCAAGAGCAATCGATCATGTCATTATCCGTTGTACATGTCCCGAGAAGGTGTGGAGAGGAGAACGGAGCCCAGAAGCACGCCCCAGCCGTTCCGGACGCCGAAGAAGACGTTTTCCACCTCTGAAAGGCCGGAGATCAGGCATTCTATTCTAAGGAACACTGGGATCTTCTCCGTTCAGGGGTTTTATAGCTTACTCACGTTTTTCTCCATGTTTCCCCTTTTCTCGACCATGTTTTGCTCTAAGATGAACATGCGGGGCTAATCCCCTTTATCTTTAGGACCGGGAGTAGCCCGAGGAAGCATTGTATGACAATTTTATGATAGTAATTCATCATTAATCTCTTAAATCCGTGGTATGAATTCGTTTTCTCAATTATATTGTTATGCTTGATGACCATAATAATAATCTAATGACCTTAATTACTTTGAAAGAAGAATTAACGGTTGAAAAGAGATGAAATTCACATTAATTAACAAATCCCTTGAACAAGGTGGTGTAAGCTTAATGGTGGAAACCCAGAGGTCGATATTAATGCACCTAGTTTAGGGTATAGGTTACTACGACGGTGGAACCAACCTAGACATAGGTAGTGAATTGTACCATGACAGTGGGCAATTCTGACTACAAGCCGCTACCCGAAATTGAGAGATGAACCTGAATTATTATATAAAAATTCATACAATGAAAACCCGCAGTGAAATCACAATCCTAAAAATCTTCACCTGAATTGATTAAATTAAACCTTTAATCGATTGTTTTATTTTGTTTTCTTTTCTTTTAATTTTAAAACAACTCTCAAACCATTTTAACTGGCTTAGCTAATCGCGAACAATTAGTAGTAGTCTACCGATAGTTCAGTGTCCCTAAGTTCGACTCGGGCCTCACAAAGGCCTTTACTACATTGACGTGTACGCTTGCGTTCTATGCACGGAAAAAGCGTGTCAAGTTTTTGGCGACGTTGTCGGGGACACGACAATTGTCTGCACTACAAATGCTGCAAGTGGCCATTCTAGGCCACCTTTTTATTTTTATTATTTTGAAATCATTTCTAAAATTCATAGTCTATCTTTCCAATTTTTGTAATCGTCTAGCACGGTACTGAACTGAAATTTTCATTTTGCAGGTACTGTGCATGGTGCAGACGCATAACACTGACTACACGCAACATGCACCAGAGGTTCCACTGCCAGGACCTTATGACGAGGAGGATTACAGTCAAGACCACTTGGAAGAAACAGATTCAGAATCCGAACAAGAAGAAATGGCAGAGGAACAGACGATATGGGAGAAGATCAAGGCTTCTTCTTCATCTGCTTCAAAGGGGCCAATCAAGAAGTAGGCGATCAACATTCTGACCTATAAGATTGATCATGCATTAATTAATTTGGTCAAGTCAAATGCATTCCATGGGCTAAAGAACAAAGATCCGGTGACTCATATAAGCCAATTTGTGGAGAATTGTGACATGATTAAAATTGACATATTTCCACAAGAGGTGCTTTACCTGAAGTTGTTCCCGAGCTCTCTAGTGGGAAATGCATGAGAATGGTTGCACAATCTTGATGATGAATATGTAGAATCATGGAACCACATGGTTGAAGTGTTCTTTGAAAGATTCTTCCCGCCTGAGAAGACAAATGATCTGATCAGAAAAATTCACAATTTCAGTCAGAAGGCAGTTGAAACCTACTCTGAGACATGGGAGCGATTCCAAATAATGTTGAGGAGATGCCCACACCAAGGTTTGGATAAGGAAAAATAGGTCAAGATTTTCTATTTTGCTCTTTCTGAACATGATAGAAGCAATCTAGATTCTGCAGGATCCGGGTTTTTCTTAAACAATACTGGTACTAGGTGTTGGGAGATTCTGAAAAATATGGCAAAGAAGCAATCTTGGGGCGATAGGGATGCACCAGAACAAGTGAAAGTGGTAGGTGAGTCCAGGGCCATTAAGGAGCTGAATGATAAATTAGACCTTCTAGCCAAGAAATTGCTTACCAAAGAAGATGTAGAATCCGATGAGGAAACCCAGGTCAAATTTATGCAACAACATGGCTACAAAAATAATGATTATGCTTGGAGGAAGGATAGAAAATTCTCATGGAAAGATCCAAACAACTTCCTACAAGATCCAGATGCAAAGCCACAACCAAGAGCCGAAGATAAAAGCACCGAGTTGCTTAGTCAAGTGGTGTAGAAAAATCAGGAGATGATGAGCATGTTTGGTAAGCAGTTGCACTCTCAGGGTGAGATCTTGACTAAGTTTGGCCAAACATTGCAAAGCCATGGAGCACATATGAGGGTACTAGAGACGACTGTGACCCAAATTTCCAATGAAGTGGCCACCTTAAAGCTTACAAATCAACAAAGACAGGCTAGGAATGCATATGTTGGTCAAGTACATCATCAAGTAAAGTACATATCGGTGATTAAGGAGGCAGATCCCCCGGTGGTAGAGGTCCAGGACAAAAGCAAAATGATTTTTGATACGGAGGCTACACCAAAATATCCTCGCAGTCATTATGGATTACCGGGAGGATATTTTCCCTTCAAAAAGACCCACCAAGAGCACACCACAGCTGCGCCCGCACCTAGGCAAGAAGAGAAGGTGAAGGCCATGCGTCAGGGTGAAGCTACACCCACTGCGAGGGAGATGCCACTACAAGTTACACCTATCGAAAATGATCTACCAAAGTCTACGCTAGAGGGAGTCATTGAAACAAGCTTAGGGGAGCTTGCCCTGACAAGCCCATATGTGCCACCTCATAAGCATCTAAATGAGGCAGTTGTGTCTTGACCGGACAGTTCGAGATCCAAGAAAGTACATAGACATTAAAGGAAGTTCTTGGAGATGTTCAGAAAACTTCATATCAATATTCCATTAGTGGAAATGATAGAGCAGATTCCCACATATGGGAGGTTTATCAAAGAAATCATCACCAAGAAAAGGCGGATCAAAGACACAGACATTTGCCGGGTGAATGAGATGGTGAGCTCAATTATCCACATGAGTTTACCACAGAAGCAGAAAGACCCAAGAGGCTTCTATATTCCATGTTCTATAGGGGATCAACATTTTCCACAAGCACAGTGTGATTCGGGCGCCATCATTAATCTTATGCCACTTTCCACATTTCAAAAGCTTGGGTTGAAGAAAATAAAGAAACCATCGACCACTATTGAATTGGCGGATGGGTCCATTGTGAAGCCATACGAAGTGTGCGAGGATGTACTTGTCAAAGTAGACAAGTTTATCTTTCTGGTGGATTTCATTGTCATGGACATGCCACATCTTAAAGGTTGCAAAATGCTCTTAGGAAGGATGTTTCAAGCGACGGCTGATGTGGTCACTGCTATTGGGAGAGGTACTTTGACATTGGGGATTGGCCAGGATCGAGTTGAGTTCAAACTGCCACATGATCCGTTGTGCACCCTCTCCAAAGCTCCAAGATGAGAAGCTCAATGTCGTCTAGCGTAAGACGTTAAATAAGGGCACTTGTTGGGAGGCAACCCAACCATCAATAGCTTAGTTAGCTTCTATCACATTTATACTTTGATTTGATTTGATTTCATTTTTAGTGTAAAAAAAGATATCGTCATCATTTGCTCAATGTGTAGGACTGAGGAAGAGTCGATACCATCGACCCTTATGTCGATGGTATCGAGATGGGTACAGGTTGGCGGCTACAGAAATCACTCTACATCGATACTATTGACGGCCTCGTCGATGGTATCAACACACCAACAGGTTGATCGCAACAATGAGGTCGATAGTATCGAAATGGGCGTCGATACTAGTGAGATCTCTGGAGATTTTCAGACGATATTGTCTCAGTCAAGTTGATACCATCGACGAGACTGTCGATGGTATCGACCCAGTTACAGGCAGAAAGCGGCGGCCGGGCCTCGCGAGGGTGTTTCCCTCAGTAGAAGTCGATACTATTGACTTGCGTCGATAGTATCGATGCGACACATCACTGATCCGCGAGAGGAAATCAACAACGATCGCTGCATTAGGACCGTCGATCCATGGGAAGGGTGGATACTATCGACACCCGTCGATAGTATCTACACGTCATCGATTCGGGCCGTCACATCGGGCTATCGACAACCGTCGATAGTAGCAGAAGACGGATTGTGCTACGTGAGTCAATACCATCGACCCACGTCGATGGTATCGATGGGCACACAGCAACGCCAGCCACGATTATAAAAGGGATGGTTTGTCATCATATGACGTCACACCTTCAGCAATTTCTTCCTCCACTTGTGTCGTGCGTATTGTTGAGAAATCAGAGCACGGCTACGAGCAAGCAAGGTGAGCGTTCTTCCCCGTGCCTTCATCGAGCGACGATCGTCTTCTCGGACCTTCTCCGAGCTTCGTCTTCTACCCTTTCTTCTTCGACAATGGTGCATATTGCTGGTGCATCTTCTTCATGAGCGAATCCAATGGAGATTCCTGAGTTTGTTCCTCCACAAACTACTTCTATTCCGCGTCCGCAGATCGTTCATCCTTCCGTGGAGGTTCGGAAGGTCTATGAGGAAATCATGAAAAGAAAGATTGAGCCGACCCGTTACGTCGACTGCGACATGATATGTAATCTGGGGTTCGAGGCTAATCTGGCCTACGTGCTCAAGGGGTAGGCGAGACACACGGGCAGGACACCCGATGAGATGGAATTCCATGTCGACGGCCAGCCTTTCTTTGGTGAATGGCTGACATACAAGGAGCTGGTGGCGGAATTCATGGCGTCGCTGGACATATGTGTCGTGCCAAATGACATCATCGCCACTGATCGGGAATGGATTAAGGGCCGCGTTTCTTTCTGGCTGTATAAAAATGACTACACTCTCACCCTCAGGAAGTTCAATGAAATCTACAACTGGAATCATGGGAGAGATCAGTACTGGAGGCCAGACAACTAGACTGATTATGATGCTATCTTCGCTGAGCTAGTGACTGTGCCTCCGGGAAAATCTGTGAGCTACCACAACACGGCGGTGGAAGACTTCGAGCATCCGTTCGTGGAGATTCTTCATCGCATGCTTTGTACCACTTTGTTTGCTTGGGGTGACCTGTCTCTCAGCAAGTTCCAGCAGACAAACCTATTTTTCCTGCACAAGTTACTGAAGTGCCAAGAGTGTAATTGGGGTGCATTTTTCTTAACGCGTGTGTTGGCGGTAAAGAGGAGTACACGGAAGGCTCCAATTCACTTTGGAGGACTCATCACACCGTTGGCCCACTATCTTGGGTTAAATTTCTCCCAGCTTACTCCTCTCTCCAACAGGAGCAGGGTAAACCTATAACATCTACATCGCTCCAACCTCATCCTTCTTTGAGATGGCTTGGCTTATGCACACTGCCATGTCAACCAAGCATATCTGGAGTGTTCACTGCCAGACCCCGTCCTCCACATCGAGGGTGCTCAGCATTTTCAATGGCCTGTCATCGCCATCGAGAGCTCGGATGAAGACGGTGACAATGATGACAACGACAACAACGACAACGAGGCTGAAGAGGAAGAGGAGGCTTTCACTCCTCTTCGGGCATGAGTGGCACCTAGGAAGTGTCCTCGCATGCATCTGGGTGCATCTTCTTCTTACCAGCCTTCGCCACCGCAGCCCTCGCAGCAAAGTGAGGATGTCTACTCCATGCAAGGAATGTATGCAATGCTACAAGATATTCATCAGACGCAGCAGCACCACACAACAACATATACCGGTATTCAGGAGACGACGAACCGGCTGCTTGACAACTAGAGGTCTATCTTTGAAAATGAGAGCCTCCTCCTCGACAACCAACAACACATCCATGACAGGTTGCATAGGATGGAGATGCAGCATCAACCCTTGTATGATCATTACTTGAGCCAGAATTACTTTGGGGGGTATCCACAACCTCCTCCCATGCCTTAGTATGATCTAAGCTTTCAGGGGCAGTACCCATCCTGGGACCCCATGGCCCCGCAGTACCCGTCTCCTCCGGAAGAATGATCGGTGTCACTGTTCCACCTTTTAAGGTTGTTTTTTACTATGAGGCCATATTCAAATTCAAGCTTGGGGGGGGGGAGTTGGAACATCTCTATCCTTTAGTTTTCTTAGTTTTTAGTTTTATTGTTTTTGTTCTTGTCATTTATTTCTTGCAATCTTAGTTTGTTTGTAGGATCCACGCTCTATCTAGTGTAATTGTGGATGTCTTAATTCTTGTGTCATCTCGTTTTCTTGTACATGGGAATTAAGGGAAAATTTAAAAAAAATCAGTGGTTGCAAGCTTGTGTTGTTCAACCTTGAACACAACTTACGAAAATGATTGGGTTTGTCAACTCTAGAACAGGAAATCACAACTGAACAGTCCTAATGATTCATGAAAAGTAGACGGAATTGGTTGTTTGACCCTAAACTGACCAAATGATAATGAGACCTTAATTTGAAGTAAGAGAGAGAAACCACTTAATTACCACACAGGTCAATAAGGAGGGACACATAATAATTTACAAAGGTTCAGTCAATTAGTCTTGTGATCTATCCACCCCATTGTTTTCATACTCCACCATAAGAATTGGAAGTACATTACAATTTTAATCTCTTTTATTGCATTCCATGTAGATAGGTCTTGCATTGCAACTATTTTCACATGTTTTGCATGAAAATGAAAAAAAAATAAAAAAATAGAGTAGTTATACATGCACATTACCCTTAGGTGTGTGTCATTTAGCTGCATTCACATTCTTGTGCATATAGTACGTCATGTATCTTATTTCTTTTGAAGCATTAAGGGTGATTAACTTGTTCCATACCTTCTGAATGTTTCAAATATTTGAGCTTTGCAGAAAAAGTGAGCCCGACAAATAATTCATTGTCATTTATGGATATAAGGGCCTGAAAAAAATTGAAAAAAAAGAAAAGAATGAAGAATAAATAAAATGAGAGGGAGAAAGGAACATAGTCTCACCTGCAATTTAAGATGAGTAAGTACATGATGTAGCTAATTTAGATATTCCATCTCATCTTGAGACGGGATGTTAGTGCATGCATCATTCCACCTAAATATAGGCATTAGGGCATTTTCATTTGCATATGCATCATTTAGGGCATGTTTGCTTTATACATGTTGAAACCGTATAATGCTTCCATTTATTCAATTAGCCACCCATTCCATCCACCCGTTGCTCGAATTGGTAGGCCACCGTGATTTTCTCCTAACTCATGAATATCAGGAGAGTTGCTTCCATGTAGATGGTAGTTAGGGCGAGCAATGTAGAATAGGAGATCACAGGATGCACCGAGTCTGAACTGGTGAATTTTATTATGTTAACTACCTTATGTGATAGTGTTCATCAATTTTGAGGTAGATATCTTTTATGGATGATTACTGTCACCTTTAGGGTAATTATCATTCTGGTTTGTGAATGTCTGGTGGGGATCATTTGGTGATGTTTGTTGTGATGATTTGTTCTATAGCTCACCTTCGCAATTCTAATCTAATGATTTGTTGCTCGAGGGCGAGCAATGTTTAAGCTTAGGGGAGTTTGATGCGATGATTTTGAGTCGCATTTATAGACATATTTTACTTGTGTTTTATGCATTTATTGGTCATTTTTGTGGTTAATATTGCATAATTCATTTACTTCAGTCTATGATCTTTCTCAGTGTCAAATCTCTCTTATTTTAGTATTTTGAGCATAAATGACTACAATAATATGTTTTATTTCGGCTTATGTGGTTTTGTGTTGCAATTTCAGGAAAAATGAATATATGCTGCTGTCGATACCATCGATAGTGGTCCATACCATCAACACTACCACAGGTTGCCAGCCGTAAGGAGCAGCATAGAGTCGATACTATCGACAGGAGAGTCGATGGTATCGATTTACCATTAGGTTGTTGGCGAGAAGATAGTCGGTACTATCAACCCAGAAGTCGATACTATCGACAAGTTGAGCTACAACGATAGAAAAGGACAAAAACCGATGCCTTAGGGTGTCGATACCATCGACCCCCGTCGATGGTATCGAGCTGGCATCAGGCGCAACAACAAAGAGAAAAGATTGGCCGATATCGCACAAGGTCGATACCATCGACCCGCGTCGATGGTATCGACACTGTCAGATACAAGTTTGTTTCAGATCGATCTAAATCTGACGGCTGTGATATTTTGGCAACCTAACTCGGTGATTATATCTAATGACGACGGCCAAGAGAAATTGATCACGTCATTAGCTGATGCACACATCCCGAGAAGGTGTGGAGAGGAGAATGGAGCCCAGAAGCACGCCCCAGCCGTTCCGGACGCCGAAGAAGACGTTTTCCACCACCGAAAGGCCGAAGATCGCACATTCTACGCCAAGGAACACTTGGATCTTCTCCGTTAAGGGGTTTTATAGCTTATTCACATTTTTCTCCATGTTTCCCCTTTTCTCTACCATGTTTTGCTCTGAGATGAACATGCGGGGCTAATCCCCTTTATGTTTAGGACCGGGAGTAGCTCAGGGAAGCATTGTATGACAATTTTATCATAGTAATTCATCATTAATCTCTTAAATCTGTGGTATGAATTTGTTTTCTCAATTATATTGTTATGCTTGATCACCATAATAATAACCTAATGCCCTTAATTACTTTGAAAGAAGAATTAACGGTTGAAAAGAGACAAAATTCACATTAATTAACAAATCCCTTGAACAAGGTGGTGTAAGATTAATGGTGGAAACCCAGAGGTCGATATTAATTCACCTAGTTTAGGGTATAGGTTACTACGATGGTGGAACCGACCTAGACATAGGTTGTGAATTGTACCACGACAGTGGGCAATTCTGACTACATGCCACTACCTGGAATTGAGAGATGAACCTGAATTATTATATAAATATTCATACAATGAAAACCCGCGGTGAAACCGCAATCCTAAAGATCTTCACCTAAATTGATTGAATTAAACCTTTAATCGATTGTTTTATTTTGTTTTCTTTTCTTTTAATTTTAAAACAACTCTCAAACCATTTTAACTGGCTTAGCTGATCGCAAACAGTTAGTAGTAGTCTACCGATAGTTCAGTGTCCCTGAGTTCGACTCGGGCCTCAAAAAGGCCTTTACTACATTGACGCGTACACTTGTATTCTACGCACGGAAAAAGCGTGTCAGGGACTCATTTAATCTTTGGGTTGGTCCTCTTAGGATTATAAGGACAATAAGTAGAGTAAATGATCATCACACTTGCAATAAGAACAAACCATAAGATTCTTAGTACTGGAAGGCTCTCCTACAAAGAAATAGGTCTCCTTGCTCTTTTTCTTACCTTGGATTTGCTCTTGCCCTTTGGTGCTCCCCCTATAAATTCCAAACCACTTGTACCACTTTGTTTGGAAGATTGGTCAAGGATTTCATTAAGGGAGTTCTTCCCTTTGACAAATTTATATAAGGATGCTCTTAATCTATTCTTATCATCATTTAGAGAAATAATAGTATAAGATAAGATAGCTATGTCATCCCTAGAATGAACAAGAGTGCCCTCAAGATAGAGGGCTTTATTTAAATATGAATTCTTCTCAAGGGAAATGGAAGCAACATCATTACTAGGAAAGATAGGTCTAGAAGATAAATATTAACTTGACCAATCAACCTATCATTTTTAGATTTAAGCATTTGTATTTCTTTAAGATATACATCTCTCTCATATCTACGAGCATCAACAAGAAGCTTAAATTCGACATTTTTAGTTTTCAAACATTTTAAGCTCTTTTATGCAATTTTGGTTTTCTTCCTTAAGATTTTCAATGGTCTTAAGGTAGATATAATTCTCAACTTCAACTCCATTTTATTGGAGCTTAATATTAAGGTAATGCCCTTGGAAGTTATCAATAATCTCAAGATGAATTTTCTCATTCAGCTCAAGAATTTCATGTTTAGCATATAAATCATCAATGATTTTTTCCAACCATTTTCTTTTAGATTTACATTTAGCAAAAAATGAATGAGTAGAAATAAGTATGTTAGCGATAGCTTCCTTAGATAACTCATGCAAGATTACCTCACTTACCTCGCCAATTTCTTCACTAGTAGAGGCCATGAGTGCAAGGTGGCACTCTCCATATTCTTTGGAGGTTGAGATGCTTGAAAATGAAACTTCCCAAGCTGCATGTGTTGCTTTCTTGTATCATTTCTCCTTCTTGTCCTTACTCTAGTACTTTCTCTCCTTCTTGTACTCCTCTTCCTTCTTTAACCTACCCTTATGGTGTGACTTTCTTGACTTGGGACATTCACTCTTGTAGTTCCCCTTTTTTCCACACTTGTAGCATCTAGGAATAGAGGAGTAGGAGGCTTGATTTCCCATGAAGTGTTTTCCGTTGATGTATTTGGCTTCATGCTCACTTGGGCCATCATCTTCAGTAGAGGAGGAAGGAGAATTTCAACAAGCAAGTTTTTGTTGAAGGATGACTGCTTCCACTTGTGCTTTGAATGTACTATCTTTGATCTTCTTGGCTTCCTTCTCTTCTCGCTTGGCTTATTCTTCTTTTTTGTCAAGCCTTGGCTCATGGACTGGGAAGTTTCGAATGATATCTTTGGTTAGGATGTCACCAACGCTCCTCACTTCTTCAATGGAGGTGACCTTTGACTCCCATCTCCTTGATAGAGTCCTCAAGATCTTAGAATTGATTACACCTCTATCCAAAGTGTTTCCCAATGGAGCCAACACATGGATCATGACATTGAATCTTCATTACATCTCCATAATCCCTTCATTCTTGCCTAAAGTTCTCTAGAAGTTTGTTCAACATGTATATATTGGCTTCCATGACTTGCTTTGTGCCTTCATAGGTGACCCACAATTTGTCCCAAATCTCATAGGTGGTGCCCCAAGATGAGATCTAGTTGAACTCTATTGGGGTAAGGGCTTCATAGAGGAAGCTTATGGCTTTGGCATTTAGTTGGGATTCTTTGAGTATAGCTTCACTCCATGTTGGAATAGTTTTGGCTAGCTCCTCGTAAGCTGTGACCATCACCTTCCACATGTCAAAGTTCATGCCATGAATGTCTAATCACATACGCCTCTTCCAATAGAGGAAGTTGGTGCCATCAAAGATTGAAGTGCGCATGGAGAAGCCACTCTCTAGGTTGAGAGAACCAAGTAGGTTGTATCCCATCTTATCATCTCGTGGGAGATTGTTAGAGAAAAACCTTACCTCTGATATCACTTGATGGATCTAGGGCTCTAGTGGGGGTGAATAGAGCTTCAAAAATTCTCACAAGATAGATTGGTCCTTCAAATTATATCAAATTAAACAAAATAGCTTAAGTGCAATTTGATTTCCAAACTAACAAGCATAGCAAGGATTAGAGGAATTGATAGAAAGCACTTATCAACATAATGTAGAGTGGTTCCACTCTCCAAACTAGGAGATTGTCAGTCCACTACCTAGGGAGGTTAGCCTCTAGGAATTCGCAAGTGAGTTTCTCTATATATTCACCAATAAGATTTACAATACAAGACCACCAAAGGACTTACCCATCCAAGCATGACAAGCCTTAAACGTGAGTCCAAGAATGGAGTCATGTCTAGGTTATCAGACTTTAGAAATTTATAATACCAGAATATTTAAGAAATCCAACAACTAGAACATGATCGAAATATTTTGGGGTCAAACACAGGGATAGGAAGAATGACACTTAAGAACTCACATTTTACTTGTCTAAGAACATCGAAAAAGGTCGAAGGATAAGGTTTTGATATAACGAGAAAGAATTATAAAGAATCAAACAAAAAGCCTATCTCCAAGGGGAGTTACCAGCATAATTAGTGTTTTAAGGTTTAGCCATTTTTATAGAGGTTTTGTATATTGGAAACCAAGGAGATAAAACTAACGTCGAGGTAAAGCACGAAGGAGGAAAACTTAAACATAGAAAGTGGCAACGGAATACATCCTGCACCCTCTTCTCTCGAAGAGGATGCCTCTGACTATGTACCAATTCTTTCTCTCAAGAGTATTGGACACAGACTAGAGCAAAAAGATATGTTAAGGCAACGCTAATCCTGGGTACTCTCATACACTTGAATCAGACCAAACTCTAGAGTTTATGACATCCTTCTCTCAAAGGAGTCAAAACAAGAAACATGATTTGATAGCTAGTTAAAAGCATGATCCAAATATAAGATACTAGAGTTCAGATGATGTAAGGAATCATCCAAAAAAAAGGAACCACACATAGAACAATATGAGATAAACACCATAGATTCCATAAGTATAATGAGATAAAAAGGTTTAGTTACAATGCAAGAGTATTTGAAAGTAAAGTGTTAAAAAAAGGGAAGGTAGGTATCAATATCCTTGATGTAGGAGGTCGATATACATAACAGCAGACCCCTAAGGTAATTCTAACACAGTATCGGGCAAGAGCGCTATCAGGATATGACCGTGTCAAGTTGTTGACCATGTCGGGTTCTTGACTGTGTTGGGCTATAAACCATGATGGGTAAAGGGTGTACCAGGATAGGACTCCCTACCCAATATGGTCATGTCGGGGGGCAGGCCCTGTCAGGATGTAGCTGTGACGGGTAGGCCATATCGGGTTAGATATCAGGTCGTGTTAGGACATATATCGGGTTAGCCTTCTCTTAGGTTCTTGAGTTCCTCGTGTCAGGTATAGATGGGCGAGCTGTCTTAGGTTGAAGCCCAACTAGAGACATGACATGTTTGAAGTATCCTTGAAGGTCATGTTGTGTTTCTACTACTACCGGGTCGAGTTCTAATTGAACTCCTCTCCTCCCTCTTGGGTTGGGGGTGAGCTCACCTAGTATCGCTCGGCAGGCCTGGGAACTCAACGCATTAGCTCCTTTATGCTCTAAGAGTTAGCTCTTCTAGTGTTCCGACCCGTCCCATCAGAGTCATGTTGCTACTATTTATAGGCAGTGACTGGTGGGAGTTGTGGCTCTCATTGGGCCACATGTCCTTTGTCTAGTCCATTCACATGGCTTTGGGAGAGGGTCGACACGTCCATCACCCGACACGGCTGACAGGGGCCATGTCATGCCAGGTTGTGAGTAAAATGTGCTCGATCATGTTAGGTATTGATTTTGGCGAGCTGTTGCACCTTGGGGTGGTCGTGTAACGTGATCAACTTCATCGGCCGACAGACCGTGGAGGGCAAGGCTCCTTGTCGGGTAATAGCATGCAATTCGTCAAGGCTCCCGTGTGACACACCCGCGTCAGGTTGCTAGCATATCAGGCAACGATCGTGACGGGAAAGGGGTGTATCACTTTGCCAGTTGATGGGTTGGGGCAGTTAACTTGTTGTGGATGGGCTGGGATGGGCTCATTAGCATTCTTTTGATGGGAAAATAAGAGAAACTCTGCAAAAGATAGGAAATGTTGTCAAGAGTATAGTGAGCATTGTTTCTATTCAACAAATAAGATAAAACAGAGAGGAAGTAAGGTTTGGAGGTAGTTTTGATAATAAAATATAAGCTCTAGCAGCCATAAAATGGGTGTTATCAACTCCCCCAAACTTAGCATTTTGATTGTCCTCAATCAATCTGTACTTATTTTAAAACTTCATTTGCGGTACTTTTCAAAACCAGACGTAGTCTTTGGACAAGGGGTTAAGAGAATTTTTGATATGTCCTAAGGAGAATTATGTCTAGATACGAGCAATGGACTTTATTTTTCCTACCCTATTTAAGCAAAAAATTTCTCTTTAGTTTCGGCGAGATTTTTGGTGCATGATTTTGAAGTTAGCTTTCACACCAAATATCTTGGGAGTAGAAGGTGGGGTATTTGGGAAGGCTTAAGGCTTTTTGGGTTTTTCTTGCTTCCTATTGGTCCATACAGGTACGAGTCTATGAACGGGAAAGTGGTCCCTACAGTCCAAGCTTGTTGGCTTTAGAGCAGTGATTTCACATCCTACGTACCACTGTCTCGGATCTACCATGCCTACACTACTACAGAAACAACATTCAATGTCACTTTTATGGGCGTCGGTTATTTAGGAAACCTGACGCCTATGACATTCAACGTCGGTGATTTAGGAAACCTGACATCTATATTCAAATACCATCCAGACACGGGTACCACTTTGTATTCAACGTCGAATGGGTAACACAAAACCGACGACTAAAATCTCTCGTGAAATCCAATTTTCAAGCAAAAAAAACTGGCCCCATAGTGTCACATACAGCGTCAATTTTTGAACTGTTAACCGACGCCTATATAAGATGAAAATTTGCAGGAAAAGTTCCAATTTTAGGGTTCATTATCCTTTGATAATCGACGCTGATAATGTTTCCCACCAAATAATTGAGGGCAAAGATTGTCTAATTGGACGTCGATTTTTTAATATCAACGGACGCTTAAGAGTAAAAGGTGTCGGTGTTGTAGATAACCGACGCCGTTTACAAATTTAATAGACCCATATCACTCGATCGTCTTCCCCTTTCTTCTGTTTCATTGCAATACTTTTCTCTGTTGCTCACCGCTTGCCAAAAAATGCCCGACAACCCCCGCTGCTTCTCGTCGCCGCTACTGCTAGTGCGCCTCTACTTGCCACTGCGTCCTCTTTCTCCTGCTGCCACCGCCGCTCACCGCCACTGTTGCTTGTCGCTCTTCTCTAACTGCTCTGCTCTTCTCCTGGTGTCGTTCTGCTCGCCACTCACCCTGGCGCCGTTCTGCTCGCCGCTCACCCTGGTGTCGTTTTGCTCGCCGCTCACCGCCTCCTTCTCTGCTCGTTTCTCTCACACTGCTGTCACCGCTCTTCTCCACACTAGCTCCAGGTAGCCCTAGCCTCTTTTCTTTCTTCTCCCTAGCTCCTTACCAATAGAAAGCACACCCAGGGCTCTGTTTGCTGTTGGTAAGGATATGAACAAATCTTTATGTAATGCTTTATGTAAATTCTAGGATACGAACAAATCTTTTTCTTGCATATATTTGTGCATCTAATCCTAATGCTTGACCTAATTCAGTAAATTTTGATGCATGCTGAAATAATATTTAAACTTGTCCATTCTAGCATCCTAATTTGATTTGATTAAGCCCTAACATTGATAAAACCCTAACATCAATTGTGATGAAACACTAACATCAATTGTGATGAAACCCTAACATGTACATATCTATTATTGGGTTTTTTGGCCTAGAAACCCGTCCAAGATTTACTCATTACTCATTAGGAGTAAATCTTGGATAGTCCCCAGTTTGGGACTATTCTTGAACACCTAATCTCACTTAGGATGTAAGTGTATAATGTGTATTCAGTTTTTGAGAAAATTTCGGTACCATTTCCTCGTTTGTTCTCTAAGTACATATGCACTTAGAGAATAGCGGGGAAATGCTGCCAAAATTTTCTTGAAAACCCAATACACATTATACAGTTACTAGTGAGATTAGGTGTTCAAGGATGGGATAGGTGGTACACATTTATTATATATAAGAATGACATCACATGTGTTTGTTGGCCTAGAAAGTGAACAATCATTGTTCTTTATATTACTTGTACATTGGTATAAATTAGAATGAACAATCACTAAATTATATATTGTTTGTATGGAGTCTGGCTTTATTGTACCTCCTAATCTGACAATATTTTCCATGTAGCGCATCACATTGTAGTCACAAGCCCAATCATTATTTTGTATTGGACACTTTCAAATGTTACCACCATAGAAATGGTTAATAAATAAAATCAAGTACATTGAACTTGAAAATTCCATTGTAGTTAAAGAAATTACCAGAATATTGACCCATTTTATCTTGCTTTTCTTACTCAGCTTTCCTCCAGCCTTTTTGAACTCCTTCATAGCCCTGATAGAGACATACATTGAGTTAATTTTATAATCAGTCATGTAATAATCTTAATAATCTAAGTTAACATATTTAAACTTTTACTCACGGGAATAAAGGCACTTTCATTTCATGTCCCGCACTGTCTACTTCAACACCGGATGGGTCTAGATAACATACAATTAGCGTGGTTGGGACAATTACCATCAGAATCTAGTGTCTACCCCTAATTGCAAATAAGCCAAACAAATAGAAAATCGGATGGGTATAGATAATAGGAGTAAATCTTAGATAGTCCCCAGTTTGTGACTGTTCTTGAACACCTAATCTCACTTAGGATGTAAGTGTATAATGTGTATTGGGTTTTCAAGAAAATTTTGGCAGCATTTCCCCATTTGTTCTCTAAGTACATATGTACTTAGAGAACAGTGGGGAAATGCTGTCAAAATTTTCTTGAAAACCGAATACGCATTATACACTTACTAGTGAGATTAGGTGTTCAAGGATAGGATACGTGGTACACATTTATTATATATAAGAATGACATCATATGTATTTGTTAACTGTAGACCCTAATCTTGTCCTAATATATACTTGTTTTCTCTTTGATCATAGAATGGATAGATCATGAATGTCCATTCGCAATCGCTGCATCCCAGAGTTTATATCTGGTCTTGATCAGTTTATTAGATTTTCCGAGGAACATAGGAAAGAACCTAGAGATAGGTTCTATTGTCCATGTAGGCATTGCGGTAACTACTTGAAAGTCAGCACTGGTGACAAAATCAAAAGTCATGTCATGTGCAACGGGATTGTACAAGGCTATATAGAATGGCACTGGCCTGGAGAGATTTCAAACTCAAAACCAGTGGATGTCAATAGTAGTGCTTGGGTGGAAGAAGAAATTGAGTCTGATGACGTAGATGTGAACGAACCAGTTCCAGTAGACATCGTTGATGCGATGCTGGATAGTTGTAGAGTAGAGCACACCGATCCACCTCATATCTTTAAAAACATTGTGCATGATGCTGAGATACCATTATAGATAGGCTGTGCTAAGTTTACAAAGCTTAGCGCTATGTTGAGATTGTATAAGTTGAAAGCTAATAATAGATGGAGCGATAAAAGCTTCACTTCATTGTTGACTTTGTTGAAAGAAATGCTTCCTGAAGGAAACGAGGTGCCAATCTCAACATACCGGGTAAAGAAATTGTTGTGCCCAATGGGAATGGAGGCCAAGAAGATACATGCATGCCCGAATGATTGTGTATTATTTCAAAAGGACTATGTGGATTTGAAATATTGTCCAAAATGTGGTGCGTCACGGTATAAATTGACGACTTCGGGGGAGTCCAAAACTGGTTCTCCTGCCAAGGTGATGTGGTATCTACCTATAATATCATGGTTTCAATGCTTGTTTGCAAATCTGAAAGATGCGAAGAATTTGAGGTGGCATGTAGATGTTAAGAAAAATAATGATGGGATCCTACAACATGCATCTGATTCCCCACAGTGGAAGAAGATTGATCTATTGTACCATGCATTTGGTGAAGAAGTCAGGAATCTAAGACTTGGGCTTTGTACATATGGGATGAATCCATACAGGACATTGAGTAGCCAACATAGCACTTGGCCAGTCATGCTTGTTATATACAATCTTCCTCCCTGGATGTGTATGAAAAATAAGTACGTTATGCTGTCGTTGTTGATATCGGGCCCTAAACAACCCAGAAATGATATCGATGTTTATCTTGAACCTCGAATTGATAACTTAAAGAAACTTTGGGATGAAGGTGTGATGACCTATGATGCTTCAGGAAGAGAGACATTTTGTTTGCACGCTATGTTGTTTTGCACTATTAATGACTTTCCAGCATACGAGAATTTTTCTGGATATAGTGTCAAAGGAGCTAAATTGTGTCCTATATGTGAAGAAAACACTGATTCAATAAGACTAAAACATGGTGGCAAGACTGTATATCTTGGTCGTCAAAGGTTTCTTTCAAAATTCCATCCATATCGTAGGAAGCGTAAAGCATTCAATGGATGGAATGATGAACGTAGTGCACCTAAACCTATACTAGGGGATGTTATTTATGAAAGAGTAAAAGACATTGTCAATGAATTTGGTAAGAAATCACAATGTGGTATGGCCACCCGGAGTGATAATTATTCATTCAAGAAGAAGTCAATATTTTGGGATCTTCTTTATTGGAGTTCTTTGACAGTCAAGCATTGTATCAATGTAATGTATGTTGAGAAAAATGTTTGTGATAGCGTCATTCGTACTCTGTTAAATATACCAGGTAAGACTAAAGATGGGATAAAATCCAGACTGGACCTACGTGAAATGGGAATAAGGTCATAATTAATAGAATTACGTGGAATGGGTAACAAAAGAACATACTTACCTCCCGCTTGTTACACGTTGTCTAGAAAGGACAAGAAAGTTTTTTTGTGAATGCTTGGTAAATGTTAAGGTGCCACATGCTTACTCATCCAACATCCGTAGATTGGTATCAATGAAAGATCTGAAGTTGATAGGTCTTAAATCTCATGATTGTCACACTCTAATGCAACAAATATTTCCCGTGGCAATTCGATCTATATTGTCGAAGCATGTAAGGTTTGCAATCACCAGACTTTGTTTCTTTTTCAAGAGTCTATGCAGCAAAGTTTTTGACCCTGATACTCTCGATAATTTGCAAAGAGAAGGGGTTGTTACCCTATGTTAGCTTGAAATGTATTTCCCTCCTTCGTTTCTTTGATATCATGATACATCTTGTTGTCCACTTGACTAGGGAAGTAAAAATGTTGGGACCAGTTTTCTTGCATTGGATGCATCCCTTTGAACGATACATGAGCATTTTTAAAGGTGATGTTCGAAACCGTTATCGGCCTGAAGGGAGTATTTTTGAAGTTTATGTCGCGAGAGAGATTATGGATTTTTGTAATGACTTTGTGAGTGGTAATAACACTCCTGTTAATGACAAGAATATTGAGGAGGGAAAAGGAATTTTGGGACCATGGGTGAAAGTAATCAGCTGTGAGTAGTTGGAACAAGGTCACTTGTATATTTTACACAACATGGATGAAGTGAGTGTTTATATCAAGGAACATACCAATTTCATCAAGAGACAATAGCCTCAAACAAGTTCAATGTGGCTTGCTAGAGAGCATAATAAGACTTTTACTAAGTGGTTTGAAGATAAAGTCTTACATCAACTATCTCAAACACCAAATGATATTATGGAAACTATCAAATGGCTCGCCTTTAAACCAAAACCGAATGTTATGTCTTATGAAGGGTTTGACATTAATGGGTTCACATATTACACAAAGCACCAAGATGATAAGAGTTTCGTCCAAAACAGTGGGGTCACTCTTCAAGCGTCAACTATGTATTTTGCAAGTGCAAAGGATAAGAGTCCACGTGAAGCTAAAATGTCATATTACGGTGTCATTGAAGACATATGGGAGTTTGACTACATAGATTTCAGAATTCTGCTCTTTAAATGTAATTGGGTTGATAACACCAAAGGAGTTATAGTGGATGAATTGGGTTTCACTTTAGTGAACTTTGAAAAGATTGGCGAGAAGGGTAAACCATTCATATTGACATCACAGGCAAAACAAATATTCTATATCGATGATCCTGCAAATGATAAATGGTTGGTTGTTCTTCATTGTAAAATACAGTTCATTGAAGATCCTATAGATGAAGAAGAGTACTATGATAAGTATGATGACTCTAGTCCATTCTCACTTGGGTTTCCAACTCCACAAAATATTTAAGCTTATGATGACTTATATGTGCACGAAGATCACAATGAAGGATTTTTAATTGATAAAAGATCACAATTTTAGAGGCATGCATGTTTATATTTTTTATTGAAGCTAAATGTTTGCTTTTTTAATATCAATATCATTTTCAGATTTGATGTTTCATTATCTTCTAGTTAATACAAATGCTAAATGTTTTCCTTTTTAATGACATTTTCAGATGGCTGACCATGATGAGCATGATGTCCATGATGAGCATGAAGTCCATGATGAGCATGATGTCCATGATGAGCATGGTGAGGATACCAATGTAAGTTCTAAAAACATATCTTGTATTTCGATAAAATTCATTATCTTCTAGTTATGTCATATATCCTATATTTCTATATTGGGTTAATTCAGTGTGTTTATTTTTGTCAAATTTTAGGTTGATGATGGACATGTACCCACTGATGCACTGGAAGAACTTGATGCGCATCACCAAACACTTAACAATAAAAGGGGCATCACTCTATTGAAGAAGTTAATAGCTCTAAGTGGCAGTGGATCCAGATTGGTTGTGGAGTTTGATAATGGAGGAAATGCAACTGGAGTGAACCGCAATAATTTTGTAAACTATCTTGGGGTTGTCACTCGAAGCCATTGTGGTGTTAAGTACGATAATTGGCATAAAGTTCCTCAGGCGAAGAAAGACATGATATGGAAGGATTTACGCATGAGTTATTATTATTTGCAATTCTATTTTGTAGATTACAAATTCTATTATTTGCAATTCTATTTTTGGATACTAGTTAATAGCAATTCTATTTTACAGAATATATTTGCATTGGATGAGAAGTTGCATCATAAAAGCGTGATGCAATGCACTGGAAAGATGCTAAGGAACTATAGGACAAATCTCAATAGAGAATACATAAAAGATGGTGATAAGAAGAAGACGTCAGCCCTTGAACAGTGGAACTTCTTAGACAAAGAAGATTTGGACATGTTTGTTGCTTCAAGAAAATCTGAAGAATTCAAGGTATTAAGTGAGGCGCAAAAAGCAAGGTGTGCACTGAATGTGCATGACCACACTATGGGTCCAAAGGGCTATGCAAGAGTTCACCAAAGACTACAAGTAGAGTATGCTGCTACTCAAGAGTCCTCTACTGCATGTGCCACACCCATGCCTCGCCATGATATCCGGATAGCTGGGAGGCAAAACAAGAAGGGTGAAATAAAGAAGCTCGTAACTGTTGAGGCGACTGTGAAAATGGTACAATACAACTCTTAGAGAAATCGTTTGAATATTGATTATTTGTGGTGTTAACTTATCAATTTATGTTGATGGTGATTAGCGGGAGCTACATGAGCAGAGGAAACAAGGCACGTTCATCCCTCAGGGCACAAGGGATGAATTGACAGTTGCTCTGGGTAACCCCGAGCATCCTGGATGTGTTAGGGGTGCAGGCGCTGGTGTGGGCATCAAAGCATTCTTTGGGCCATCCCAGTGCAAACCCAAAGCAGGACTTTCACAAGAAGAGGTAACCTATTGTTTTTATAGAATGTTACTACAAAAGGGAATTCAATAATAAGAAGCTAATGTTTCTTTTATCCATGTATAGGAGAATAAAAGAGTCGAGGATATAGTTTCTAAGAAGGTCAAGGAAGAATTGTTGCAGTGGCAGGCATCTCAGGCTTCCAATCAGCCTATGGCGACCCACTCTTCTCTTGATGCACAGAATGAGAGTAATCCTATAGACCCACCGCCTAACACGTCTGTTGTAAGTATTGTTTATGACATTGTAGCTAGTCTATTCAAGATGATTTATTTTCAATATGATATGTATATATGTATAATATTCTTTATGTAAATTTGTAGGCATTGAAGCCATGCTGCTTAAGAATGCAAGACTATGTTGTTGTAGAGGCGCAAGCTTACCCGTCCCTTCCTAGGGCAACGTCTCACGGGACTCCAATGCCACAGGGCTACGTTCGTGTGAGTCTGATATGTGTATTCCCCGATTGGAGGGAAGCTACATTGCCATATGCCCACCCGAATATTGATGCACTTGCTGAGGAAGAAGGAGGGGTGATATTGTGGCCCAAAGCAGATGTCGTCTACACTACTAAAATTGTAAGATAAATTTACATTACTTTAGATTGTTAATGTGTATATATGAGGTCAATTGATCTGAAATTATATATACATGTTAAAAAGAAGACACCCGGAGCATCTAGGCCTCCACCTCCACTTCATGTATTACTAAGTTGGGTTCCAACTGACCTAAAATACCCGTTAGGTCCTGCTTGTAGGGGAATGGCATGTTGGCTGCGGGCACATAATATACATTTCCCTATAATTGTTTCTTTAGAAGCGAATTATGCAGATCAATCATACGAAAGCTCTTTATTTATACAAGATATTATTGAGTTGTTTATATATGATTGGCTGAACACATCAATGATAGAGACATGGATAAGGTGAGATCTTATTTATACATCCATATACCTTGTGTAAGATCCGGTGATCTGGTTTCTTATATATTAATGCATATGTAATACATTTTTTGAAGCTACTTAGTCGAAAATCAATCTAAACAATTTGCATTTGACCATGTGGGATTTTTGATTCCATCATTGATTAGTATGGTAGCTAAAGACCCTGATAGTGTTCAACAATACTGTATAGATGCTTTTACAATTTTCGATCAGCAAAAGAAGATGATAATAATAGCTCCATTCAATGTCAAGTAAGTTTACTTTACTTATAGTTTGGACTTAAGAAAATTACATTTTTATTGTGGATTTTGAGTTATTAATTTTTAACTTTTTTACCTCTAGCTATAGGCATTGGGAGTTACTAGTTATTCTCCCCAGCACGTTCACAGTTTATTATCTACATCCTACAGGGAGTACATTGAATACTCAAATTGGACACATAATGAGATTGCCATTATTTTGGTGAGAAATATTTCATTTTTATATCCGTTAACATATGTTATTACATTACTATTTAATTATGCAATTTACTATGTTACATTAACATGTAGGGGTTTAGATGCATTCAAAAAGGCTGGAGGAAAGGTCCCCAGGAAAAAGAACCAGCCAATAATTTGGGAGAATGTAAAAGTAAGTTCTCAACTCCAATGTATATATTATTTATGTGAACTGTGCTTAGTTGTATCTTTTAATATTTGTATGTTTCAATTTATAGTGTGCTACACAAGACAACGACTAGGAATGCGCATACTATGTGATGCGATTTATGCAGATGTTGATCCAATATGCCGCATTGGACATCGATACCATACATGAGGTATTATATATAGTCTCATTAGTTAGTATGAAATATATCAATCTTATTTTTATATTATTACTTATATATATACATCATTCTCTTTGCATGTGTTTAAAACTGACCACACTATAGGTAAATGCTTAAAAGATGTACATGCTCCATGTACGATTGAAGTATTAAATGAAGTAAGAGAAGAATGGGCAAGAGCCATACAAACATTGGGGACTGTAAGATATAATTGGGATGCTGATAGCGATGTTGAATGATATTTTGTAAATGAATATTTCTGAATGTTTATACATGTCTGAATGTTTCTACATGTATTTGAATGTTTCTACATGTGTGAATGTGAGAATTGAATTGATGTCTGAATGTATCTACTTGTGTGGAAAGTATATTTGTTTATTTTGTAGGTTTGTGGCCTGTTTGTTGGCTGATATCAATGGATGTCGTAAACCTACAGTTCAAAACTAAAATGCAGGTTCTCATCCTGCTGACCAGCCACAGTAGGCCTACAAACTGATAAGAAAAAAAAATTAAAACATAGGTGTCAGTTATTTATTGAAACTTGTCATCACAGGCTTACCACATCGGTTATTGGATAAAAATCGCCGCCTAATGTGACAAACAACCAGATTGTGCAGGAAAGCACAGCCGTGGAAGAAAAAGTGTCGATTATTAATATAACAATGATGCCTATAGTACTAAACACGGTCGTGTAGGGAAGCACAGTCGTGGCTTCTGGGAATATGGCGTCGGTGCTTTAGTTGCAAACCGACACAGATAGTGTCCTAGATGGCACCCTTTTTTTGGCACGAAGCCTTATGGCGTCGGCTTACTATAAATAACCGACGCCTATCGGTGCCCTTCTGGCACATTTTCGGTGGTGCCAAGCCTTTTGGTGTCGGTGATAATACCGATGCCAAAGAGTTCGACCTTTAGCGGCGCCCACATAGGTGTCTCTTTAGAACCTTCACTAAAAGGGCATAAACAACCGACGCCAAAGGCATGTTCTGTAGTAGTGCTAAAGATATGTATTTTTGGGAAAACAAGTGTGTGTGTTTTATTTTTGGCACAACTCTCATAAGGCTTTCCTCTCTTTTTGGGATTTTGATGGGTAGGTAAAAGAAAAAGAGTTTATTGTTTGGGCAACTTTTTGCTTCACATGCACATCTCTTAGTTGTTGCGAGATTATTTTTCAAAGTTAGCGTAGAAAAGTTGTAGCCTTTGTCGTTTGAAACTGTGTTTTCAAAAGAGCATAACAGAAATGTGCACCACCTTAGATACGGAGAGAACAAACTGGAAGAAGTTGTACCGAATTTTTACTATAAAGTGATTTGTATAGTTTTTGAGAAATAAGCAGTTGTGTATGTATTGCTTTCTATCTATCATATATATATATATATATATATATATATATATATATATATATATATATATATATATATATATATATATATATATATATATATATATATATATATATATATATATATATATATTCACAGAGTATGGTAAGAAAATGAAACAAAGAAAAAGGATAAAAAAAGGGGAAAAGTTTTGAGTACATCTCTCACTGATACTATGGAGTACCCCCCAAACTTACCTCACACTCTATCCCAGAGTTGTAAGATAAATAGAAAAGGATAGGCATAGATTAGTGAGGGTTCAATAAATGTGAGTGCCCTTGGCAGATAAGAGCTCCATCACATACTCTCTACATTGGCTGTGGTAGCCTAGGTGGTTGAGCTTATCTGTCGTCTGTTTGAGGGCTATCGTGTAGTAGATCCAGTGCAGCATGTAGATACCAAAATTATTTGATAACTTAGCTTGTTGTGGACTGTGGTGGAAGTACTCAAGTTCATGCCACTTGTCTGCTGGGTCTTCAAAGTATGGATAGATCAGAGACACCACCTCGACATAATATTTCCTTGCTAATCGCTCGAGGGATGTTACCAGCGGGGATGTACACTCCGTCAGATAGTCATTGTTGGCGTCAGAGCTATTATAGAAGAAACCAATGTGCCAATGGGTGTACACTATCATGAGCATCCAGTGGTTGTCGTGCAAAATAGTTAGGAAGATGACGTGTGGTAGCCACTTCTTTACATAGAGTTGAAATAGCTAGCGCTCCTATTTCGTCAGCAAGGCACAATTCATTGAATAACATTGGATGGGTGATGTAGGCATGTTCAATCTTCTTCTATAGGATGGGGATGTAAGCTGACGCCACCTTCATTGCTAGACATCCCCCTTCCTTAACTAAGTCCCACAGATCATCGAGGGGGACTATTTTGTTGTCTTTTTCATATATGACATCTACAATGTTGGAATCAGGGAGTCTGAAAAGAATTTCATTGACATGCTCTTGAGATACAGAAGTGCACGTGGAACAGTCGAAATTGTTGATTAGATAGTCATAGACACTAGGTAAAGTAGACTCTCCTTCAGTAGCATCGCCTTCAGTGGCGAGTAAGGTTCACAAATTTTCTATCTGCTTACCTGTCCAATAGACGTCTACGCTCTCAACTTCTTCCCTTGGAGGGATGCCGGGTTGAGAAGATTCAGATTCAACATTTGTCTCCACCAGCTCCTCTGGAAGTTTTGTGTCTCAGAAATAGCGCTTGTCTTTAATTAGCAACAATGCATATATGCTTCTTAGTCGATAGAAGTCTTGGTCCTAGAGCTTCCTTATGTATTTGAAGATATTTAGCAACTCTATGGTGTGTAGGATGATGAAGGAACTATTTTCGCTTCCCCGCTCTTCTTGGACTGGGAAGTCTTTGATGGCGTAGACATTCCAGATGCCTCTATGGTGTTGGATTCCTTGCTTAATTACGCGGTGAAGATGCATAGGAAGAAGTCTTAGTTGCTTGTCTTCGGGGCGTATAAAGATGTGCCCTCTGTGTGGGACCTCTGCGGTGCAACAATTGAGAAGTGTGACATCATGGTTGCAGAGGTCCACCACATAGAGGAACCAATTCTTTCTATGCTTGTAAGGGACCAGCACCAATCCTGGATTGTTCTCTTCGATATTTTTTAGTATGCCAGCCACCTAATTTAAATCGCACGGATCTACTAGTAGTCTATTTGCCAAGGTCGGGGTGGCATTGTAGATTAGCTACCGACCTATCCTGATGGCGACATTCTCGAGCATCACGCCTTCCAAGACCCTGAATAGAATCTTTCTAATGAATACTTCTGAGCAGAACATGCCTTGAAGTGCTTTGCATCATACTGAGAAGTATTCATCACTCTAGACAAAGGTTTCTTCTTCTGCCTGCAGCCTCAGGACGATGTTTAGTAGTTGTTGGTCCCAGGACAACAAGTAGCGGAAATAAAAATTTTCTCCACCCGACCCCAGTATAAAGGAATCGCATCAACGTCTGTATAATAGAAAGAATAGTTTGTAGAGACATACCTTGTCCTGAGGCTTGCTCAACGATGTTACCTTGCGGCTTGCATGGTCTTCACCTCCAGTCATGGACGATGTCTATGCAACTCCTGGTCTCACCGGGACTCCTCCGAGCAGAAGAAGTCTCCCGCCTCTGAAGTAATCCACACAGACCACCTGGAACTCTGATCACCTTATCGCACAAGGCAACGAAAGGAGTCATACCCTCTTATCAGCGTACTAGTCACTGACACACTCTCCTGCAACTAGTCGCTTTTCTATAGTTGTCTTTCCCTTGTTGTGCCTCCCTTATCGGGTAGCACTTGCTCAGGCTCTCTCGGTTACCACCACCAGAGAGAATGACAACTTTGCAGAGCAACTGGTGTTCTGAGTTGTTGTACTTTGAGAATCCCCCAATACCCATATATATAAGAGGGTCATGGGACATGGTTCTCTACCCCGAGAAATGCGAAATTAAAGTAGAATCAGAAGGGTTTGAGATTTTCCACAAAACAACCAACTGCATCAGCTGAACTGATCGTTTCAAGCATGAACTGATCGGTTGGGGACCTGAGCCAATCAGTTCACACCTGAACCGATCAGTTGGGACACTTGAGCCGATCGGTTCAAGCATCAGCTCATTGGTTCGTGGTCCTGGTCCAACTCGAATTGACTTTCCATGTTTGTTTCCAACTAATCAAATATTAGCCCTTGTCCAAATCAAATTTGTACAAGTGAAACAAATATGTATTTGCAAAAAGAGTCTTCTGACTTTCCAAATGATCTCGATTGGTCGCATGAATCAACCGATTCAACAATTGAGCCGATCATTTCATTGACACATGAGTCGATCGACTCACCACTTTGATCTGATCGGTTCACCAACCTAAGCCGATCAGTTAAACCCTATGAGCCGATTAGTTGGGGAAATAGACTGTGCAAATCAAACAATTGCAGTTCCAATCAATTTGATACTCTTAATCAATTGATCCAACACCTTGAACATTATGATATTGAGCTATCAGTCAATTGAGTGTTTAATTGAACTACTAAACTCCTTTACTAATCAATCTAAACATCATTTGTGGAAAAACTCCTCATCCAGGTCAAATCATATGTGTGTGACCCTGTAGGCCCATTTCATGTTGGTAGTAAAAGTCCATAACACTTATGACTTCACAAGAAAAGAGCGGTGCCTAGTCGCACATCATTGCTGCCCAAGTGAAAAGGAAAGTTGGAGAAAAACATTCAATCCTACAACCCATGAATGGTGTTACAGTGAATGTATAATTTCTTTATCATTGATATCCTAAATGAACTCAAGGCATGGAATAGTCATCCTGTCAACGTTCATTCACTTTCTTGTTCTCAGAGTAGATTGGAGGAGATATGTATGACATCAATATCACATACTGATTAACACATGTGTGTGCATGCCTATCTCAATCCTACTCATCAAGTGGCCATGGATATCAAACTCCCTCAGGAAGGAAAAATCCCATATCTATCACTCGGCCCTCAAAAGCCCATGTGTCAAAGCCACCCAATCATCACCTTTATAACAACCCATATTTCAGGATTGCGTTTGATGATGTCAAAGTGTACCCAATGACATTTGTTGATTGTAGTGATTTCAAGTCAAAGAATCACACTCACCACCATCACTGTGAGAACTGACGGTGACTACCATGTCATGGTTCCATGTGCCAAAATCCCGACGAGTTTTTCTGGTACACTTGTTCTCTAACAAGTACCTATGTGTTTTGTTTGATATCTCCATATCATGACTAATGACATTCTGTCATCAACCAACACCACAATCTAGTCTTGTGTGTCATTATTGTCTATCTGCCTTCCACAATGACATCTGACTAGGGACATAATAAGAATGTACAAAACTCTTAGTATCTGTATGATCTCATCATTCATGTCCTGAACGTAAAAGCATACGTCATTGAGTATTGTCATTCTCTAGACATTCAATCCGTTCTATCGTTATCTCATATGACTGAACCAGAAAGAATTGGAAGCTTGCCTTTGATGCTTATCAAATCAATCTTAATGTATCCCACCAATCATCCCATGATTGGCTCTCGGGGCATACATACCAACAGACTCTGTTGCACTACGAGCCAATCACCTTTGAATCATATTCATAGTGATCTTCAAACATGTCCCACATGTTAGTGTACTCTAGTGCTAACATAGTGACTTATGGCAACACCTTGCCAAAGTCGGTATTAACTGCATGCATCTCATCTCTTCACTGTACGCCACATGTATGAGATGGAGTTGCCGTAATATGCGATCTAGTATTCCATTTGCTAACCTTTAGCCACATTGCATGACCAAGTACTCCTTACTTGTCATCAAAGATCGGAATATCTATAAGTTCATCTCATGAACTTCCAGATCCATATAGTATCTACTAATGTTCTCTAACACATGGATACTCAGTTTATCTTTTAAATGGCTTTATTGGAACGCTTCCATTTATCAACAAACATCCACTTTTATATATCTCATATATATTTTGCCATTAATTTTCTATCCTTTTCGAAAGTTTGCATCAGTGTAACTCTTTACGGTGAATCCTTCCTTATGTCCATAGAACTAGTACTTCTCAAGTAATTATCAAGTTCTTATGGTATTCCAGTAACCCTTACTAGAAATAGACAAACATCCACTCGTCATGTCCTACATATGAGTTATCAAAATGATCATATCATATTGTCATTTCCTACATACAAGATGAATGCTTTTTATTCTTGCCATGTCCATACATGCAAGATAATGGGATGATTACATACATGATAGATTCATATCTATTCTTAGTGTTCCCATTCTTCATAAGAATTGGACACTTGGCCTTGGGATACTAACTCCATGTAACATGGATAAGTTTTCTCCCACTAAATTTGTGCACTCTAAACCCTTCAGTATAGATTGCCAATGTATGCTTTCTCTTTTCAGGTCAAGAGGTTTTTGAGAACTATCTCTATAGATCTCTATTCCTATCACATATGAAATGTCTCTATCTTCCCTAAAGATAATTTTCACTTTGGATTTCCATTCTAGAACATTTCCATTTCACATCAACATGTGGAATCTGAATATGCTCCCACTAAATCATAGATCCCTTCTTTATCTTTGACATATCAGTCAAACCCTTGACTATGTTATCAAAGTAAAGATCACAGTTCTGAGTTGCTTGTACTCAATCAATCACATTGATTAGTCCATTGTAAATTATAGACTTCATTTTCATTAATGGATTCATAAACCTTATAGGTTTTTTTACATATTCATCCTTGTTTTATTCCTCATAGGAATGCGGTTTTAGTATCCATATGCAAAATCTCTTAGTCATTAAGTTGCAATCAACACGCATCATCCTTCTCAAAATGTTATCCATGTGTCTTAATGCTTAGGATTCATTTTCACTTATGGATTTCATCCAAATGGGTGCTACCATCAAGGTCATACCTAATGGTTCTCATGGAAGTCATTTAGGATGTAATGGTCATAAACCATAACTCAAAATTCGGTTCCTCATATTCATCTAGATAGTTGACTCATCACATGACCAACTCATCACATAGATAATTGAGGTGTCTCTGTCAAGGATATAAGAACTCACAACTCCTTGTGATTCTTAATGTCCTTTATTAGTGTGGGGTATTCTTTATTTAAGAAGAAATTAGTTATTTGATAATCATCCTCTAACTCCTTAGAGTATGACTCCTTTTTATTTAGACATCACCATGCCTTAATCATGAGCTCACTAGGATACACTATCATAATCACTCATAAGGATCTCAAATATTTTGTTCAAGTATTTCATTCATTGATCTCATCAAGAATTAACACTTTACCAAATTTTTACTTCATCTATGATATTAATGAACACTTCAAGATATTCATATTGGTATTTCTCTAAACTTTGTTTGAAGTACTAGCATTAACTCTAATAGGTATGTAAATAAATCACATGTATTATACCTAATAGGATAATCATTCTCCCACTACCACTAGTGAATATTGATTAATCATGTCTAAGAGATTCATGTCTCTTACTGGTTCTCTAACCAAAAGAGTCTCGACTTATCCATCATATGAATTTCTCATGATTTATGCTAATTTGATTGTTTGAGTTATCAATAAATTTTACGTATCATTTCATCTTATGCATACCAAGTACCACAAGATAAATAAGGCATTACCACAAAGATTGAAAAATCAACTTTATTAATTGCCATCATTTCATACAATATACTAAAATTAAGGTGTTTCTATCCATTGGAAAATATGAAATAACAGTTCATAACTCTATTACATGCCTTCAAGGCTGAAAATAAACTAAATTACTCCTATCTATGGCGACAATACTTGGCCCATTTATTGCGTTCTTTACATTTTATATCTTGGTATTATATACCTCAATAATGTTACAAGTTTATTTCATGACACCTTTAGGTAGAGACATCTGTCGCCTGCTTCTTCTTTAGTTCTTCCAGATAGAGTGGACAATTCCTTTTCCAATGTCCTGGCTTTTGACAATGGTGACAATTGCCTCTCTTGGTCACGCCTCCCTTGGCCTTGAGATTTGAAGATGACTTGGAATGTTGGCTAGAATCAGAACCTTTCTTAGCCTTGACCTTGCTCTTGCGCTTGGACTTGCCTTTCTTGTTGTTGATAATCATCGCAGATTTAGGTTTGTCCTTCTTCATTTGTCCTCAGATTTCCTCAACATGCCCAACAACTCTGTCAATGGCTTGTCAAAGTTGTTCATGTTGCAGTTCATCACAAACTGACTGTATGATTCTGGAAATGATTGTAGTATCACACCAGTAGCCAACTCTTGGCTCAGGGGAAATCCCAGTCTTATCTGATTCTCCACATACCCAATCATTTTGAGTGTGTGAGGACCAAATGGATCTTCTTCTGTTGTGACACACTTGAACAGTGCCCTAGAGACATCATATCTCTCTTGCCGAGCTTGATCTTCATACATGTTCTTGAGATGCTGAATCATCTCAATGACACCCATGTTCTCATGTTGTCTCTGCAACTCGTGGTTCATGGAGCATAACATCAAGCACTTTGCATCAATGGTATCTTCAGAATGCTTCTTATAAGAATCCCTTTCTGCCTTTGGTGCGATAGGAGTAGGTTCCTCTGGAGCTGGAGTATCCAGGACATAGAGCTTTCACTCTTGAGTAAGAACAATTCTCAATGTCCTAAACCAGTCATGGAAGTTAGTCCCATTAAGCTTGTCCTTTTCAAGGACCGATTGCAACGAAAAGTGATTTTTGTTTGTTGTCATTTGTACTACAAAAGGAAATATATGCAATTTAGTCCAAAAGTCAATTTTGACTTATTTGATTGATTTGAAATGTTGACGATATAATTCAGACTTTAATTAATTATCGCTCCCACTATTTTTGTTCACATTGATAGCCCCCACCATCAATTTAGAAGATTGTAACGTACAATCTTCTAGTGAGTCAAGATCCTAAAATCCTCTGAGTCATGGACCATCTAGGGATGTCACCCACAACTTAGATCTTCCAGGTAGGCAACTTTTGCCAATTGCGTCATATGCAACTCTTGAAAGATGTCATATGCAGCTCCTTGCCATGATCTCCTCCATGCCTCAAGGTGCTACATCCTATCTAGGTCAGCTTGTTAAGTTCGACCCAAAGCCAACACGATGAATATGCACCTTGCTAGGGTAGACCCACATATTCATCCTTCACGCTTCCACGAGATAGACGGTGCACCATGCCAGGGCATTCCCGCACTTGGCTGATCAATCTTTTCACATGTGTCGCATTTGGAAGGCATCTAAAACTTTAATATTTAATGAGGGATTTGGTGGTTAGGTACATATACATATCCAATCACCACAATACATAGTACGTATGATATACATGCTATATCCCACAAAAAACATTTGAAACGATAAAAATGATGATTATGGCCATCCTAATGTGATTCCTCAAGCCAAAAAGAATCACGATCATCTAGGTTCACATCACATGCAACTTGTACAAGATGAACTTTGTGCTTTTCCATTCTAGGTTTGATCAACTCATCTGCATGATTGATCGGCTCGCCATTAGGCCGGTCAGTTGGGTGCCACCATACGATCGATTGGCTCCTCCAATCGATCGGTTCATCTGGTCGTCGTGCATCTCCTTCTGGCCGCCACCCGCTTGTCTCGTTCCTCAAACCGGTCGTCTGGAATGCCAACCGATCGGTTCATGCCTTGAACTGATCATCTTAGTCGTCGTTAGGTTTTTTTTTCATTCTTTGACATAACAGGAAATAAAAGATCTATCATATTTTACATTTGAATTAGGAAACCCCAACTTACATTCAGGGGGAGCAAAGGCAGGAAATAAATCTCGAGTTATCTTGAGTTACATCAAGAAAAGGAGGTAGGGAATTGGAGTGCAGACTGAGATGCAAGCAACCTCATTCAACCAAGCACACAAACATAGGGTTTATTAGCGATAATCACGCTATACATCCACCACAAAACTCATTTAAGTGTGACGCGTATCGAGTGCATTTATATTACATATCATATATGTATATTGGGATTTGTGGATTTAGGATTGGACATGCATACAACCAATTTTATTCGCATCGTATGCAATAAATAAATGTGACAAACCAAAATCGATCAAATCGATAATCCTAAAGTATAGAGCAGTCGATGTGGCTCCGATACTACTGTTCGGTTTTAGTGGAGACAGAGAAGGCAGCGGAAACAAAAATTTTCTCCTCCCGAACCCAGTATAAAGGAATCGTGTCAACGTCTATACAATAGGAAGGATGGTTTGTAGAGACATACCTTGTACTGAGGCTTGCTCGGTGACGTTACGTCGTGGCTTGCACAGTCTTCACCTGTGGTCTTGGATGGTGTCTGTGCAGCTCCTGGTCTCACTGGGACTGTCGGGATTGACAGTTGTCCTCTGAGCGGCAGAGGTCTCCCACCTCTGAAGTAGTCCACACAGACCATCTAGAACTCTGATCGCTTTGTTGGACAAGGCACCAGAAGGAGTCGTACCCTCTTGTTGGTGTACTAGTCACTGAAACACTCTCCTACAACCAGTCACTTTTTTATAGTTGTCTTTCTCTTATTGTGCCTCCCTTATCGGGTAGCACTTTCTCAGGCTCTCTCGGTTACCACAACCAGAGAGAATGACAACTTTGCAGAGCAAGTGGTGTTCTGAGTTGTTGTACTTTGAGAAGCCCCCAATACCCCTATATATATAGGAGGGTCATGGGAAAGGGTTCTCTACCCCGGGAAATGCAAGATTAAAGAAGGAGTATAAGGGTTCGAGATTTTCCATAAAACAACCGACTACACCATCTGAACTAATAGTTTCAAGAATGAACTGATCGATTGGGGACCTGAGCCGATCGGATCACACGAATCGATCGGTTGGGACACCTGAGCCAATCCGTTCAAGCATGAGCCGATCAGTTCATGGTCCTAGTCCAACTCAAATAGACTTTCCATGTTTGTTTCCAACTAATCAAATATTAGTCCTTGTCCAAATCAAATTTGTACATGTGAAACAAATATGGATTTGCAAAAAGAGTATTCTAACTTTCCAAATGATCTTGGTTGGTCACATGAATTGACCGATTCAACAATTGAGTAGATCATTTCATTGACACATGAGACGATCGAATGACCACTTTGAGATGATTAGTTCACCAACCTAAGCTGATCGGTTCAACCCTCTGAGCCAATCAGTTGGGATAGTAGATTGTGCAAATCAAACAATTGTAGTTCCAATCAATCTGATACTCTTAATCAATTGGTCCAACACCTTGAACACTAAGATACTAAGCTATCAATCGATTCAGTGTTTAACTGAACTACTAAATTTCTTTAGTAATCAATCTAAACATCATTTGTGGACAAACTCCTCTTCTAGGTTAAATCCTATGTGTGTGACCCTACATGCACATTTCACGTTGGCAGTGAAAGTCCATAACTCTTATGACTTCACAAGCAAAGAGTGGTTCCTATTCGCACATCAGTGCTACCCAAGTGAAAAGGAAAGTTGGAGAAAAACTTTCAATCCTACAATCCTTAAATGGTGTTACAACAAATGTATAATTCCTTTGTCACTGATATCCCGAATGAACTCAAGGTATGGAATAGTCATCTTGTCAATGTTCATTCACTTTCTTGATCTCAAAGTAGATTTGAGGATATATGTATGACATCAATATCACATATTGATTCACACATGAATGTGCACGCCTATCTCAATCCTACTCATCAAGTATCCATGGATATCAAACTCCCTCAGGAGGGACAAATCTCATATCTGTCACACACCCCTCAAAAGCCACATGTGTCAAAGCCACCCAATCATCACCTTTATAACAACCCATGTTTCAGGATTGTGTTTCATGATGTCAAAGTGTACCCAACGACATGTGTTGAGTGTAGTGATTTTAGGTCAAAGAATCACACTCACCACCATCACTATAAGAACTGACTGTGACTACCATGTCATGGTTCCATGTGTCAAACTCACGGTGGGTCTATCTGATACACTTGATCTCTAACAAGTACCTATGTGTTTGGTTTGATATCTCCATATCATGACTAACAAGATTTTTTCATCAACCAACACCACAATCTAGTCTTGTGGGTCATTGCTGTCTATCTACCTTCCACAATGACATGTGACTAGGGACATAATAAGAATGTACAAAAATCTTAGCATCCGTATGATCTCATCGTTCAGGTCTTGAACCTGAAAGCATATGTCATTGAATATTGTCAATCTCTAGACATTAATCTGTTCTATCATTAACTCATATGACTGAACCAGAAAGAAATGGAAGATTTCCTTTTATGCTTATGTCTTTTATGAGGATTTGGGGGTGTGAGGTATATGCCAAGAAAATCTTTCCAGACAAGCTAGGCCCTAGATCTGATAAATGTTATTTTGTTGGATATCCTAAGGAGACCAAGGGATATTACTTATACCACCCAACTGAAAACAAAGTGTTTGTTGCCAGGGATGATGTGTTCCTAGAAAAGGAATTTATTTTTAAAGGAAGCAGTGGGAGGAAAATAGAGCTTGAAGAGGTTCATGCACAACAAGAAAACATTGAACCAATAGATGTACAAGAGGAATATAGAGATTCACAAGGTGTTGTGGAATCTCAGTCTCCTCAAGTAACACAAGGCCCTCGTAGATCTAGTAGGACATGCCTTGAACCTGAGAGGTTTGGATACCTTGTGACTCAGGAAGGCAGTGAGTTGATCATAGATGATGATCCAACTACCTATCTAGAGGCTATGGAGGGACCAGATTCTAAGAAATGGATTGAGGCCATGAAATCCGAGATGGAATCCATATACTTCAACAAAGTATGGACTTTGGTGGAACCACCTGAACGGGTAAAACCCATAGGGTGCAAGTGGGTCTTCAAGAAGAAGACCGACATGGATGGAAATGTGCAAACTTATAAAGGTAGATTAGTTCCAAAGGGTTTCCGACAAGTTCAAGGAGTTGACTATGATGAAACTTTTTTTCCAGTTGCCCTAATTAAATCCATCAAGATCATGCTTGCTATTGTGGCTTACTATGATTATGAGATTTGGAAAATGGATGTTAAAACCACATTTATTAATGGGAATATAAATGAGGATGTGTACATGACACAACCTAAAGGTTTTGTAGATCCAAAGAATGCCAATAAAGTCTGGAAACTGCAAAGGTCAATCTATGGATTGAAGCAAGCATCTCGGAGTTGGAATCTTCGATTTGATGAGGAAGTCAAAGTGTTTGGCTTTATTCAAAATGTAGATGAACCTTGTGTGTACAAGAAGGTTAGTGGGAGCATGACCACATTCCTCATATTGTATGTGGATGATATACTATTGATGGGGAATGATGTCTCAGCCTTAGAGAAGGTAAAGACTTGGCTAGGGAATACTTTCTCAATGGACTTAGGAGAAGCATACTACATTCTAGGAATTAAGATCTATAGTGATAGATCTAAAAGGCTTCTTAGATTAAGTCAAAGCACGTACATTGACAAAGTGTTGAAGCAGTTCAGCATGGAGAACTCAAAGAGAGGCAACATCCCCATGCTACATGGAGTCACCGTCTCTAGAGCTCAATGTCCCCAATCTTGTGAAGAGAGGGAGTGTATGAATGGGATCACATATGCATCATCCATCAGATCCATCATGTACGCTATGTTGTGCACATGCCCAAATGTCTCATATGCTCTCATCATGATGAACAAGTACGAGTTAGATCACGTGGATGCTCACTAGACAACCATAATGAACATCCTCAAGTACTGGCGAAGGACTAAGGATTAGTTCCTTATATACGACAGTGAGGAAGAACTAGTTGTAAAGGGTTATACTGATGCAAGCTTCCAAACCGACAAAAATGATTACAAATCACAATCAAGATTTGTGTTTTGCCTAAATAATGGAGCTGTGAGCTGGAAGAGTTCCAAGTAAGAAATAGTTGTTGATTCTACTACAGAGGCCGAGTATATTGCTGCTTCACATGCAACAAAGGAGGCTGTGTGGATCAGGAAGTTCATCACTACACTTGGTGTAGTTCCCAGTAGTTGTGATGAAATTGAGCTTTATTGTGACAATAATGGAGATATTTCTCAAGCTAAGGAACCCATATCACATCAGTGGTCCAAACACATATTGCGGCGCTTCAATGTCATATGAGAGATCTTACAGCGAGGAGATGTGAAGATTTGTTGATTACCAACTCAAGACAACATAGCTGATCCACTGACTAAGGCTCTTTCTCAACAGAAGCATGATGGTCATGCGAGGTCACAAGGACTGAGGTTCCTAGGTGACTGGCTCTAAGTACAAGTGGGAGTTTGTTGGTATGTATGCCCATAGAGCATGTCATGTGATGATTGTAATCAGATACTTTGTAAATGATTTGAATAATAATAAAGGAAATTTCCGATCGATATGTTTTAATTGTTTCTGAGATAATAGTGTAACATGATAGATGTCTAAAGAATTGTTTACTCAATGACATATGCTTTTAGGTTAAGGACCTAAATGATGATATCATACGGATGTTAAGATTATACATTCTTGTTTAGTCCCTAGTCAGTTGTTATTGTGGAAATAACCATAGACATCAATAACACGAAAGACTAGATTGTGTTTTGGTTGATGACAGAATCTCATTAGTCATGATATAGTGATATCAAAGCAAGCATATAGGTACTTGTTTGAGAACAAGTGTACCAGACATACCCACCATGAGTGTGACACATGGAACCATGATTTGGTAGTCACAATCAGCTCTCACAAGGATGGTGGTAAATGTGATTCTTGGACCTAAAATCACTACACTCAACACATGTCGTTGGGTACACTTTGACATCATCAAACGCAGTCCTGAAACATGGCTTGTTATAAAGGTGATGATTGGGTGATTTTGACACATGGGTATGTTGATGGGTGAGTGATAGATATGGGATTTGTCCCTCCTAAGGGAGTTTGATGTCCATGGCCACTTGATGAGTAGGATTAAGAAAGGCATGTACATGCATGTGTGAATCAATATGTGATATTGATGTCACACACATCTCACTCTACTCTGAGATCAAGGAAATGGATGAACGTTGAAAGGATGATTGTACCATGCCTTGAGTTCATTCAGGACATTAGTGACAAAGGAATTATACATTCACTGTAACACCATTCACGGATTGTAGGATTGAAAGTTGTTCCCCAACTTTCTATTTCACTTGGGTAGCACTAATGTGCGACTAGACACCACTCTTTGCTTGTGAAGTCATAAGTGTTATGGATTTTTATTACCAACGTGAAATGGACCTGCAGGGTCACACACATAGGATTGAACCTGGAAGAGGAGTTTATCCACAAATGATGTTTAGATTGATTACTAAAGGAGTTTAGTAGTTAAATTAAACACCCAGTTGATTGATAGCTCAAAATGATAGTGTTTAAGGTGTTGGACCAATTGATTAGAGTATCAGATTGATTGAAACTGTGATTGACTATTTTTTCACAGTCTGCACTTCCAACCGATCGACTCAAGGGTTGAACCGAGCAACTTAGGTTGGTGAACCGATCAGCTCAACTGGTGAGACGATCGACTCATGTGTCATGAGACAATCAGCTCAATTGTTGAACCAGTCGATTCATGGACCAACCAAGATCGTTTGGAAAGTCAGAAGACTATTTTGCAAATACAATTTGTTTCACTTGTACAAATTTGATTTGGACAAGGATTAATATTTGATTAATCAGAAACAAATATGAAAGTCAATTTGAGTTGGACCAGGACCACGAACGAATCGACTCATGCTTGAACTGATCGACTTAGAGGTCCCAAATGATCAGTTCAGGTGTGAACCGATCGATTGAGGTCACCAACTGACGTTTTAGGGTTGAAATGATCGGTTCAGCTGCCACAATTGGTTGTTTTGTGGAAAATCTCAAACCCTTCTACTCCTGCTTTAATCACGCTTTGCCCCAGACAGAGAATCATGTCCCATGACCCTCCTATATATATAGGAGTATTGGGGGCTTCTCAAAGTACAACTTAGAACACCAGTTGCTCTACAAAGTTGTCGTTCTCTCTGGTTTTGGTAACCGAGAGAGCCCGAGCAAGTGCTACCCGATAAGGGAGGCACAACATGGGAAAGACAACTGCAGAAAAGTGATTGGTGGAAGGAGAGTGTGTCGGTGACTAGTACGTCGACAGGAGGGTACAAATACTTTTGATTCCTTGTGTGACAAGGAGATGGGAGTTCCAGGAAGTCCGTGTGGACAAATGTAGAGGTGGGAGACTTCTGTCGCTCGGAGGACAACTATCAATCCTGAAAGTCTCGGTGAGACCAGGAGCTGCACAAACACCATCCAAGACCGGAGGTGAAGACTGCACAAGCCATGAGGTAACGTCACCAAGAAAGCCTCAGGACAAGGTACGCCTCTGCAAACCATTCTTCCTATTGTATAAACGTTGACACAATTCCTTTATTCTGGGTTTGGGAGAAGAATTTTTTTGTTTGCGTTGGCTTCTCTGTCTCCCGTAAAACCCAACACTGACAATGTAGTAGTTTTGGCGATCAATTTTTTTCTATGATGGTCCTTTAATGTCCGTTACTCCTACTACAACTGATGACTAACTCCATATCCAAACAAAAAAGTTGACCTCAGGTATGGGCCATAGTTGTCGGTTCCTAGTGCAAACCACTGATAGAGTTAGAATATAATTGCCGGTTGTGTTTAAATAACTAACAACTAACTTTTTATCCAAACAAAAAAATATCCTTAGGTTAGGGACATAGTCATCCGTTTTTATCCTAAAACTGGAAAGGTAGACCTACGATGGCAATTTTTTTAATAACCAACGATGTTGTGTAGTTTTTTTTTTATATAGTAGGATGCATGCCTCTGTCTGGCTATTCAGCAAGATGTAGAACTTGTAGTTCAGTTCTAAACTGTAGGTTAACAACATCATGTGAGTTTAGCTGAACAACATGCCACTAAACCTGCAATAACAAACATAATATGTACATAATTTTATTCATTCTCCGATTTCATTTCCTCACTTATGCAATCATAATTCATTAATTTTCACATTCATTCACACAAATGTTACTTCGTTTACATATACCAATTCCATTGTCTTGACATGAGAAACATTCATTCATTTATCTTCACATTCACACACATGTATATTAATCATCATTCACATATGCATCCATCAAATTTAGAGTTGCAATAAGTTATAACTTTAATTTTGATTGGGATAAAGAAGAATGATTTTTCTAAACATTGATGTCATATGTATGGAGACAAAAATTTTTGTAATTTTTTTGTATGAGGCATGTATATGTATATGTACACATGTTATAGAAAAGGAACAAAAAGAACAAAAGAGGTGAAGTTTGAAGTGCTTTTAGTACCTCCCTCACTGGTACATAGTATCCCCCCCAAACTTACTCCACACTCTATCCCAGAGTTGTGAAGTAGCTAAGGTAGGGTAATGTTAACGCAGTGAGGGTTAGCTGGTGAGCGCACCTTTTCCAGATAGAAGCTCCCACACATATTCTCCTTGTTTGCTATGGTAGTCGATGTGGTGGAGCTGGTCAGGTGTCTCTTTATTCGATATCCATTCCAGCACGAAGATGCCACAGTCATTGGATAAATGAATTTGTTGTGGACTGCCGTGGCAGAATTGGAGCTCGTGCCATTTGCTCACTGCCATCTCCAAGAATGGTTGTATCAGCGTCGTCACCTTGTCGTAGTATTTTCATACTAAGCGCTCGAGGGGTGTCAACGTTGTCGATGTACACTGCATCAGATGATCTCTGTTGTTGTCTGAGCTGTTGTAGAAGATTCCTGCTCGTTGGCGAGTGTACATCGTCAGGAGTGTCCAGTGATTGTAGTGCAGGATGGGAAGGAAGATGGTGCGCAGAACTCTGTACTGCAACTCTGCCCGAAAGGTTTGCTTCTCTCCTGATTCATCGACAAGGTAGAAGTTGTTGAACAACATTGGATGAGCTATGTATGCGTGTTCAAACTACTTCTGTAGTGTCTGGATGTAGGCGGCTGCCACAGATATCGCCAAACATCCTCCTTTTACCATATCCCTCAAGTCGTCAACCGGGACTATGACACTGTCTACCTCATAGATGACATCTACCGGGGTAGAGTAAGCTAACTTCAGAAGAACTTCATTGACCTGCTCCTGCGTGAGTGTAGAGCATGAGAAACGGTCGAAGTTGTTGATCATTTCTTCTGATATTTCAGGCGAAGCGGGGTCTTCGATTCTGTGTACTTCCCATAGGATTTCTAACCGCTTGCCAGCCCCGTAGATGTCTACTTCTATCTCAGCTTCTTTCTCTAGAGTGTTGCTGGGTTGGGAAGATTCGTCTTCTTGATCACTGTCCAGCAGCCTGTCTGGTACCCATGCATCTTGGAAGTAGCGCCTGTCTTTGATCAGCAACAAGGAGTAGGTGCTCCTGAGCTGGAAGAAGTTTTGGCCCTGGAGATGCCTTATGTATCATAATATGTTGAGCAGCTCAATGGAGCATAAGATGATAAAGGCTTTGTTTCCACTTCCCTCTTCTACTTGGACGGGGAAGTCTCCGATAGAGAATAATTTACAAATGCCGCTGTGACATTGGACTCCTTGCTTGATGGCTCGAAGAAGACACAGCGGTAAAATCCTGAGATGTTTATCTTTCGGGCGACTAAAAATAAGTCATGAGCGTGGCACCTCCTTGTTGCAGCAGCTGGGGAGTTGGATGTCATGGTTGCGGAGGTCTACCACACACACGAACCACATGTTTTGGTGCTTGTACGGGGCCAACACGATGTTCATGTTGTGCTCTTCGATGTGTCGCAACATGTTAACCACTGCGATGGAGTCTGATACTCCCATCATTAATCTTCTTGCCAAGGTCGGGGTGGCATTGTATATTGTTTGTCGACCTATCCTGGTGCTAATATTCTCTATTATTGCACCTTCTAAAACCCTGAACGACTTCTTTCTGATGATGGCTGGCGAGCGGAATGTGCTTCTGAGTGCTCCCTGTCGTACGGAGAAGTAGCCGTCACTCCAAACGACGTCTTCTTCTCCAGCCTGTGACCTCAGGACCTTTTTTAGCAGTTTCTGGTCCTTGATCGTCAGGTATCCGATGACCCTTCTGTCGAGGTCGGCCATCTCGAAGGAAGGTATCTCCGATGGCACAGAGAATTCATCTGCCGTCGAGCTTCTTCCTATGGGGGTTGTCTTTCATTGGCGGCACAGATGTCCCCCCTCTCCCTCATATTCGTCAGAAGAGTCCTCCCCCAACACTAATTGCTTCATTGTTATCCTCAGCTTCGTCTAGGGGGACTGATAGAGGTGCTTCTTCCAAACCGTGGGAGCTCGCCTATCCTGCTGAAGCTCTGTCGGCTGACCTTTGCGGTGTCCTTTCTTCAGGCGTAAGGGATGGCCCGCTGGAGGAGGAAGTGGATGACAATCTTGGCGAGGATGCTGACCAGAAGGGTTGAGAGCATGAGCTAGGAGGTGACAAAGATCTCCTCGACTGCCTTGGACACTGGTGATCGTCCCTCCTATTCATCCTCTCCTCGATCACGTCGAGGCACTGGAGGGCCTGCTGCAGTGTGGCATTGAGTGCCTCTAGTTGGCTGGGGAGGCCAACTAGAGTCAGCAGTTGTCGCTCTTGGCTATTCAGCCTCTACTAGAAAATAGAAAACTTGCGCCTTAGTGAAGTAAATGTAGCCGAGTAGCTTTTTGTTACCTCCCACAAGTGATCGAGTTTGTGCCATAGAATCTTCCCGAGTGACAGAGGGGCTCCTACAGATCTCCCTCGCATCCTCGCAACACTCATCTCGTGTGAGGGTCTACCTGAAGAGGTAGAATCTATCTCGATTGTTCACGAGGTAGTTGCTTCTGGGCGAGGCGTAAGGGCTTTCTCTGGTGTCTCGGCCTCGCCCTCTTATTGTCGTGGAGAAGGTTGCGGTGTGGGCGGATGCTGCTCCACCTCTCTGTTGTCGGCGACCACCTCTGCAGCTACTATGGGAGACACTGACGGCGGTGTTGGCATAGGCCGTGCAGCCCCGAGCTCTATCTCGAGGATCTCGGTGAACGCCTCATTACTAGCGTCCGACTGCATTTCTTCTTGTGCCACTAAGGGCACCACAGAAGTTTTAGGAGCTACGGTTGTCTCTTCCGCGGAAGCTTCCGTCGGGGTTAGTATGGAGGTCTCTGCCCCGGTTGTATCGACGACCTCCATGATCGCCGATAGTTCTTCAGCCACGACAGATATTGTCGTGATCATGGCTGGGATGGTAGGAGCTACGACAACTCTATCAATGGATGTCGTCGGTGGCTCTGGAGCAGTGGGCGGCTCGGTAGGAGTTGTTGAACATTTGCCCTGCTGTGTGTTGAGAGGAATTGGTTCTCCTCTCACAGCCACCCTCTCTTGTATACTGGTGGTGGCAGTGTAAGCGGATTCAACTGCCACCGCTTCAATCTCTGCGCTAGTCAAGACCAGCTTTTCTGCGTCGCAGTTGTTGCAGCTAGGAAGCAGAAGGAGGTTGCTTGTTCTCATGAATTTTTAGAAGTAGCTTCACCCCTCCTTGATGATGATGGCCCTCATGAGGAACTTGAGGTCGATCTTCTCGTCGCCCCTTGTCCTTGAGAGACTGCGCGGTTCCTGTGGGTACCCTAACTTGACCGCAATTAGATTGACGATGCCACCCATGCAGTACTCCTTAGTGGCATCCTTTATTGGGTGTAGCCTATTCAGCAAGAAACGTCCCAGGTTGATCATACTGCCATCCATCATGTGCCACATGAGATGGAGTTCATTGGTGTAGATGTTACTTGATTCGTTCTTGCTGAACAGTAGGGACGCCACAAGCTTGTGCACTATTCTCCAGAAGCAGAAGTGCACCGCCACCACCTTGCTTCCTGGCTTGAACGATAACTCGTCAGTCAGCTTCCTCCAGAGCTCCACGGGGTTGAACCCATCTCATTCGGTGATCCTTGTACTGTTGTTAAGCAGTTCATTCTCCTCCTCACTAGAATAAAAGATCTCATTGAGTAGCTTCTCGGAGATGGCGTGCTCAACATTGTATAGCCGCCCCTGTAGCCTGTCTGCTCCACCATATTATTCAACTTCTTCAGGTTTATTCTACACCCGGCAGAGAGATGACATGAACTCCCTAGTGAGTTCAGTGTAGGAGGTGAAGTGGCTGAAGCAGATTTTCCCCAGCCCTGCTGTAGCTAGGATATTTTCTAGTCTGTCGAAAATGCCTAGTTGAAGGAAGGACGACTGGTGGCAGAATCTGCTCGGCATGTATAGCTTTGTTGCCAGCTCTGAATATAAATGCCCATGCTCATTATCTCTGGGCACGAACCTCCCTGGTGTATGATCTAGAGGTTATGCCGCTGTGGTTGAAACTGTCATTAGGGTCGTTACTTCTTCCGCCCTTGGTCTCTTTTTAGTCGTGGATGGCCCAGCTGCCTCGGGGTTCGGGCGTTTCTGCCTGACGATTGTAGTTTCAGCTGTGGCCTTGGTGTCGATCCTCTGACCATGTTCGTCAACTTGAACGACGATTTTCTTCGTACGTGCCATATTTGTTATCATAAGAAAAGTTTATTAAGCATTTAAATGTTCCACCTTACCCGATATCGGTATCTAAAAGAAAACTATTTGCATGATAAGAAAAGTTTGGTCTGATACAAAAGCTACCCGACACCACCGTATCGGGCTTCAAAACTGAGCAATATGATGTTTGCCTGATACGATCGTGTCGGGCGATACGAAGTTCGGCTGAAAAATCACACAGGTTCATCGTGAGATACCAGGCGTCATCGCAAACAGATTTCTTGCCTGATACAAGACACGAGTGTCGCCCGTCAGGAGAAATACGAGAGGCGATACAAGACTGGGCGATACAGGAAAAACCAAACGTTATGGCCATTGCCCGATACGTCTAAAGTTCAAGGTGTGTCGGGCGATACAACCACGCGATGTGAAGCGCCCGATATGGTACGGTCAATCTGAAAGAAATGGTGTCGCCCGACACGCAAGGCAAAACAAGACTGGGAGACACGGGTCTAGCCCGATATAATGTATCGGGCAAGCGCGCGTAATAGATGTGTCGCGCGACACGGTCAAAAGTAACACAGCCAACACAAATGTGTGTCGGGCGATACAAGGAAATCAACTAAAGTCGTGAGTCCAATACGAAAGTGCACGACATGGGGGTCGTGTCGGGCAAGCCAAACAATACGATTGTCGGGCTATACCTTTGCTATCTGAAGTTAGATTGCGCGACATGAGAGCAGAAGCTAGGTTGCGCAAGGCGGGAGCAACAAGAGAAATTACCGCATGACACAGGAGTAGGTGATGAGTAAATGCAGGTGCCTGACACAGTTAAACTTCTGTTACTATATATAGCAATCCATATTGGGGGTAAAACGGGTAAAACAGGGGTACGTATCGGGCGAGGAGATAAATCATTCCCGAGATGAGCAGTCCCATCCATCAAATAAAGGCTTATTACTCCTTCCGCCAGACATGGTCGTTTGTTGCTCGGCGTATCGTCTGACACGGCTTATTGCTAAGGCATGTCGCCCGATATGCCAGGCCGATAAGGGTGTGTCTTGCACACCGCCTGAGTCTTTTTCCCGATATGGCCAGGGAACAAGGTATCCTTTCCCGATACAAGGCTCTTTGAACAAGATTCTTGATGAAAAACCAAAATCAAAGCAAAGGAAAAAGCAATTGATGGGTAAAACATCATTGGCCTATGGTGAAGTTCCCGACCTCTGATAGCATTACTCATCAATGCTCATAAAATCCAGCGGTGGCCCATAAAATAGAAGAGTCAGAGCATGTGACGCATGCGCTAACTCGGACCTTATTACAATCATAATGTTCATAATGTTTTTCTTGCAGGAAAGGAAATAGCGTCCTATTCTAAGAAAAGTAAAAACTGAGGTTGCCTCCCGAGGAGCACTGGAGTTAGTGTCATCAGCTCGACAACTTCAGATCCTTCATTTTGTGCCTTCAGCTGTTTCCACATCCTGCAAGCTTATCTCTGTCCTTCTCACGAATGCTTCATCTTCATAGAACCTTTTTACTTTGTTCATGTTCACTGGAAAAACTTTGGATGGATCTTCTTTATCATACAACTCCATCATCCCTGATGGATATATCTTTGCTACAATGAAGGGTCCGGACCACCTTGTTTGCAGCTTACTTGGAAAAAGATGAATGGAAGATTTAATTAACAAAATTTTGTCACCTTCACTTACATCCTTCTTCCTCAAGTGGTCATCATGCCACACCTTGATCCTCTGCTTATAGATCCTTGCATTCTCATAGGCATGCATTCTCAATTCTTTGAGTTCCTGTAACTGTAGATATCTTTTCTCCCCAGCCTTTTCTAGATCCATATTCAGGAACTTAATTGCCCAAAGATCCTTGTGTTCAAGCTCTAAAGGTAGATGACCGGATTTCCCATAAATCAATTTGTAAGGGGTGTTCTTTATATGTAGTTCTGTAGGCCCAAAGGGCGTCATCGAGCTTCATCGACCAATCTTTCCTCGTACGGCTGACAGTCTTCTCTAAAATTTGCTTAATTTGCCTATTCAAAACCTCCACCTGCCCCGAAGTTTGAGGTTGGTAGGGCATAACGACCTAGTGTTTAACCCCATACTTTCACAGGAGTGCTTCAAACTATTTTTCCCCGAAATGTGATCCACCATCACTTATCACAATACGAGGTACTCCAAAGCGAGGGAAGATAGTCTTCTCAAACAACTTGATCACTGACTTGGAGTCGCAAGTTTGAGTGGCAACGACTTCCACCCATTTAGACACATAATCCACTACGACTAGAATGTATTGATACCCTTTTGATGGGGGAAATGGACCCATGTAGTCAATTCCACATACATCAAAGATCTCGACTTCGACCCAATTGGCCATAGGCATCTCATTTCTTCTTCCAATGTTTCCTGTCGATTGGCATTCTTTACAAACATTTACATAAATTGCAGCGTCCTTGAACAAGGAGGGCCAATAAAAACTCGATTGCAGCACCTTGGCAGTGGTTCTTTCGCTCGACAGGTGTCCTCCATATGGAGAGGCATGACAATCTTTTAAAATGTTTGGGACTTCTTCTTCAGGGATACACCTTCTATATAGGTTGTCTGCACATCTTCTAAAGAGAAGAGGATCATCCCAATAGTAGTTCTTAACATCTGAAAAGAGCTTCTTCTTTTGATTGAAAGTTATATCAGGAGGCAACTCTCCGCAGGCAAGTTAATTACAAGTATCTGCAAACCAAGGCAAATTTTCACCTTTGGTTTCAACCATCAGTAAGGCTTCATCAACATAGTTTTCGCTAATAGGTGGATCCTTCTGGTCTTCGACTACGATCCTTGATAAGTGGTCTGCGACCACATTTTTTGCACCCTTCTTATCAACAATCTCGTGGTCGAACTCCTAGAGTAGCAAAGCCCTCCTTAACAACCTAGGTTTGGTATTCTTTTTCTGCATAATATATCTTATAGCCCCATGGTCTATGTAGACCTTCACCTTTGTTCCGATAAGATAGGATCTGAACTTGTCGAAAGAAAAGACAATCGCGAGCATCTCTTTCTCTGTTGTCATGTAATTCACCTGAGCTTCATCCAGAGTACGACTAGCATAGAAAATTACATGGTGCCTTTTGTCCTTTTTCTGTCCCAGGACTTCTCCTACAACATAGTCACTGGCGTCACACATAAGCTCGAAAGGTAGCTCCCAGTCCGGAGCTTGAAGGATAGGCGGTGAGATAAGGGCATCTTTTAAGGCCTGAAAAGCAATTAGACAATCGTCAGAGAAATTGAATTCAACATCCTTTACCAGAAGGTTGGACAACAGTTTTGAGATCTTTGAGAAGTCTTTTATGAATCTTCGGTAATATCCGGCATGCCTGAGAAAACTCCGCACTCTTGTTACAGACTTCAGTGGGGGTAGCTTAGATATGGCTCCAACCTTGCTAACGTCTACCTCGATGCCATGCCTCAAGACTTTATGCCCTAGCATGATGCCTTCTTGTACCATAAAGTGGCCCTTCTCCTAGTTTAGGACCAGACTCTTTTCTTCACAGCATTGCAAGACTAGAGACAGGTTTTTTAGGCAGACATCGAAGTCCTTTCCATAGATGGAAAAGTCATCCATGAAAACTTCCACGATGTCTCCCAAAAAATCTGAAAACATCGATATCATGGAACGTTGAAACGTTGCGGGAGCATTGCACATGCCGAAAGGCATTCTTCGGAAGGCGTAAGTCCCATAGAGACAGGTAAAAGTGGTTTTTTCTTGATCATCTGGTAAGATAGGGACTTGATTGAACCCAAGAAAACCAACAAAAAACCAGAAATAGTCATGATGCGCCAATCTTTCTAGAACTTAATCAATGAAAGGAAGCAGGTAATGATCATTTTTCGTGTCTTGGTTCAGTTTTTGGTAATCAATACACATCCTCCATCCAGTGATGGTCCAAACCGCCACTTCATTGCCTTTATGTCCTTTTACTACTGTTATACCCCCTTTCTTTTGTACCACATGGATCAGACTTACCCAATTACTGTCATTGATTGGGTAAATGATCCCTACATCCCTCAGTTTGATTACTTCTTTCTTCACAACTTCTTTTAGCATCTGGTTCAATTTCCTCTGGGGTTGAGCCAGAGGTTTAGCAGATTCTTCCAAATTAATGTGATGCATGCATAGTGTAGGGATAATGCCTATGATATCCTCTATCAAGTATCCTATAGCCTGCCTGTGGAGTCTCAACTCCTCAAGAAGCTTTTGCAATTGATCTTTTGTAAGATAGGCATTAACTATGACAATATTTCTCTCTTCTTGATCTAGAAATTCATACCTTAATCCTTCAGGTAGCTGCTTCAGCTCTAGTTTAGCCTTGGGTGCCTTTTCTTCCGGTGCCTCCTCTAGAGAATCAAACTTAACTATTTCTATTACCTCTTCCTCGTCGCTCAAATCTTCATCAAATCGATTTAGATAGTTGAGAAACTCTACAACCTCTGGATCTTCAGAATCTTCAGCATCAGAATCTTGATTGCTCAAAGCTCTCACAAGAGGGTCTACCATTATGATATCTTCCTCCATCTCTTAACAAAACTTGTTGTAGCTTTCTACAAAGTAGGCAGATTCTAGTAGGGATGGTCCCTTCATGGCATCCTGTGGAGTCTCAACTCCTCAAGACCTTTCTGCTCGATATTATCTCCAACGGAAAAAGTAATGGTGAAAGCCCCTGGATCCTTCTTCTTGTTGGATAAATATGCTTTAACAAAAGCAAAAGACATACTAGCTAGATGCACAGTCTCAACCCTTTCGCCTCTTTTCTTCTTGGTTATTAGAACCTTGAAAAACTTGATGTAGGTCGACATTTCCTCTAAAGCATCCAGAAAGGGTACTTTGAGGTGTAGCTTCTTTTTTGACTCCATAAACCTCTTGTAACGCTTTTTAATATGTGCCTTTATCAGTTTGTAAGGGAAAGGAAACTTAGGAGAGTAAGGACTTCTTTCACCAAATAGTTCCTCCATAGATCTGGGTACTGGGTCCTTGTCATGAGGCTGTTGGTTGTCTTCCTCTGTGGTATTTTCTGTCGCAATCCTTGATTCAGGTTCCTCGGGTCTGGATGCTTCAGGACGTTCTACTATCTTCCCTAATCTCAACACTGCCATTTTAGCAGATTCGGTGTTGGAGGGTATCTTACCTGAGGGATTCTTTATTAACTTGGCCATCTGGGCCAACTACTGATCTATTTGGCATTGGTGCGTCTGCATGTCTGCCATCTGAACCTGCATCATGTTTAGAACTCCTGAATTTGACAATGCGCTTTGTGCCAATTGGTTGTGGATAGTATCCTGTCTTTTTACAAAATCGAACAATTGACCCACCAAGTCTGGTTGGTTCGAGTTCTTGTCCTGAATTTTCTCCTTAGCTTGACCCTGGATTTGACTAGGGTTAGCTGCTTGGCGAATTTGGTACTTTCCTTGCCCTTGGAAGCTGCCTTGTTCGATTGGAAATTGGTAGTTCTGGTGAACTAACCTTGTCCCCCCTTTTCTCAAATCCTTGAGGTTGCTTGGTTGGGTTATTCAGCTGATGCAAGTTTTTGACCGCATCCTTGTTGCCTGAGTTAAAACCCGGATGATCTGGTCTCTTGATGTTGATAAAAGAGACATTCTCGGCTTCCTCTGCTTCAGATTCACTTTCACTTGACTCGCCAGGCCGGGTGTATAACGTAGTTATCAACCCTGTGTCCATCTTCTCCGCAGGTGACACATTTCATGACTTTCGCAACTTGCTTCTTCCCTTTTCCACCTGATTCTTTGAATTGTCTGACGTTAGTGGCTATCTTATGGATTTGAGTGGTGATAGCTTCAAGAGCCTTAGATTCGACTGAAGGTCCTTCACTAGCAGCCTTCTTAGCATATCCTCTATCAGATCTGTCACAATTGGTGTCGACATGTAGTTCAGCCATGTTCTCGATGATCTTTTTGGATCTGTTGGGCTTCTTCCTCAGAAAGTCACTTCCTGCAGTTGGATTTAGTGAAACCCTTTCCTCAGGGGTCAGACCATTGTAAAAGGTGGTTATCAGGAAACCCTTCTTGTAGTTGTGATGAGGGCAGTCCCTCTGATATTCTTGATATCTTTCCCAGGCTTCATGTAGATTCTCATTCAACTTTTGCATAAATGAGGTGATCCTCTGTCTATTTCTAACAGTTTTCTCCGTAGGGTAAAACTTGTTTACAAAAGCTTCTGCCAACGCATTCCATCCATTCAGAGCTTGATGCAGTAGCCCGAGGTACCAGGATAGGGCCTTGTCCTCTAAGGAAAAGAAGAAGCCCTTGTAGTAAATGACCTCTTGTGGAACTCCCCACATTTTAATGGTACCACAGATGTTCTTAAAAGAATCTAAATGATGGTAAGGGTTATCGTTCTTCGAATTCCCATGGAAACTCTTATTCTGGATCATAGATATTACAGATGGTTTCAGCTCAAATTTAGTTGCATTGAACCTTGGGATAACAACATGACATCTTGAGTTATTGGCCTTTGTGGCAGCCAATTCCCTGAGGGTCTTTTCTTCTTTGTTAGAATCTTCGTTGTTGTTGTTTCCATGGTTCTGCTCCTGATTATGTTGATTTCTTCGGTGTCTGTGGTGATGACGACGTCTCTCGCGGTGATGATCATCCTCGAATTATTCTGTTTTAGGTTCTTCATGTTGCTCGTCGTCGTCATAACGATCATTGTTCCCACGCGGAGGTGAGTGGGGTCCAACTCTAGCATTTTTCTCACCTTCTAAAAGAGGTGGTTCGACGTGAGGTGGGATGACTAGCGGTGTCGGTGCTCAACTGAGCAAAATGTTTTTTCCTGAGTACCTGAATAGCATGTATAATCAAGTTAGAAAACTTTTATCAATAAAATGAGTTACTCTATACTCATTACAGGTGAGAAGATCAAAAAGGAAAAAGTGTTGTCAAGCTTATTTCTAAGCTTGAGGCACAGGAGTGTAGTTAGTGGATCGAGGTTCATTAATAGTACCATTTTGCCTTGTCCCCGACAACGACACCAAAAAGTTGACCGGCCTAAATCGTGCATCCAAAAGGAGCGGATTTGGAGTAGTCAAACTTTTAAATAACCCAACTCTTAGGCCCCCGCAAAAATGACGAGGTCTGAAGTAGCAATCGGGGTCGAACCACAGGGACAAGGGTGGTAGTGTTAAGAACTCAGAATCAACACATTACACTATGGTAAAATAAAGGTGAGGATAAAGATCCCAAAGGGAACAACAGGCGAAGATCGATAAAATAAAAGAAAACTATCTCCAACTGGAGTTACAAGGAAAATTAAGGTTTTTAAGCATTTATCGGTTTTTAGGGGTTTTGCACAAAAGAACCAGAGGAGATAACAATATTTCTTTGGTAAGGAATGAAGGAAGAAACTTTTGTAAAACAAGAGGCGGAAGGAACATCCAGTACCCCTTCTCTCAAAGAGGGTACCTGTAACTAAGCACCAACACCTCTCTCAAGGTTGTTGGACTTGGGTTAGAGTGGAATGATTACTAAAGCAACTCTGATCTTGGGTACTCCAATACTCCTGGATCAGACCAAACACTAGAGCCACAACACCTCTCTCGAGGTTGTTGCAACGGGAAACACGATTCGATAGCTAGTCAAAACACAATCCAAGCATACAATCTAGAGTTCGGATGCTAAACAAAGTAATCATCCAACAAAAAGGAACCAAACATAAAGCCAACAGATATTTAAAGATCCTCTAATTCCATTAGCATAATCATTATATAAAAGGGTTTGGTTACATTGCATAAGTAAAGAAAGTAAATGAATGAAAAAGGAAAGATAGGTATCGTCTCCTTGATTTAGGAAATTGACAAGCAACAACAGATCCCTAAGGGCCCTCTAGCCCGATATCAGGTGGGTGCTCAGCCTGATATGCCTGTGACGAGCAGCATCCCTTGTCGGGCGACACACCATGACAAACATATGTATGGGTCAAAGCGCTCATGCCAGATATGCCCGTGTCGGGATGCCACCCTCTCGACCGACACACCATAATGATTGATTCGTATCAGGCTCGGTATCGTGTCGGACTAGAGATCACTTAGAGTATCGGGTTCCTCGTATCGGGTGGCCCCTCTAGTCGATATCAGGCTTTTGCGGCTACCAGGACGGATTCTAAGTGAACCATTCCCGCCCTCTCGGGTCTGGGAAGTGCTCACCTAGTATCGCCCGGTACACCTCTGGGACGCGACACACTAGCTCCAGATACTTTCCAAAGTTAGCTTTCATGAGGTTCTGACCCATCCCATCAGAGTCCTGTAGCTGCTATTTATAGGTAGCAGTTAGGAGAAGTTGCGGTTCTCCGGGCACCACGTGTCCTCCATCAACTCTATTATTGCGGTTTCAGGGATGCCCGATATGCGTGTTGCCTAGGACAGAGTGTGTCAGGATGTAAGCGTGTCAGGTGTCGTGACGAGTGGGTGCCTTCTGGTGGGTGGCTTATATCGTGCGACACGCTTCAGTAGTCATGGCGAGTACAGCTCCTTGTCGGGTAAGTGGGGTGTCGCCCATCAGACCTTCCTTGCGCGACACGCCTGTGTCGTGCGACAGATGTATCAGGCTACTGTATGTCGGGCAGTGAGTGTGTCAGCAGACTGGTAGGAGGGTCAATATAGGTAGAACACATACATGGGCCGAGACGGGCTTTTTGGTGATAAAAGAGTGGAAAAACGAGGAAAACCCTACAAAAGATGATAAAATTGGGATAAGAGCGTAGTGTGGCATGTTTATTTAAAATCATGAAAAAAAGGAGAGGAAAACAGTTTAAAAGGGCAGATTTGACAACGAAATAAGTGCCTAAAACATCACAAAATTTGGTGTTATCAATGCCCTTTGGAAAGAAATTATCACCCCAAATTGCTTATTAGTTGTTTGGTCTACTAAATAACTGACAACTAGGTGCAATCAGTGAGGCTCAAATATTTTTTATTGGAGGTTTTTATATTTCATCGGTTTATTGTAGAAATCGATAACTAGGTATTTTCATGCAATGTCCCCGTAAAAATATTTTCCCCCCAAATTTCTTCTCCATCGTTGATTTTTCTTGCTAAACTGACGACTATACCCCTAACCCGAGGTCAATTAATTTTTTTAGATATGTAGTTAGTCCTTAGTTCTTTCAAAAGTAATTGAAGACTAGCTTTAAACTATTTTGTTATTTTTTTCAACAATCGACGACTGTGGCCTTAAACCCATGTCATTTTTTTTGTTTGGATATGGAATTATTCGTTAGTTTTGTCAACCTTAACTGACAACTATCTTCAAACTGTGTCATCGGTCTGCATTTGAGCCGATGACTATGTCCCTAAAATGGGGTCTATTTTTTGTTTGGATTAGGAGTCAATAGTTGGTTTTGTATGATTAATCGATGACTAAGTGCTTAGTAGTCAGTTTTTCTAAACAAACGACGACTAAGGGTAACTTCATAGAACCCTCTCAAAACACACTTTCTCCCACTCTATTTTTCATCATGATTTCCACCTAGGTCTTTAGCGATTCTATTGTCATTGCTCAATCCGCTGGGCCACTATTGTTGCTCTTCCTCCAGCAACTATTGCTATAGACTTTCTCCATTGCTCACCGTCACTCTTCCTCCAGCTGTCGCCGTTCTTGCTATGCTCTCTTGAGGAGTTCCTCACCGCTGGGAGCTTGGGCCTGAGGACATCGGAGGAGTTGATGTGCTCACTGCTTGAGGATCTGCTGTGCTTACTGTTGCGAGAGTTTGGGCCTCAGGATGTCAGAGATTCTTCTTACCCTATTACTAGGTAGGTTACATATCCCCCAAATATCCCACTGGCCTCATCACCTGCTAAAATAATAATTTCCCTCTTTGTACCAAGTGTTAATCTAGATTCCTTTTTTCTTACATTATTGTAGTTATGTTGTTGAGAGTAAATCACTTTTTTATGGTTACTTACTTATTGCTCTTGCATTAATTTGTGTTAATTAGGATTTCTATTTCTTAGTTAGTGTAATTTGTATTCTTTCCTTACATTGTTAACTTTAATTTCTAGTTTACCTCAGGTAATCTATGTTGACTTGAGAGTTATACATTGCCCATATTTTGATAATGACTTAACCATTCCATTTTTATGTTTCTAATATGTTTGTTCAAGATTGATTTCAAGCTTTAGGTACATGAAAAGGATCAAATTATACAAGCCCTATCTTGTTCAAGTTCAAGTCAAATGTAATGCAAGTGTGAGTTTTGGGAAATCATTCCAAATGACCTTAGATGATTTTTTAATCACTTGTATTGATGATATGACTTGTAGCTAAGATGAGAAAAAAATTAGGATCACTTAATTCCATGGTTTAATTACTCAAATGTCAATTTAGAAAATTTGTCACATGTTGTTCGCCAGTTGAGTTGGAAACATGACTGATCCTATGATGGATTTTCTGAAGATGACCCATATGTCGAGTTGTACACTCACAAAACTCCACCAACCGACTCACTGAGAAAACCTAATTTTAGCTCATTGGTCGAGTTTCCCATAACAAACTCGACTGATAGTATGAAAATTGTCTTTGTCATTTAGCGGATCGGTCGAGTTACCTTTATTGAAACTCGACCAAATGTATTATATAGAAAATTGAAAATAAGTAATTATAACTATTGCTGAGTTGTTTTGGGAAAAAATTGTAGGGTTTTGTGGAGAAAACATGTGTGGCGGAAGCAACTAAATCCACGCAACCCGTAACAGGATCTCTTCGATAACAGCGTATTCGGAAACAGGTTTGCGGGATATACCTTATTGCGGAACAAGTCCGGCGATGTCCCGCTGCATGACAATGCAACGCTGCTTGTCAAACACGGACGGAACTTCTCTCCCATGCACTGTCGAAGGTTGATCCGGCGGCGCTTCTTTGTGGCAGTGATGTCCGCCGCTTGTAGCGCGTACAGGTGGTCGTCGACGTCCTCCGAACGCAGGCGTCAATGCGTCTGCGTCTCTACTTCGTCCATGCAGATGGACGGAACTCCATGTCGCGCTTCTCAAGCCAGCGGGAAAGAGTATGTCTCTGCGGCGGCGTGCTAGCGGCGCGTTGCTCTCCTTTCTCTCCTAAGGACGATGAAGGCTAGGGTTTACGTGCGTGAGCGTAAACGGAAAAACCTCTCTCTATCTTATATATATATCGACCGTCAATCCTCCTTTAAATAGGATACGAAGGGAAGTAGGGTTTACTAAACCCATCAGTAAATAGAAACGTTGCGTTAATTAAAACGCTTGTGGATTAATTAGAATATTCCGAAATTCATTAATTAACCAAATAATCACATTAATTGATTAATTAAAATCTGACTCCATGCAATCGCTTGGGATGGCTCTACGGGCATACATATACCAACAGACTCCCACTTGCACTCAGAGCCAGTCACTCCAATATTATTCTAATCCATTTCATAAACATTTTAGTAATCAATGTGATTCGGAGCAATTCCAATCAAATCCACAATTATACTCCTATTCCAATACATCCTATGCGTGTGACCCGGTAGGCTCCAAATTACGTTGGCAGTGATATCCATAATCATATTATGATTTCACAAACAATGATTGGTATCTAGCAAGACTTCATTACTACCCAAGTAATTGGAGAAGTTGGAGAACAACTTAACCTATCATTCATGATTGGTGTTATAGTGATTGTATAGTTCCTTTGTCGCTGATATCTGGATTGAACTCAAGTCATGGAATTGTTATCCTTTTCAACGTTCAATCCATGTTCCTTCAACTAGAGCAGACTGTTTGAGATATATGTAAGCTCAATATCACATATTGATTCACATCAGCATGGCCATGCATTTCTCAGTCTCGCTTATCAAGTGGTCGGAATATCAAACTCCCATAGGAAGGACAAATTCCATCTACATCACTCACAGTTATCCCCATGTGTCACAGTGCACCCAAGCACCATCGTTATGGAAATCCTTATTCAGGACCACGGTGGATGATGTCAAAATACACCGAACGACATGTGATAAGTGTAGTGACTTCAGGTCTAAGAACCACAATCACCACCATCATTATGAGATATGACTCTAACTACCAATCATGGTATCCATGTGTCACTCTCAAGGTGGCTCTATCCGATACACTGTTCTCTAACAAGTATATATGTATTTGGTTTGATATCTCCATATCATGGATAATGAGATTCTTTCATCAACCAAGATACATTCTAATCTTATGTGTTATTGATGTCTATGGATATTTCCACAATAACAACTGATTAGGTACAAAACAAGAATACATACTCTTAACATACATATGATCTCACTGTTTAGGTCATCAACCCAAAGACATATGTCGTTGAGTATATTATTCTATAGACATCTATAAGTTTTATGGTCATCTCACAATATAAAACACAAACATATAGATTGGAAACTTGCCTTTATTGATATGATCAATGTAGTATTACAAATCGTTTACATAGTATCCCATTACAATCATCGAATGATAGTCTCTATGGGCATACATACCAATAGATTCCCACTTACACTTATACCCAATCACTCATGAATCTCAATCCAAGTGATCGAACATGTCCGTCATGTTTCTGCTGTGAAAGTGCTTTTGTGAGCGGGTCAGCCACATTGCTTTCTGTAGGTACTCTGCAAATCTTCACATCTCCTCGTTGTACGATCTCTCGTATGAGATGGAACCTCCATAGAATATGTTTAGAAAGTTGGTGCGATCTTGGTTCTTTAGCCTGTGCAATTGCTCCATTGTTGTTGCAAAACAACTCAATTGCATCACCAGCGCTAGGAACCACTCCAAGTTCAGAAATGAACTTCTTGATCCACACAACTTCCTTCGCAGCATTAGATGCAGTAATATATTCAGCCTCTGTTGTAGAATCAGCAATCATCTCTTCCTTGGAACTCTTCCATCTCACAGCTCCGTTGTTCAAGCAAAACACAAATCCAGATTGTGATCTGTAGTCATCTTTGTCAGTTTGGAACCTAGCATCGGTGTAACCCTTTACCACAAGCTCTTCCTCACTGCCGTATACCAAGAATTGATCCTTAGTCCTTCTCAAGTACTTTAGGATGTTCTTTATGACTGTCCAGTGACATTCACCTGGATCTGACTGATACCAACTCGTCATGCTCAAAGCATACGACACATCAGGACGAGTACATAACATTGCGTACATGATAGATCCAATTGCTGATGCATATGGAATCTTACTCATGTGTTCCCGTTCATCACATGAACTAGGACATTGGGATTTAGAGATTGTAACCCCATGGGACATGGGAAAGTTACCTCTCTTAGAACCCTCCATGCTAAACCTCCTTAGCACCTAGTCAATGTATGTGCTCTGGCTTAGGCCTAGAAGCCTTCTAGATCTATCTCTATAGATCTTGATCCCTAGTATATAGGATGCTTCACCTAAATCATTCATAGAGAAAGTCTTCCCTAGCCAACCTTTTACTGTTTGAAGAGTAGGGATGTCATTTCCCATCAATAGTATGTCATCTACATACAATATGAGAAATACGACTGTGCTCCCACTAACCCTTTTGTAAACACAAGGTTCATCTTCATTTTGACTAAAGCCAAACTTTTTGACTACTTCATCAAAACGTAGATTCCAGCTCCGAGATGCTTGCTTCAATCCATAGATTGACCTTTGTAGCTTACAGACTTTATTGGCTTCCTTTGGCTCGATAAAACCCTCAGGTTGTGTCATGTACACATCCTTGAGTAAATTTCCATTAAGGAATGTTGTTTTAACATCCATCTGCCAAATCTCATAGTCATGATAAGCTGCAATGGCAAGCATGATCCTTATGGATTTAACCATGGCAACTGGTGAGAAGGTCTCATCATAATAAACACCTTGAATTTGACGGAATCCTCTTGCAACCAATCTACCATTATAGGTTTGAACATTTCCATCCATGTCAGTCTTCTTCTTGAAGACCCACTTGCACCCTATGGGTCTTACCCCTTCGGGTGGATCCACCAAGGTCCATACCTTGTTGGTGTACATGGATTCCATCTCAGATCTCATTGCTTCGAGCCATTTCTCAGATTTTGGTCCCTTAGTAGCTTCTGGATAGGAAGTTGGCTCATCTGCTATGCCCAATTCGTCACTATCTTGAGTCACGAGAAATCCAAATCTCTCAGGCTCAAGTCGTGTCCTACTAGACCTACGAGGTTCTTGTGTTACATTTGGAACTTGAAATTCCACAACAACTTGTGAGTCTTCATGTTCCTTATGTACCTCCTCAGGTTCTCTGCTTTCTTGTTGGTCTCAAACTTCTTCGAGCTCTACATTCCTCCCACTAATTCCTTTGGAAATAAATTCCTTTTCAAGAAATACAGCTGTCCTAGCAACAAACACTTTGTTGTCAGTTGGTGTGTAGAAGTAGTATCCCCGAGTTTCCTTGGGGTAGCCAACAAAATAGCATTTTTCCGATTTGGGTCCAAGCTTTTCAGGAAATTGTTTCCTAACATAAGCTTCACATCCTAAAATCTTTAACATAGACAAATTGGGACGATTCTCATTCCATATCTCATATGGTATCTTTTGAACCAATTTGGAAGGTACACGGTTAAGTGTAAACGCTGCAGTTTCAAGAGCATATCCCCAAAACGATATTGGAAGTTCGGCTGAACTCATCATTGATCGTACCATGTCTAATAATGTACGATTCCTTCTTTATGACACCCCATTATGTTGTGGTGTACCAGGTGGAGTCCATTGTGATACAATACCACTGTCTCTCAGAAGGTCCTCAAACTCTTGACTTAAGTATTCGCCACCTCGATCTGAACGGAGTGCTTTAATACTCTTACCAAGTTGCTTCTCTACTTCATTCATGAAAGTCTTGAACATTTCAAGAGTTTCTGACTTGTGTTTCATAAGATATACATAGCCATACCTACTGAGGTCATCAGTGAAGGTAATGAAGTATTGATAGCGTCCTCTAGTATTTGATCTAAAAGGTCCACATACATCAGTATGTATGAGCCCTAGCAGATCACTGGCTCTCTCACTGTGTCCAGTGAAAGGAGTTTTGGTCATCTTACCTAATAAACATGCCTCACATGTCTCTAATGATTCAAAATCAAAAGAGTCTAGATAACCATCCTTATGGAGTCTAGATATGCGCTTCTCGTTTATGTGCCCAAGACAACAATCCCATAAGAATGTTTTGTTTGAGTTTTCAAGTTTTAACCTTTTAGTATTTACGTTATATATGCTAGTCTCAAGTTCTAACAAGTGGATACCATAAGACATAGGGGCATTGCCATAAAAGATCTCATCTTTAGATATAGAAATAATTCCATTCTTAATGTGAAATTCAAATCCACTCTTGTCCATACAAGATACAGAAATAATATTTCTATTAATGGCAGGTACGTAATAGAAATTCTCTAATTCTATTACAAGGCCCGTAGGCAAAAATAAACTAATAACTCCAACTGCGGTGGCAGCAACTCTTGCTCCATTAGCAACCCGCAGCTCGACTTGGCCCTTTCGTAAAGGCTTACTTCTTATCAGATCCTGCATATTAGAACATATGTGAGATCCACATCTGGTATCCAGTACCCATGATGAAGAAGTATTTAAGTTTATCTCAATAACGTATATACCTGAAGTGGAGATCTCTATCCCCTGCTTCTTCTTCCTCAGTTCCTCCAGGTAGAGGGGACAGTTTCTTTTCCAATGTCCAGGCTGGTGACAATGGTGACAACTGCCTTCTTTGGAGATCCCACCTTTAGCTTTGAGCGCGGATGACTTTGGCTTCTGCCCGGCTTTAGAACCTTTCTTAGCCTTGCTTTTGCCTTTTGACTTTCCCTTTGCCTTGCTGATCACCATCACAGACTTGGGCTTGTCTTTCTTCATCTGTGCTTCAGCTGTCCTCAACATGCCCAACAATTCTGACAATGGCTTATCAAAATTGTTCATGTTGTAGTTCATGACAAAATGACTATATGATTCAGGCAACGATTGTAGAATCACATCAGTGGCCAAATCTTGACCTAGGGGAAATCCCATCTTGGATAGGCTTTCCACGTACCCAATCAAGGTGAGTATATGGGTGCCAACTGAGTCTCCCTCTTTCATCTTGCTTTTGAACAAAGCCTTTGAGACATCATATCTCTCCTGTCTTGCTTGATGTTGATACATGTTCTTGAGATATGTTACCATCTCCATGGCATTCATGTTCTCATGTTGCTCTTGCAACTCATAGTTCATTGAGCACAACATCAGACACTTGACATCGACGACATCATCAAGGTGCTTCTTGTAAGCATCCTTTTCAGCCTTGGGCGCATTTACGGCAGGCTCCTCTGGCTCTGGTGTTTCAAGGACATAGAGCTTACGCTCATCTGTGAGAACAATTCTCAGCGTCCTAAACCAGTTTTGAAAGTTGGTTCCGGTAAGTTTGTCCTTCTCAAGGACCGATCGCAACGAGAAAGTGTGGGTGTTGGTTGCCATTTGATTGCTACAAAAGAAAATTTTGCATTTAGTCCAAAACATTTTGACTGGTAAAGATTTGATAAACGAGATTAGTTAGGCCTTTAATTAATTATGCTCCCACTATTTTATTCAAATTGATAGCCCTCACTATTAACTCGGAAGATTGCAACGCACAACCTTCTAGTGAGCCAAGACCCAAAATAAATGGATCAATTCCCAGCCAACGCCGGCGTTAAAGACCAAATACTAAGGTAGGCAACTTTTGCCAATTGCATCATATGCAACTCTTGGATAGATGATCATGTACAACTCCTTGCCATGATGCATCTGTGTGCCTCTAGGTACTTGATCCTATCAAGGTTCCCTAGTCAAGTCCAACCCATAAGCCAACACGATGAGTGTGCACCCTGCGGAGGCAGACCCACACACCCACCATCACACTTCCATGAGATAGATAGTGTACCACGCGGAGGTGTGCCCACACATAATCGATCAAGCTTTTCATGTGTGTTGCTTTATGGAAGGCAACTAAAACTTAATATTATTAATTGAGGGGTTTTATTAATACATATACATATCCAAACACCACATACTTATAGTACGTATCATATACTACTATATCCACAACCACAAATGATAGACATGCAATCACAAACACAAATACATCGGTTATGGCTATACTATTGTAATCCTTTGGAGCAAAAAAGGATTACGGTCCACCTATGGTCTTATGCATCTCATGCAACACCTGTGAATCAACCTGTAAGCCTGTAATGATCAACATTACAATGAACAACTTCATGGATGCTTCGTGAGGTTGGAACTTCAAGTTGCTTCTTGGAATGGGATCTTCTTGTTGCTTCTCCTTGGACGCTCCTTGGAGTTGGATCTTCAGGTTGCTTCTTGGAATTAGATCTTCATGGTGCTTCTCCATGGACACTCCTTGGAGTTGGATCTTCAAAGGGCCTCCTTACATCAAGTATACAAAAACTAAAACTAATCCTATCTCTATTACATCATATGAGTACAAATATAAAAGGAAAGAATTAATTACACTTTGAAATAAGAGATGAGGCTCGGCATGCAAGCCGAATACTTTATACAAAGGATCCATATGTAACCATTATACATCCATAGAATTCACAAACAAACATATCCACAAGATCGACATCCACATTCAATCACAACATTCACAAAAGGGGATACTTGGCCATAACCGTGTATGCATTCACCACATAAAACATATTTTAAAGGCGACATGTATGCTATCATAGGTATATCTACATATACGTATATACATATTTAAAATTGTAGTACTTTTAATACGGGACATTCCCCATTAAATAAGTTTTGACTCCCACGCAGACAATGCGGGGTACACAGGGGCAGCGCCCCTGTGTGTGGATCCCGCTGCCCGGTCAGCGGGTGGGGTCGAGGGGAAGCTGCCCCTCGCAGGGTCTCAGGGGCAGAGCCCCTGAAAGGTCTATGGAATTTCACTTCCGTGCACTTAGGAAAATCAATATTTTCCATAGTCGACCCCGTCCAAAACGTCAAACACAGAAGCCTATGGCGTATGTGGAATTAGGTTTAGATTTGCACATTAGCAGGTTTAATTCGCATCGTATGCAACATAAAAACAATATACAACGATTCGATCATATCGAAACTAATCCAAATACGCTGTAGATCGACGCTGCTCTGATACCACTGTAGGGTTTTGTTGAGAAAACATGTGCGGAGGAAGAAACTAAATCCACGCAACCTGTAACAGGATCTCGTCGATAACGGCGTATTCGGAAACAGGTTTGCGGGATATACCTTATCGCGGAGCAAGTTCGACGATGTCCCACTGCACGATGGTGCAACGCTGCTTGTCAAACACGGACATAACTTCTCTCCCATTCGCTTTCAAAGGTTGATTTGGCGGCGCTTCTTTCCGGCAGTGATGTCCGCCGCTCGTAGCGCGTACAGGTGGTCGTCGACGTCTCCGAACGCAGGCGTCAATGCGTTTGCATCTCTACTTCATCCACGTGGATGGACGGAACTCCACGACGTGCTTCTCAAGCCGGTGAGAAGGAGTATGTCTCTACAGCGGCGTCCTAGCGGCGCGTTGCTCTCCTTTCTCTCCTAAGGACGATGACGGCTAGGGTTTACGTGCGTGAGCGTAAACGGAAAAACCTCTCTCTATCTTATATAGATATCGACCGTCAATCCTCCTTTAAATAGGATACGAAGGGAAGTAGGGTTTCCTAAACCCATCAGTAAACAGAAATGTTGCATTAATTAAAATGCTCGTGGATTAATTAGAATATTCCGGAATTCATTAATTAACCAAATAATCACATTAATTGATTAATTAATATCCGACTCCATGCAATCGCTTGGGATGGCTCTACGGGCATACATATACCAACAAAAATAGATCTGTTGTTTCTTGTAAAATAGCTATATTTTGACCCTAAGTGATCCCACACTCAAGGGAACACCCCCGACTATAAATAGGACCCCTTAGAGTTCATTCTACGTTTTCTCATTCATGCTATTCTATGTCCTTGCTATAGTTGAGTGTGTTGCAACTCCTTTAGCCCCTTTCTCTCTCTAGTTTATACTTCATTTCATGATTATGGGTGAGATAGGCCAGATGTATGAGAGCTACTTCCTTGTTCTTGTAAAGCTCTCATCCATTCCAACTTCCCTACCCCTTTCCTCCGTGAAGCAAATGTGAAGTAAGCTACTCCAAGTGAAGGTAGAGTTGTTTATGTTCTTCTGAAAGTTTGAAGAAGAGGTGAAGATCTTCTTCAGCTGAAGGAGAAGGCAATGGTTGAACATCCAAGAAGAGTGGGTAAATCCTTGAAGACAGAAAACTTGTATAAGAGTAGGTGAGACCTTAGAAAAGGCTAAAGACTCTTGGGAAAGTGGGTAAGTCCTTGGTAAGGTGGAAGACTCTTGATACTTTGATAAAACCCATTTTATGGCTACTAGAGCTTATATTTTATTATCAAAATTGCCTCCAAACCTTACTTCCTCTTAGTTTTATATTATTTGTTGAATAGAAATAATGCCCACTATACTCCTAACAACATTTCCTATCTTATGAATTTTAATGAGCCCGTCCCAGCCCATCCACAACAAGTTAACTGCCCCAGCCCATCAAGCGGTGAAGCGATACACCCGTTACCCGTCATGATCGTTGCCTGATATGGCAGCAACCCAATGCGGGTGTGTCTCACGGGAGCGGTGACAGACTGCATGATATTAGCCGACAAGGAGCCTTTCCCTCCATGGTTCGTCAGCCGACATAGTTGATCACGTGACACAGTTACCCCGCAGTGCCGCAGCCCGCCAAAATCCTTACCTGAAACGATCAAGCATGTTTTACTCACAATCCGACATGACACGACACACGCCGGCCGTGCCGGGTAACAGAAATGTCGACCCTCTCCTAAAGTCATGTGAACGGAGCAGACAAATGACACGTGGCCCAATGAGATCCACAACTCCCACCAGTCGCTGCCTATAAATAGTAGCTACAGGACTCCGATGGGATGGGTCAGAACCCTAGAAGAGCTAACTCTTAGAGCATAAAGGAGCTAGTGCATCGAGTTCCCAGGCCTACCTGGAAATAATAGGTAAGCACACCCCCAACTCGAGAGGGAAGGGAGGAATTCACTTAAAACTCAATCCGGTAGTAATAGCAACATGACACAACCTTCAAGGCTACTTCAAACATGTCAGGTCTCTAGTTGGGCTTCAACCGGAGATGGCTCACCCATCTATATCCGGCATGAGGAACCCAACAACCTAAGAGAAGGCTAACCCGATACACATCCTAACACGATGCGATACCTAATATGATTTGGCCTACCTATCACGATTACAGCCTGACACGGCCTACCGCCCGACACAACCATATCAGTTAGAAAGTCCTACCCCGATACACCCTTTACCCATCGTGGTTGGTGACCCGACATGGTTAAGCAACTGACACGATCGTATCCCGATAGGGCTCCTACCTGGTACTTCGTTAGAATTACCTTAGGGGTCTGCTGCTATGTATATCGACCTCCTACATCAAGGAGGCTGATACCTATCTTTCCTTTTTTTTCAGCACTTTACTTTCAAATACTCTTGCACTGTAACTAATTTTTTTTAACTCTTAATGCTTATGGAATCTGTGGAGTTTATCTCATATTGTTCTATGTATGGTTCCTTTCTGTTGGATGATTCTTTACAACATCTGAACTCTAGTCTCTTCTATTTGGATCATGCTTTTGACTAGCTATCGAATTGTGTTTCTCGTTTTGACTCCTTTGAGAGAAGGATGTCATAAACTCTAGAGTTTGGTCTGATTCGGGTGTTTGAGAGTATCCAGGATCAGGTTTGCCCCGACATATCTTTCCACTCTAGTCTATGTCCAACATTCTTGACAGAGAGAATGGGTGCACAATCAGAGGCATCCTCCTTGAGATAAGAGGGTGCATGATGTATTCCGCTGGCGTTTTCTATGTTTAAGTTTTCCTCCTTCGTGCTTTACCCCAAAGATACTTTTATCTCCTTGGTTTCCTATTTATAAAACCTCTATAAAAATGCTAAACCTTAAAACACTAATTCTACTGGTAACTCCCCTTGGAGATAGGATTTTTGTTTGATTCTTTATAATTCTTTCTCGTTATATCAAAACCATATCCTTCCACCTTTTTTGACGTGCTTAGACAAGTAAAACTTGACTTTTGAAGCGCCGTTCTTCCTATCCCTGTGTTTGACCCCAAACTATTTCGACCATGTGCTAGTTGCAGGATGTCTTAAACATTCAGGTTTTATAAATTTCTAAAGTATGATAACCTATACATGACTCCATTCTTGGACCCACATTTAAGGCTTGTCAACTTTTTTGGCACCCTTGCCGAGGATAGGCAACGAAAAGCATTCTATGAACTCGGGTTTTGCTTGCACTTTGCCAAAAACCTTGTACATATGCATATAATACTTCAAATATTTACTGCACATAGTTCACACAACTTACTAATACTTTTACACTTTTCTTTTTTTGAAGGTACTTTCTCACCTTTTCAAGCCATCTTCGCTTATGACAAGTCATGGCTGAGCAACCTCTGGAAGCCCGCTCCCTGTGCTCATGTTACAACCCCAACTTTTGGGTTCATTTGATGAGGAATGTAATTTCTCATATTAAAGATATTGGAACAAGTAATGATATAATTTGTCTTGAATAAATGAGTTACGTTTACAATAACCTTGTTGGTTGTTTTGTGGGCTTTATTGGCTATTGGGCCCAATAACAAGGAAATGACAAAAGGAATTCCATTATTAATAAGAAATGGAGAAAAGAAAGATGTAGAAACCTCTAGAAGGCAAATGTATATAATCCCAAGGTGGATTTCATGTCTCTTGGGTTCCTTGGGTTCTGAGGAGTCCAAAGTTGCAAAGATAATGCAAAGAGAAAAGAAAAGATCAATTAAATATTTATTTATTAAGAAAGAAATTGAAAACATGATAAAATATGGGAAATAAGTGGAAAGAGGTATTTTTTTATTTATCTTTGGTGGATTTCGAATCCAAATGGTTTATTGGGATAAAAGGAATCCCAATAAGGAAATAAAAAGTGAATGATAGAGGAAAAGAAGATAAATATGTAAGAAATATGATAAAAGGACATGTTCAGACCATTTAATCTTTTGTATATAAATTTTTTTTGGAAAAGGAAAGTTAAATATGATGGGAATGTTTTCCCTCATTGCTTGTCAAGGAAAGTATGTTCTCAAGAGAGAAGTACAAACATATTTTCGGAATTAGTTTCTTTTTGAGCATATATATCTTTTTGGAAAGAAACTTTCCTTTTTCCCCAAGGAATAGAGGGCTCTAAACCCAACCAAACCCTCACCTCTTCCTTTCTACCCTCGACCAATATAAAGTCTAGACTCAGAGGTACTGAGACCAAATGGATCTGAGACAGTACACAGTCCTCTTCCAACTTTGCCTCCTTCTTGACCACGAAGGGAAGGAACAATGTGATTCTTGAGGCAAAAGATGGTGACGAAACTGGTTCGTGAAGTAATGGCTTACTCTTCAAGTCAGAACGGCAACAAAGGAGTTGGCCAGGTGTGCAATCTCGTCACCCGGCCGCGTGTACCCCACCTGCATGGTCGGCGGATGGGAAATGGTAGCAGATTAGAACCCTACTACTTCAGCCACAACCAAGGGCCTCCGTGGGTGCGGTGGAGGACATCGTAGGTAACATAACCTTCGTCGGTGTTCCTCGAGTCCCAAGGAGGGCAGGCAACAAGGCGACAAACCCCTACCCTAGCGACATCGCTAGGTTTCACGAGGAAGAAGAAGGGCGGAGAGGCGTTTGACCATTTTTCCCCTCCATGGGCTAAAGAAACATTTAACTTATCGAAGGTATAACCGTAATTTGGTTATGTTTCCCAAAGCAAGTGTGTTGCATGGATAGATACACATAACATATGAAAATTGCTTAGAAACATGGCACCTTCTGATTGGCTCTGGTAAGTAATATCTTGCAAAAATCATATTTAAATATTAGTAGCTCAGATAGATACACATAACATATGGAATTTCTTAGAAAAATGAGAGGAATTCATTAAAAATGGTTTTAGAGGCTAATTCCTCTTGCTATTCGAAAAGTAGTGTAAGTTATCAACTTTAATGAATTCGAGGTTAAGAAACTCTATTTTGAGATGATTAATGTATTTAGTAGGGTTTAATGGATGATTAAAGTTGATACTAACCTTTTAATTGTAAAAAAGTATATTGAGAATAAAAAGGATGAACTTTGCACATAATTGGTTTAATTTAGAAATTCATGTGCATAAATATGCTTTAATGGGCCTTGAAACCCTAGTATTAGTAAATGTGACTCATAATGGTTTTATTTATTCAAAAACGTGACTAAATTTTAGATATGATAATTCTAAGCTATTTTGAGTATAAAAGTTCCTAATTGTGGATAAATACCCTTAATGTTGTAATTAGGGTTTTCTAATGGATAAAGGTAGAATTAGTGACAAATAGAGTTCATATGTGAATTAGACCATCATGAACTATGAATTGATGATAAATGAGCATAATGATCTTTCCATGGATTAAAAGGATAAAAATGGTAGCTTTAATGTAAAAGAGGCTTAATGGACTTAATTGATGGTTAATTATGCTTTTTTTTATAACAAGGTTATATGTTGTTAAAAGATATCCTTAGTATCTTTCATGATGAATAGATGAGATAATTAGAGTTTGTGAGTAATTGTATAAAGTTAGGGTTTAAAATAGTAAGAGATGAAGGGAAAGTGTAATTGCAATGGAAACCCTAAAAGTGGATTAGAAACCCTAGGAAGCGAGCTAAGTTTAATTGATCTTGTTGGTATGATTAATAATAGGAAATTGTATGCATATTTCATGATCTCATAATGTGCTTGCTTGCCTATTTGGAATTCTTGATTGATTGGATTATTCTATCTCAAATCAGCCTGACAGGTATGTGGTTACGCTTATAGATAATCACTTTAGTTTCACGGCGATTCCCAAACGTTTTATCGGTTGCTTGAAAATAACTGCTTGGATGACTTTTATTTCATGCAACTATAAAGTGACTATGACTATCGCCATAAGTATGCATACATGACTGGCTCAGATCCTGGTCCTCCTCTGTGGCTTTGTTAATGCTAAAAAAATTAACCTATAGCAAGATCTAGGCTATCAAGAGTTAGGGATTGGGCTACCTACGAGTTGAAAACTACTAGAGGGGGGGTGAATAGAGTTTTATAGACAATTTAACAATTATTGAACTCAAACAACCACAATGAATATATTGGACAAGGAGACACAAGGTTTAGAGTGGTTCCAACTATAGCAAATACTATAGCCGTCAATCCACTACCCGGTTGCTTACCCAACCGGGATTTGAAAAGAAATTTATTTTATTACCTCTTCAAGGAATTTACATAAAATACAATCTCTTTTCCTAAACCCTTCAAGCAGCCTTCACCTAGAAGTAATCGCCAACCTTGAAGCAGCCTTCCCTTGAAGTAGATGCACCAACTCCCGTTGCACCAGCCTTCTGAAGTAGCTTCCCTTGCGATAGCCTTCTTGAAGTAGCTTGAAGTCCCCTTCTCCACCTGAGAAGTCAACCCTCTCCAATCCGTAGCCTCCAACCCTAGGAGTAGCAAGGAGAGTACAAAAGATAAACAGGAACAAGAAAGGAAAAGGAAATTACAACTTATCCTTTAAGCCCGAGGCTTGATATGCCTAGATCAAGCATAAGATCTCCTAGCCAAGTATGTGAACTTGTGATTGCTGTGGGTAGGAGAATCTAGCCTATAGGATACGAGATTGAGCTAAGGAGAATGTAGGCCAATGATCACAGTGCTCAAATTGCTTGCAAAAGATTGCTCAAGTATGCTCAAGTGTATTCTCAAGTGTAACAAGTGAATTCTAGTGTCCTATGGCTTGTCCTATTTATAGGAATGGCCTAAGTATGCTTAAGGACGTTCTAGACAACTTCTAGGGGTTTCTAAGTGCTTAACTAGCCGTTAGGTACAAAGTTGTTGCTTTAACAACGGCTAATTAATTTATTCTGCAGTTGCTGTCAGAGACCATCTCGGTTGACAAATGGTCGACCGAGACACCTACTCGGTCGAAGTTTTGTCGACCGACAGGCTCTCTGGATCAACGTTCATTTGCAGCTGCCAACTACTTTATCAGCTGTGTCTAACGGCTACTTGGGTCAATCTCGGTCGAGAAGTTTGTCGACCGAGAGTGTCTCGGTCGAGGAGTGTGGTCGACCGAGATTGACTCTGTTTTCAATCTTTTAATTAACCACTAAGCATGTGTATGAGTGTGCATATGTGATCCTATTTGAAGGGGATGACCTATCTAAGTGTGGTGTTTAGCTAGGAAGATCCAACGCTTGATTTACATGCAATCTAAGTACTTGTACATTATATATTTGTACAAGTTTTTTACAACAGTGATTACATTGCATGGAAATATAAATATGTAAGCTCTTTGGATTTTCCCTAGTTGCTTTGTCATCCACCTTAATCCTGCACACTCAAGTAGCTTGTTAGATCAACAAGAATGAAATGTTTGTCATCATCGAAACAAAGGGATTTATCATAATGTCCAATTTATCCAACAATCTCCCCCTTTTTGAAGATGACAAACATTTCCTAAAATATGAAATAAGGAAATATAAAGCATGTGAGTTTCATACCTGAAGATTACCTTTTGTAGCCATTCTTGTTTGACAAGTGAGTGCTGGCCATCAAGATGAAACTCATTTATATTTATATTTTTGATTTTATATTCTTTCTCCCCCTTTGTCATTTCAAAAAGATATCCAGGTTAAACATTTTATTTCTTCTCCCCCTTAATTTTATATTAAGCTCCCCCTTAAATAGATATCCTATTAGGAACATGGTTTTATGTCTAATTTATCCACAATTTGTTTCTCAATCATTTGCAAAGGATGTTAAGCCTTGAAATGATATGAGATTCCCTTAATCTTATGAATGTATATTTATTTCTCATCTATCAAGGGATGTTAAGCCCTAAATTAAATGAGAGTCCTTTTAATCTTAGAGTACTTAAAAAAAATAATGTCTCCAACCAAAACAAGGGATGTTAAGCCCTGATTTGTTTAGAGAGTTCCTTTAAGAGCAAGATATATCATTTTGATGAAATTATTTTTCATACAAATTACTTTTAAGAATCCGAAGGTCATAACAAACTCCAAATGATGTTAACAATGTAAGCTTCATAATCAAATAATCAAATTTATTTTTATAATCTCCCCCTTAATCTTACAATTTAAGCAATTTAAGGCTTTTAAGGTCACAAATGATAAATTTTTGATTTTGACCTTTATCAAAAGTATACTAAGATTAAGTTCAATAAATTGATGTCCAAATAAGCATTTTGTCAAAGCTTATTTTAGGTCGCCCTTGACTACGACCATAGCGCCCCTTGGTCATTTTAATTTTAACCAAGAGGCAAATTCTGCAGATTTCCAAGATAAACATTCATATGTGAAGTATAAATTCTGTAGATAGCTATAAATATCAATTTGAAGCATATTAAGATATACCTATTATGAAGACTTAATATTACATTCATTGTGAATGAGGTTTCATATGCTTTGCTATGGGTATTTAATTCCCATTTCTTCTTATACCCTTATCATAAGATTCTTGAGAAACATATATTTTGAATGCAGGATTAATATCTTAAAGTCAAGATTTTTGCTTTTGATTTCTTAGAACAAGCAAATAGATAAAAACATTAATATTTTGTTCTAAGAGGCACCGTTTGGCTTGTCATAGCAACATCATCATCACAAGCTGTGTCCAAAAGCATTATCTATTATGTCAAGATGACATTTGCAATTATCTAAATCACAATGATCATTCATGATTTGAACATATGAATCAAAGCCTATTTTAAACCAATGAATCCATAATGATCATGATGAAGCATGTTAAATGATTCTCAATATGAAAACATTTTCTTAAAAAATGAATGCATGATTAATATCTCAAAGTCTTTTTAAAGATATCAATTTGAGCAATTTTATAACATTTTGTTCTTTGCAAGCATTTTTAATAGTCATATCACCAATGAATTATTTTGCTTGCTTATCATCAAGAATTATGCAAGCAATTATCATTATCTATTTGTGTTAACACAACATCATGCTTAATGATGAATTAGTTAAAGCATGTCCATGATGTAATGATAGAACAATAGAATGATGAAATGCAGTGATTGTAATCATTTAAACACATGATTTCTATCTAGATAGATGCTTTAAAGAAAATCATGTAAAAACATTGTACAATAGGGATTTCTAAACTTGATTTTTAATTTTATCTTATTTAGATAATGATGTCATTTATAATCAAAAAGATTTTCAACTTGTTTTGTAAAACAGTCATTAACAACAGATAGATAGCCATTGATCAATCAGTTGTTCAGTAATTTCACTGCAGACTGAAATCAGTGACCAGTTCGGTCGACGATTTCTCGACCGACTGACTGCTCGGTCGATGATTTCTCGACCGACAAGGTTTCTGTTTTACCTACAGAGCTATTTATTGATTTCAAGTAAAATGTAGACTATATCTAAATCAATTATGCAGTTTAAGAATCAGTTTTAGTTGAGATAAAACATGTGAATATCAAAGTAACATTTAGATCAAATCTCAACTAATCATATAATGTTAAATTTTGAGGACCTTAATTGAGATAAATTTTCAAGTTAGAGATTTTAGTTACTTAAATCATTTTGTTATCCCTTTATGTTAAGTTGAGATAGACATAAGGATGTGCAATTTAAAGTCTTTGGTCATATCTCAACTTAGTCTAATCAATTCAATTTGGGGGTTTTGGAACCCATACTAACTCAACATTCCTTTTCTTATATGGGCATGAAAAAGAGTAATGTCCAAGACGTGAGCAATAATGGCAACATATAGAATCAACCTCAAGTATATTTCTATGGTTTTGTTCTAGGTTGTTCTTTTGTACAAATGTGGCTTGATGTGCTCGTGTCTTTCTCCAACTAGGTTGTTGATGAGTTTTCCCTTTGGGCTTATAACCTAGTCCTCTTCTCCCTATTTGATGATAGGAATTATCCAATATTCTATCAAGGATTCCATTGTTGCTTAACCTACTAACTTCTTGTTGCAACTTTACGATCTCATCCATTCTTTTCTTAATATCTAGTTTTGCTTGATCTAGATTAGATGATAAAGAATTCCTTTCTTTCACTATACTATCATAATCTAGATGTGTACACAAAATAGGTTGTTTTTGAATGTCATTTAACTTTGCAAGTAATTCAACCTTTTCTTGATATAGAAGATCATAATTTGTTTCTAGAGTAAAAATCTTCACTTCACTACTACTTAGAGATGATTTCAAAGTACGGTTTTCAGAAACAATGTCATCTTTTTCAAAACCAAGAGTATTCAATTTAGCATATAAATCGTCATTTTCAGATGTAAGAGCAAGAAGTCTAGCATTTAACTCATCGTTTGTTTTACTAGATTTCTTTAATTTCTTCTTGCACTCAATATACTTATTGTGAGTTTCTTCAAGACTAGAAATTAGCTCTTCTTTTGATAAATCAAGAAGGCTTACCTCTTCTTCTTCTTCCTCATTGGTTGTAGCAATGAAACAATTCTTATGGACCTCTTTCTTCTTTTCTTTCCATGGACAACCGATTGTTGTATGGTTCATTCCTAAACACCAATTGCAGCTTTTTGAAATTTGGTCCAAGTTGCTCCTTTGTCTGCGGTCGTAGTCACCTCCACCCTTCATTCTTCAAGACCTGGTTAGGGTTCCTTGAAGCCTGCTCTGATACCAATTGAAAACTACTAGAGGGGGGGTGAATAGAGTTTTATAGACAATTTAACAATTATTGAACTCAAACAACCACAATGAATATATTGGACAAGGAGACACAAGGTTTAGAGTGGTTCCAACTATAGCAAATACTATAGCCGTCAATCCACTACCCGGTTGCTTACCCAACCGGGATTTGAAAAGAAATTTATTTTATTACCTCTTCAAGGAATTTACATAAAATACAATCTCTTTTCCTAAACCCTTCAAGTAGCCTTCACCTAGAAGTAATCGCCAACCTTGAAGCAGCCTTCCCTTGAAGTAGATGCACCAACTCCCGTTGCACCAGCCTTCTGAAGTAGCTTCCCTTGCGATAGCCTTCTTGAAGTAGCTTGAAGTCCCCTTCTCCACCTGAGAAGTCAACCCTCTCCAATCCGCAGCCTCCAACCCTAGGAGTAGCAAGGAGAGTACAAAAGATAAACAGGAACAAGAAAGGAAAAGGAAATTACAACTTATCCTTTAAGCCCGAGGCTTGATATGCCTAGATCAAGCGTAAGATCTCCTAGCCAAGTATGTGAACTTGTGATTGCTGTGGGTAGGAGAATCTAGCCTATAGGACACGAGATTGAGCTAAGGAGAATGTAGGCCAATGATCACAGTGCTCAAATTGCTTGCAAAAGATTGCTCAAGTATGCTCAAGTGTATTCTCAAGTGTAACAAGTGAATTCTAGTGTCCTATGGCTTGTCCTATTTATAGGAATGGCCTAAGTATGCTTAAGGACGTTCTAGACAACTTCTAGGGGTTTCTAAGTGCTTAACTAGCCGTTAGGTACAAAGTTGTTGCTTTAACAACGGCTAATTAATTTATTCTGCAGTTGCTGTCAGAGACCATCTCGGTCGAAAAATGGTCGACCGAGACACCTACTCGGTCGAAGTTTTGTCGACCGACAGGCTCTCTGGATCAACGTTCATTTGCAGCTACCAACTACTTTATCAGCTGTGTCTAACGGCTACTTGGGTCAATCTCGGTCGAGAAGTTTGTCGACCGAGAGTGTCTCGGTCGAGGAGTGTGGTCGACCGAGATTGACTCTGTTTTCAATCTTTTAATTAACCACTAAGCATGTGTATGAGTGTGCATATGTGATCCTATTTGAAGGGGATGACCTATCTAAGTGTGGTGTTTAGCTAGGAAGATCCAACGCTTGATTTACATGCAATCTAAGTACTTGTACATTATATATTTGTACAAGTTTTTTACAACAGTGATTACATTGCATGGAAATATAAATATGTAAGCTCTTTGGATTTTCCCTAGTTGCTTTGTCATCCACCTTAATCTTGCACACTCAAGTAGCTCGTTAGATCAACAAGAATGAAATGTTTGTCATCATCGAAACAAAGGGATTTATCATAATGTCCAATTTATCCAACACGAGTAGTATCATGCAACTCTTTAGCACAACATGAGTTAAGGAGTGGGCTACCTATGGGTAGTTCCATGTGACTCAACCCTAGAAACTGATTCACTTGTTAGGTAGGATCATGAGGGGTTAAATGGGGATCTACCATAAGGAAGGTAGCATCCAAGTCCACTGCAGGGACAACACAGAGGTTAGGGTATGTAAGGATTGAACAATTATGTTGAAAATGTAAAGTTGTTTGTTAAATAATATTTGACTGCAATATGTTGTTACATCTAATTGAATGATTATTGTTTCCCCCACATACCAGTATAATTCATTTATGCTGACCGATGTTTTGTTTGTCAGCATTTTAGGTACAAGTGAAAAGAACAAATAGTAAAGTGGCAATGTGGAATTAAATGAGAATTAAAGTGCAAAGGAGGATTAGTTAGAATAGACTCCAGATGTGGATAGAAGTAGATGTCCACGTTTTTGAAAAAGGTATGCAAAGTTAATTTTTATTACAGCCTTTCCGTTTAGTTTAGTTTTATAGAATTTGATAATTATTAAAGATTATTTTTTGAACCTTTGATTCGGGAATTGCGATAACGGCTCTGACCTCTTGGTCTCCCTTAATTGAGGGTTATCGGGAGGCGAGGTTGTTACAACTCATTTATCCAAGTCTGGGAAAATGAACAGAGGAATCTTGTGGTTGTAAAACCCCTTAATGTTACCAAGTTCAAGTTGAAGACTTCTTTCCTCCAACTGCTACATCATAACTGGTTTGGCAGAAATACTACTGAACAAAACCCGTACAACCATCTCACAACTTTCAAGAGGACTTGCAACACCTTCAAGATCAATAGAGTTCTGATAGCCCACATCTACATCCAATGCTTCCCTTTCTCTCTCATAGACAAGGCAATGGAGTGGTGTACAAGTCTGCAAGATGGGAGTTTTCCCGATTGGGAGCATCTGGATAATGCAATTATCGCCAAGTTCTTCCCCATTGAAAGAACAATCAAGTGTCAGAACAAGATAATGAGGAACTCACAGATACCCTCAAAAAACCTGCACGAGACCTGGGAGAGGTTTCAAAGTTACCAGCGGGAGTGCCCACATCATGGCTTTTCCGAACCTAAGTTGATCACCACATTCTATAATGGGGTGTGTGCCGCAGAGAGAAAATCCCTAAACGCTACAGCTGGTAGTGATTTATTAGGACTCAGGGCTCAGAGGTCCAAAGAAATTATTGACAACATGGCCATGAATTAGTAGGATAGTGAGTACGATTGGGAGTCTATGGGCCATAACACTCTGGGAGAATCCAAAGTTATGGAAGCCCTCACGACTAAGTTGGACAAAATTGAAACTGATGTCTAAACCCTGAAGGAGCAGGGTTATAAAGGAAAAGTCCCACAGGAAGTGGTGAGGAGCCGCATCACCTATGGTGAGCCAAACCACCTGTCCCACTTCTGCCCGCACACAACTGTTCAAGAAGATCTTGATGAGGACAGTATGAAAAACGTCAGTTATGTCCAATATTGATGCCATGATCACCCTAGTTTTTCAAACGGAAACACTAGTGCAACTGAGAACTCTAATCAGCTGGTGGGCAGAAATCCCTCAGGAGGACCGTCAAACTAGCAATGTTAAACAGGGTTCCAGAAGCAGTGGACTTTCCAGCAGAACCAGTCGCAACAAGTGTCTATGATGATGGAGCTGATGTCCTTTGCCAAAAAGTAGAACGACCTAAATGAGAAGATGCATAAAAGATCTGTGGATAGCATGACCTTTCTTAAGTTGATGCAATAAAAGATGGGAGGATTATCTACCCAGATAGGGGAGCTCCAACAGCATAATAAACAAATCAACCAACAACTGGCGAGCCTTACCCTGAGCATCAATCATCAAGTGGGGCGTTCCCCTCCAACACTGAAGCGAATCCACGTGGGCATGAGACCGCAAAAATGGCCATCTTAAGGTTAGGTACAATGGTACGACCAGCCATTGAAAAGGAAGTAACAACAATAACAACACTAGGTAAAGACGATAGCCCCGAGGAAGTTGAAGAAGAAGTCCCTACAAAGTGAAGGAAAGTGACCAATAAAAAGAGTAAACGACGTTTATTCTAAAAAGCGTTCGGACAAGTAGGTACCCAGTGTACCCTTCCCACATAAGTTGGTGAAAGCTCAGTTGAAAAAAAGATACGAGAAGTTTATGGCCATGATAAAGAAATTTCACCTTGACATCCTGTTTCTAGATGCCATTGAGGAGATGCCTACTTACGCCAAGTTTCTGAAGGATCTGATTTCGAAAAAGAGAGGTGAAGATGTGGAGACCGTAAAGCTAGCACATATATCCATCTCCTTTGTCAAAGAAAAATGCCATCAAAGAAGAAAGATCATGGGGCCTTTGTCATCCCCTTCAATGTTGGGGATAACATAACCCGTAAAGGTCTGACAGACCTAGTGGCAAGCATCATCCTGATGCCCTTGCCCTTGCTAAGAGGATTGGCATCACTGATATGGTAAGCACCCACATGAAAATTCATCTAGCCCATCACACCTTTACCAGGCTAGTCAAAGTAGTTGAGGATGTGCCCATTCAAGTTGGGTGATTCTTTGGGCGACCTTTCCTAGCAACTGACCGAGCCCTCATTGACGTAGAGGCGGGTATGATTACAATCAAGGTTGAAGGAGATCACATTGACTTCAACATCAGAGATTGTATGAAAGACCCTTCATTCTTTGAATCCTCTAACTTTGTTGAAGCTATCAGCAGCTATGCAATGAAGTAAGGGAAGAAAAGACCATGGTAGACCCACTGATGCGCACCCTATCTGGCAAGGCACAAGAGGTCGAGGATCCAGAGGTCAAGGAATTACTAGCTTTTTTGGAAGTTGAAGTTTTTCTTGAAGAAGAAGACCATGTGGAGATAGTTATGTACGCTGCCCTCCGTAAAGACCCCACCGATGGACAAGAGAAGGATACCCAGCTCGAGTTGAAAGTTTTTCCAAAAGGCTTGGAATACCATTTTCTAGATGAGGAGAAGATGAATCCAGTGATCATTAACTTAGAGTTGACAGACATCCTAAAAGATCAATTGCTTGAGGAGTTGAGGCTATAGAGAAAAGCCCTAGGTTACTCAATCAGAGACCTGAGGGGGATCAATCCTTCTTTGTATATGTACATGATCCATCTAGAAGAGGACTCCAAGACGCATGCACAACTGTAGAGCAAGTTGAATGAGAATCTCATAGAAGTGGTCAACAAGGAGATTGTCAAACTTTGAGATGCATAAATAATATACGCCATCAGCAATAGTGCATGGGTAATTCCAATCCAAGTGGTTCCAAAGAAAGGAGGTATAATGTTGGTTAAAGTAGATAATGGAGTCAAGGTGGCTACCAAGACGGTCACTGGATGGCGGATGTGCATCGATTATCTAAAGATCAACACCACCACCCACAAGGACCATTTCCTCCTCCCATTTATCGATCAGATGTTGGAGCACCTAGCCCATCACTACTACTTTTGCTTGTTGGATGGGTATTCAGGGTTCTATCAGATCCCTATTCACCCTGAAAATCAAGAGAAGACCACCTTTACATGCATCAATGGAGCTTTTTCTTTTAGGAGAATGCCCTTTGGGCTTTGCAATGCACTTGCCACCTTTCAGCGATGCATGAATGCCATCTTTGCCGATTTTCTAGAGGATAAAATGGAAGTCTTTATGGATGACTTCAGTGTCTATGGCAGATCCTTTGATGATTGCCTTAATAACCTATCTCTGGTGATGAAGAGATGTGATGAGTTGAGTCCTACCCTTAATTGGGAAAAATGTCACTTCATGGTGCAAGAAGGAATAGTCCTAGGGCACAAGGTGTCCAACAAAGGTATCAAAGTCAATCGATCCAAGGTGGAGGCGATAGCCAAGCTTCCTCCTCCCACATATGTGACATGTATCCAAAGTTTCTTAGGTCATTCTGATTACTACCGACGGTTCATTAAAGACTTTTCAAAGATAGCAAAGCTCCTTTCCAACCTGTTGATGAAATATGTGAAATTTGATTTCACGGATGAGTGCATGAAAGCATTCTCCACTCTGAAGGATGCTTTGGTATCCTCACCCATTCTCTAGTCCCCCGAATGGAATCTTCCTTTTGAGCTCATGTGTGATGCTAGTGACTTTGCCATAGGCACAATCCATGGCCACAAAAAAGATAAAATCATCACATGATCTTTTATACAAGACCCTAGATGAAGCACAACTGAATTATACTACTATTGACAAAGATATGTTGGAAATTGTATATCATTTTTATAAGTTTTGATCCTACCTCATGGGATTTAAGGTGATAGTTCACACCAACCACATGGCAATCAAGTAATTAATGTAAAACAAAGATGTGAAGCCCATGTTGTTGCATTTGGTGTTGCTGCTAGAAGAGTTGGATCACAGAATAATAGATAAGAAAGGTTCTGAGAGCGTGGTCGCCGACCATGTTTTGAGGATCTGACTGGAGGACAACCACTTGTTGCCAATCAAAGAAAGTTATGCCAATGAATCTATCTATGTTGCCCACTTGGCCAACCCTAAAGGGCCATGGTATGCATACTTCTACAATTATCTGGCCTGCAAACAACTAGCCCAGAAATGTCCTACAATCAGAAGAAGCAATTCTTCTCTGATCTGAAAACTATTACTGGGATGACCCTCTGTTGTTTAGGCATTGTGTCGATTGATTGTATAGAAGGTTTATACTTGAGGATGAAGCCCTAAAGATTTTGTTTGAGTGTCATTCCTCCCCCTATGGAGGGCACCTGGGAGGTGAAAGGACCGCAACTAAGGTACTCCAGTGAGGCTTTTATTGGCCAACTCTCTTCAAAAATGCACACACCTATGTCAAAGCTTACAATGAATTTTAGAGAACTAGTAATATTTCCCTTCAAAATGAGATGTCACTGTCCGAATGGATTGAAGTAGAAGTCGTTGATGTGTGGGGGATAGACTATATGGGACCCTTCCCCTCTTCCCATGGTTTCAAATATATAATTGTTATAGTTGATTATATCTCCAAATGGGTAGAGGCTATACCCACCACCACTTGCGATGCCAAAGCAGTGATAAAGCTCTTTACTAAGATAATCTTTCCAAGGTTTGGAATGTCAAGAACTGTAAGTGATTATGGATCTCACTTTGCAGAAAGGCAATTTGAATCACTTTTGTGCAAATATGATGTTCGTCACAAAGTCGCCACACCATACCACCTGCAGACGTCTGGACAAGTTAAATTTTCTAATAGGCAGATCAAGCAGATCTTAGAGAAAAAAGTCGGCAAGTCTCGCAAGGACTGGTCAACCAAGTTAGATGATTCTCTCTGGGCATACAAGACTGCCTACAAGACGACGTTCGATACTACACTATATTGCATGATATATGGGAAAGCTTGCCACCTACCCTTTGAGTTGGAGCATAAAGCATTCTGGGCCATCAAACACCTTAACATGGACCCAACGCTAGTTGGAAAGAAGAAGTTTCTTCAGCTACAAGAACTTGGAGAGCTTAGGCTTTATGCCTACAAAAATGCAAGGGTCTACAAGCTAAGAACCAAAGTCTGGCATGATTCTCATGGGTGAGTAAAGGACGTCAAGGAGGGTGATAAAGTCTTATTGTTTAAATCTTCTATTCATCTTTTTTCTAAGAAAATTATAGACCAGGTGGTCTGGACCGTTCATAGTAGCAAAGATATACCCATCTGAGATGATGGAGCTATATGATAAAGAAGATCTAATGAAAGTTTTTCCAGTCAATAGACACCGGGTCAATAGGTTCTATGAAGATGAAGCCTTTATGAGGAGATCCGATATACCCCTAGAGGATGCCAAAGCTGCACTTAACAAAGAAACACATCAGGATTCGAATATGTCAAGTTGACGTTGCGAACCATAGTGCTCCTCGAGAGGCAGCCCGAGCTATGAATTTCCTAGAATAGGATGTTATTTCCTTTTCCTGCAACAAACATTATGAACTATCTCATTGTAATAAGGCTCGAGTATGTGCCTGAGCTACGAGCATAGACTCTGTTTCATAGGCCACTGACTTAGTTTTATTGACTTGGTGAGGAATACTATCTGAGGCCAAAGTTTGCCCTTAGGCCCATGATGTTTTACCCATCAAGTGCCTTATGATCTTTTGTTTTTTTACCCTTGTTTTTGTTTTTCCTTTAAGCCCTTTGCTGGCATATCAGGTATGCATGATACTTTTCCTTTGCCTTTGCTTAGTGTGACAAGTTTTGTGATACCCGTGTTGCCCAACCCACATTGATGAGTATCGGGCAACCCCTTGTCTTTAGTTTTCAACAATTTTTGCAGAGGTGTGTCGGGCAAGAACTGTGCTACGTGATAACCGTTCCAGGCTGCTATATTGCCCAGGCTGTATCGCCTTGCATACCCCATGCTTGTAAGATTTAACTAGCTTCCCAACACCCATGCCAGGTAGACCTATCGCTAAGTGCATCGCGCACCGCGTGATGCACATCTCACGCACACCCATGTCGCGAAAGGAGTGCACTGGGCAACACTTATCTGGCACCACATCCTTGCCGCCCGACACATGCATCGCACGACTCTCAGCCTCCTTGAAGTCTTCATGACAAGACGGATTAGACTGATTTTACTGTACTTTAGAAGGTGATTTGCCTTCTCGCATGACATGTGTCCCAGTTTTACCCCTTTTACCCCGCTCGCAACCGGCTATATATAGTAGCCCGAGATTTACCATTTCGGGTTACTGAGTTACCTACTTTTGCTCTTGTATCACATACTCTTTTTCCCTTACAAAACTCTCATGTCGGCCTTTGCCTACCGACCTTCATGTCGCGTTAAGGATCCCCTTGCCCGATATAGATAAAATATGTGGTGCCCTACATATCGTGTGACTTCATGTCGTGTAAATTGTATCGACCAAACCCTATCGTGCACCACCCTATCACGTTCTTTCCCATGTCAGGTAGAACCTTTTAATGCGTATTGAGTTTCTACTTGTTGCGCGATAAAAGTGTCAGTCTTCCTTACCGCTTTGTTTTACATCGACCTTTTTCCTGTGTCGTGCAACAACCATATCACATGACACGATGACCAACACATCTTATCGGGTAAATAACTCGAGCTTGCGATAATGCTTGTGTCGCTCGGATTGTTTAGCAATGCTTTCATCTGCGTTGTGCGACAACCATATCATGCGACACGACACATCACGGGTTATTCCCTTTATCGCATAGAGATGTTATACCATTTTCACCTTAACCGCGTGACACTCATATCGCGTGACACATCTACCGATCATCTTATGAAGGCCCGTTAGAGGAGTTACCCAATACTGGTTTGTCACGTAAATCATATCGACTAAACCTTATCATTTCCTCGATGCCGACTTCTATTCGATATCAGTTTTCCCTCAATACCCTTTGAAAATGTATCCGTCTTTTGGTATCGGCACCTACATATCACACACCATGTTTTCTATAAGTGCCCCACCTAATACCAGTTTTATAGCATATCTCCCAACTGTATTGGGTGACACACTCATTCTCGCCTTCTGCCTGATATCGGGCAATGTAGTTTGATCGAACAACTTTTTTTACTTAATCCTTTTGTTTAATTATTGCAGAAAATGGCCCGCACCAAAAAAGTTGTCGACCCGGTTCACGACCAAGGTCTGAGGATCAACCCTGAGGCAACAAATAAAGCCACCACTGGGTAGAAATGCCCAAACCCTAAGGCGATTGGGCCCTCTGAGGCCGAGAAGTGGCCCAAAATGGAAGCAACAATGGCCACAACAATGACAACTGAACCAAAAGTCTTGGAACACTCGCCAAGATAGTTCGTGCCTCCAAACAAGGAGCACCAACGACGTTACACGGAGTTGGGAAAAATAGTCTACCGACCAACCCGGTTCTGTCATCAAGCATCCTTCCATCAGATCGACATCTTCAATAGACTTGAGAACGTCTTAGAAGCCATCAGACTGTGGAATATTTACTTTAGCTACTCTGCCTCCTACATCGATCTCACCAAAGAGTTCATCTCCCTCCGCCAAGTCCTAAATACCCCTAAAGAGACCAAAAGATTCATTGAAGCAGACAAACTACAAGGGTGTCACTACAACGTTGAGCATGACATCTTAGAGAGGCTACTCAACGAGATATTCTCTTACATCAAAGCTGAGAGAGAGAGAGATGTTGAACAACAGTGCCCGGATCATGAAGGGCGACGACTTCGACCCATTCACGCTCTGGAAGAAGCTGACTGGAGAATCATCCTTCAAGTCAGGGAGCAAGGTGGCGGTTGTTCACTCGTGCTTCTAGAGGATTATACATAAGATCGTGTCAAGTATCCTCTTCAATAAATATGAATCCAAAAACTTATATATTGAAAAGCTCCATCTTATCTAATATGTGATAGATGGCAAGACAATCAACTTGGGGCAATTCTTGCTAAACCGGCTGCACTTGATAACGAATGCTACCAAAGAGTACAACATGGGAGGGGTCGTGAACCTAATCGCGGTAGGGCTAGGGTACCCTAAGGAGTCGCTCAGCCTGTCACACACTCAGGGTGACGACAAGATCGACATCAAGTTCCTCACAAGGGTGAACATCATCAAGAAGCAGGGCCACCGCTTCTTCTACAACTTTGTGAGGATGAACACCCTCCTACCCCTCCCACACTGTGTCAAATACGATGCAGAAAAGTTGGTATTCACAAAAACAAAGATCAAAATTATGATTATCGAAGCCGCTTACGCTACCAACAGGACCATCTAAGAAAGGATGGCTGCTACAGGAATGCTCGCACCCCTCGACACTCGACATGACAAATCATCAGTAGTCAACGTTGAATACTCACATGTCACTGCCACCGCCGAGCCGACCGCCATCACCACACAGCCAGTAGCTGCCACTCTGATGGTGGCTACTGCTGCCACTGAACCAGCTGTGACAAACACAACAACACCTGTCGTGGCTACAGAAGAAGTTTCGACCGTTAGGGATGTCGTCGACACCACCGGGGTTGTTACAACAGTCATCACCCCAAAGTCCATTGTGGCAGATGAAATACCCATAATGCCTGAAGCTTCAGTCCTTCCATAAACGATAGAGGCATTGGTACAAAGGATGCCTCTCGCAACAATGACGAGGCATTTGTTGAGCTCTTAGAGGCAGAGCTCAAGGCCATACAACCGACACTGACACCACAAACATCTATGCTGGTGATCACTATGAAGGAGGACATCGAGAGACAGATGGTCAATCAGCATCCACATACTCTACAACCTTCTCCATGACCCCAAGCTGAAGAGGCAGAGGCAAATACAAGAGTGCCAATGCCCCATTCAGAAGCTATGCCCTCGTAGACACTTCAGGTCAACTCCATACTGATAGAAGATTCTTATTCATCAGGACACGCTACCAACGCGACCATTGTGCCGTGAAGCCGAAGCCAATCAATGGCATTCCCCTCCTCATTGGGATAGGCTTTCGAATTCGAGTTTGACAACATGCAGGAGGAAAAAAGCAACCACATAGCTACATTTGCTTCCCTAACCCACAAGTTTCAAGTCTTCTAGAGGAGGATGAATAAATATGAGTGTCAGCTACCAACTCTAGTTGGTCTTCCTGGCCAACTAGAGGCGTTGAATAACATGATACAAAAGGCAATCCAACGGCTCGACGCCATCGAGCAAAGGATGGACGAAAGGGATGACCACCACTACTCAAGGCATCCTAGGAGATCACAATCACTGCCAACCTCCAACTCTCCACCATCATCGTCATCATACTCCTCTGGTTTATCATCATCATCCACCTCCAGCGGGCCCTCCAGAATGCCTGAGGAAGAGATGTAGAACAAAACCGCCGATTGGATTCCCACAGGACAACAAAGTGCCTGCAGCGTCGACACATCTGCTCCCTCACCCCCGATAGACTCAGCTGAATATGAAGAAGAAATATCTATAAGCCGAGCGAAGGGTTCATCTAAAGAATCTGAGGGAGAAGGGGGATCTGCATAGCTCAATTGTTGAGCAACCCCCTAGGGCGAGGAATTCAACGACATATGCATTTTCTATGGTGTTGGGGATCCTGTCTTCGAGATGGCTGATTTTGATAGGCGTTGTTGGTATGTATGCCCTGAGAGACAATCATGGGATGATTTGTGGGATACATTATATGCTTCCCAGTCCATATCTCATATGGTGTCTTTTGAACCGATTTAGATAGTACTCGATTAAGTGTAAATGTGGTAGTTTTAAGAGCATGACCCCAGAAGGAAATCAGAAGATCAACAAAACTCATCATTGATCGTACCATATCCTATAAAGTGTGATTCCTTCTTTCAGACACACCATTATGTTGTAGTGTTCTAGGCAGAGTCCATTGTGATACAATACCACGGGCTCATAGAAGGTCCTCAAACTCTTGGCTTAAGTATTCTCCACCTCGATCGGATCAAAGTGCTTTAATACTTTTACCAAGTTGGTTTTGTACTTCATTCATAAAATCCTTGAACCTTTCAAGGGTTTTCGACTTATCTTTCATCAGGTACACATAGCCATACCTACTGAAGTCATCAGTGAAGGTAATGAAGTTCTGATACCCATTTCTAGCATTAGTTCTAAAAGGCCCACATACATCAGTATGTATGAGTCCTAATAGATCACTAGCCCTCTCACCTTTACCTGAAAAGGGAGTCTTCATCATCTTGCCCAACAAACAAGATTCACATGTCTCTATTGATTCATAATCAAAAGAGTCTAGATAACCATCTTTATGGAGTCTAGAGATGCGCTTCTCATTTATGTGACCTAGACGATAATGCCAAAGATATGTTTTGTTTGAGTTGTTGAGTTTTTGCCTTTTGGTGTTTACATTGTATACATTTGCCTCTAGATCTATCAAGTATAGACTAAAAGACATTGGGGCACTGCCATAAAAGATCCCATCTTTTGAAATAGAACACTTTCCATTCTTAATAAGAAATTCAAAACCATCCTTGTCTAAACTAGAAACGGAAATGATATTCCTATTTATGGAAGGTACATAATTGCAGTTCTTCAACTCTATTATCAGCCCACTAGGTAGAGTTAACTCATAGGTTCCTACGGCACTGGCAGCAACTGTTGCCCCATTGGCAACACGTAGTTCAACCTCACCTTTCCCCAAAGGCCTACTTCTCTTAAGACCCTTCACATTTGAACAAATGTGAGATCCACATCCGGTATCAAGTACCCATGAAAAAGAAGTAGTAAAGATAATCTCTATCACATATACACCAGAAGTAGAGATCTCTATCCCTCGCTTGTTCTTCCATCATTCCTTCCACCCTCTCCATGTTTTGAGACAAAAGATTCAGACATTGGTTCGGCGAGAAAACCCTTCTCTCCCTCACCTTTGTCCTTAGACTTTGTTCCATTGATCTCCATCAATGAACTATCCTTCTTCTTAAGCACACATAGAGTGGATTCAAAGGCTACCGATATATCTAGATTGTGTAGAACACTTCTCACAAACCCTAACCAGTTATGGAATTTATTCTTAATTAATTTGCCCATTTAAAAAGATGATTCTTTTTCCATTCTACGAGAGAAAATTTCATTTGTCAAAACTCCTTTTGATTTGAATAAAATTTGATAGTAGTTAATTAGGCTTGTAATTAATTACCGCTCCCACTATTTTGTTTCAAATTGACAGCCCTCACCATCAATTTGGAAGATTGCAGTGTACAATCTCGTAGTGGGTCAAGATCCATATTTCATCAAGTCAAGAGTCAGCTTTGGCTGATCGCCCACAATCTTGACTATTTACTTAGGCCATCATGCCAATTGCATCATATGCAATTCTTGATGAATGAACATGCGCAACACCTTGCCATGAACATTCCTTGCCTCTGGGCTTAGACGCTCTAAGAATCACCAGTTAAGTTTAACCCAAAAGCCGACACGGTAAACTTGCACCCTTCTTTGACAGAACCTACATGCTTACCCTTCACAATTCCACGAGATAGACGACGCACCACACTTTGGCATAACCTATGCTTCATCGATCAAGTTTTTCATGTGTGCCGCTAATGGAAGGCATGAAAGACTTAATATTTAGATGAGGGTTTTGGTTTTTATAGGTACATATACATATCCAATCACCACAATATAGTACATATCATATACATGCTATATCCCACAGAAAACATGTGAAACGATAAAACCAATGATTATGGCCATCCTAATGTGATTCCTCGAGCCAAGATGTATCACGGTCATCTAGGTCCACAACACATGCAACATGTATAAGATGAACTATGTGCTTTGCCTTTCTAGGTTTGATCAACTCATCTCCATGATTGATCAACTCACCATCAGGTCGATCAGTTAGGTGCCACCAACCGATCGATTCACTGGTCATCGTGCATCTCCTCAGGCCGCCACCCGCTCGTCTCGCTCCTCGTACCGGTCATCAAAAGGTCCATCATTTTTTGACATAATAGGAAATAAAAGATCTATCCTATTTTACATTTGAAAAAGGAAACCTCGAGTTACATTCGGGGGGAGCAAAGGTAGGAAAGAAATCTCGAGTTATCTCGAGTTACATCAAGAATAGGAGATAGGGAATTGGTGTGCAGACCGAGATGCAAGCAACCACATATAACCAAGCACACATAGATAGGGTTTATTGGCCATAACCACTCTATACATCCACCACAAAACTCGTGTAAGGGTGACGCGTATCAAGTGCATTCATATTACATATCATATATGTATTTTGGGATTTATGGATCGGACATGCTTAAAGCCAATTTTATTCGCATCGTATGCAATAAATAAAGGCGACAAACCAAAATCGATCACATCGATAAAACTAAAGTATAGAGCGGTTGACGTGGCTCTGATACCACTGTTGGGTTTTACGGGAGACAAAGAAGGTAGTGGAAATAAAAAATTTCTTCTCCCAAACCCAGAATAAAGGAATCGCGTCAACATCTATACAATAGGAAGGATGGTTTGTAGAGTTGTACCTTGTCCCGAGGCTTGCTCAGTGATGTTACCTTGTGGCTTGCATGGTCTTCACCTTTGGTCTTGGACGGTGTCTGTGCAGCTCCTGGTCTCACCGGGATTATCGGGATTGACAATTGTCCTCTGAGCGGAAGAAGTCTCCTACCTCTGTAGTCATCCACATGGACTGCCTGGAACTCCGATCTCCTTGTCCCATAAGGAATCGAAAGGAGTTGTACCCTCTTGTCGGCGTACTAGTCACCGACACACTCTCCTACCACCAGTCGCTTTTCTGCAGTTGTCTTCCCCTTGTTGTGCCTCTCTTATCGGGTAGCACTTGATCGGGCTCTCCCAGTCACCAAAACCAGAGAGAACGACAACTTTGCATAGCAACTGGTGTTCTGAGTTGTACTTTGAGAAGTCCCCAATACCCCTATATATAGGAGGGTCATGGTGTAGGGTTCTCTAACCCGGGCAATATGGGATTAAAGCAGGAGTAGAAGGGTTCGAGATTTTCTACAAAACAACCAACTACGCCAGCTGAATGGATCATTTCAACCTTGAAATGGTCGGTTGGTGACCTCAACCAATCGGTTCACACCTCAACTGATCGTTTGAGACCTCTGAGCCAATCGGTTCAAGCATGAGCCAATCGGTTCGTGGTCCTGGTCAAATTCAAATTGACTTTCATATTTGTTTTTGATTAATCAAATATAAATCCTTGTCCAAATCAAATTTGTACAATTGAAACAAATTGTATTTGCAAAATAGTCTTCTGACTTTCCAAACGATCTTGGTTGGTCCATGAATTGACCGGTTCAACAATTAAGCTGATCGTCTCATGATACATGAGTCAATTGTCTCAACAATTGTGTCGATCGGTTCACCAACCTGAGTTGATCGGTTCAACCCTTGGGCCGATCAGTTGGAAGTGCAGACTGTGCAAAAACATTCAATCGCAGTTTCAATCAATCTGATACTCTAATCAATTAGTCCAACACCTTGAACACTATGATTTTGAGCTATCAATAAACTGAGTGTTTAATTGAACTACTAAACTCTTTTAGTAATCAATCTAAACATCATTTGTGGATAAACTCCTCTTCCAGTTTAAATCCTATGTGTGAGACCCTGCAGGTCCATTTCACATTGGCAGTGAAAGTCCATAATAGTTATGACTTCACAAGAAAAGAGTGGTGCCTAGTTGCACATCTGTGCTATCCAAGTGAAATAGAAAGTTGGAGAACAACTTTCAATTCTACAATCCGTGAATGGTGTTATAATGAATGTATAATTTTTTTGTCACTAATGTCCTGAATGAACTCAAGGCATGATACAATAATCTTTTCAATGTTCATCCATTTCCTTGATCTTAGAGTAGACTGGGTGAGATGTGTGTGATATCAATATCACATATTGATTCACACATGCATGCGTATGCATTTCTCAATCCTACTCATCCAGTGGCCATGGACATCAAACTCCCTTAGGAGGGACAAATCACATATCTATCAATCACTCCTCAAAGGCCCCATGTGTCAAAGTCACAAAATCATCACCTTTATAACAACCCATGTTTCAGGACTACGTTTGATGATGTCAAAGTGTACCCAACAACATGTGTTGAGTGTAGTGATTTTAGGTCGAAGAATCACATTCACCACCATCACTGTGAGAGCTGACTGTGACTACCAAATCATGTTTCCATGTGTCACTCTCACGGTGGGTCTGTCTGATACACTTGTTCTCTAACAAGTACCTATGTGCTTGGTTTGATATCACTATATCATGACTAATGAGATTTTGTCATTAACCAAAATACAATCTAGTCTTTTGTGCTATTGATGTCTATGGTTATTTCCACAATAACAACCGACTAGGACTAAACAAGAATGTATACTCTTAACATCTGTATGATTTTATCATTTAGGTCCTTAACCTAAAAGCATATGTCATTGAGTAAACAATTCTTTAAAAATTTATCATGTTACACTATTATCTCAGAAACAGTTAAAATATATAGATTGGAAATTGTCTTTATTATTATTCAATTCATTTACAAAGTATCCCATTACAATCATCACATGACTTGCTCTATGGGCATACATACCAACAGTTGGTCCCCGCTTCACAGAACCAAAGACTAAAATATTAAATTGGTGTCAATTTTTCTATAAACCAACGACTATGTCATGTTGGTTTCTTTTATCATAGCAACCAAGGCCGACTCTCTATCATCAATTTTTTCATATTCTAATGACCGACGATATAGACTTGTAACTACAATGTCACCTACTTAGTTGTCATTTTAAAACTGACGTTATAGAGTGATTTTAACCGATGTTAGTTGTAGGTTTTACTAGTGAGTTCCCCAATTGTTTCAACAAGAATCTAGTTAGATGATATTTTTTAATGTGACTGGGCTGCTAATGGATAACACAAGGGCCTCCTATTCTGTAAAAATGGTCTTAGAGTTTGACATAAACTAGAACACTACATCCCTTTCATGTTCATACGTATGTGGTTTGGGAGAACGACCTAAAATTGGACAACACTTAATTTCACTTTCACATATATATGGTACAAGACCATGACTAAAACTTGACTAACACATTGTTCTCCTTGTGAGTATCGCACTTGTAAAACCTCACATGAAAAGAGAAGAATGTCACACACTGATAGATATCTAGCCACAACCCATGGCCCTAAGTATATCATCTTGTCCTTGGGTAAACCTATTTATTTCATGTGAGAATTTCTCTCATAAAATTTCACATGTGGAGTGAGAAATATTGCACATTGATGTAGAGATAGATTTCTAGCCACAACCTTTGGCCCTATGTAGGTAACCTTGTCCCTAGATACCTCTAGTTATTTTTAGAGTCCCTATTACATAATCTCACATATGAAAAGAAGAATCTCACACACCAATATACATAGAAACATCCAACCATATCCTCTATCCCTGGGGTCACCTTGTCCCTAAATAATCCTTTTTTATGAGTGTTTCTCTCCTAAGGTACCACTTATGAGGAACATCATACCTTACGTGTTACGAAAGGTAGGTTGTTATCCAACACCTTCATCTATAATAACTCTTTTGAATCATCTATTCATGGTGTTGATATGTAATTCTTGTGTAATAATTTAGAAACCCATGTATCTATCCTAAGCTAGGGACACATATAATTATCTAAATCTAAGAAAAAAGCTGATTCCTAAGTATTAATAATACAAGATGAATAAAATAAGACCATGGAGTATAATTTGTTGACTATCAAAGATGAAGGCGGAGGTACTTTTACATTTCATATGTATTATTTGTGAGGAGGGATGTATCCTAAATAAAAAGTATTCTAGTATTTTATACAAAGAAAAAAACAAAATATTGCTGCATTCCATACTAAACCCCATTTTTGAATCCCTCTAATCTAAATTTTAGGACATCACAGAAGCTAACATGATTCCTTACTTCACCGGGATTGTCAAGACAAGTTGTGCGGGATGAAAATATAAGAGAGAGACCAACGGAGATGTCGTAAACAACAATCTTAGCAATCAATTTTGAGGAGATAAGTCCAAGGAGGTTGCACAAGTGCCAAATCTCCAAAATACCATGAAATATCACAAAAAATTATAATGGAATAGTTGACCAACATCAACTTTATGAAACCATAGGTGTCAAATGGTTGAATTGTCCATAATTTATAGGAAAAAGAACTCTATATGCCATTTCAATGAGGCATTTGTTCCCATATTGTAAATGGAATCCATATCTACACCAACCAAGACCTTTCCAGTAGGGGTCGTATCAGTGCATAAGAATGTTGGGCAACCCCAAAGGCTCCTAGAAATTGGTGTCTGTTCCAATCCCAGGTGCCAAAGCCAAGGAGGAGAAGGAAGAAGAGGTCGAGGTCACTTTAGAAAATCTAAAGTTTTATCCACCACCATCATCCTAATAAAATGCATAAATTGGAGGACCATATGGGCTCTCACCACCATAATATATTGATTCACAACAATTATGAAACCACTCATGGTACCTCTGGTAGTTTCTACCAAGAAGCTCCCAACCAAAAACCTGATGTTAGAGATCCCCTCATCTTTAAGAGTCTACATAAGATAAAAACGTTGGAAGGAAAAAATGATGGCGTGAAGTATTAGAGAAATGTTTGCACTTCCTAGATGAAATGTTACTAAATACTTTATCATGCCAAAGTTCCACAAATAATATGGGAAGGCAGATCCACTATCACATATTAATTTGTATTGTCCATACATGGTGAAGGTACAAGATGATTATAACAACCCTTTAAGTATACAAGTATTAGTGGAAGAAAGCCCATATTTTCCTAAAATGATGAACTTTAACTCTAAGGGATATCACATGAATAATAAACAATGCAAATAAAGTAAACAATCACCATGTATCAATATAGAAATTGATTCATACATTGTTCAATGGAAATCAAGTACATTTGATTTCTTGAATTGGAAATAACTAAGATAAACCTGATTAAACATTATCTAATACATACATGAAATTATTTATAAACATTAAAGTCTTCCATTGTAGATGGAATCAACCAGAAAGGTCTTTGGGAAACCTTGACCTATTCTTTAAGCTGATCTTCATATAATTCAATACATGATTGTTACTCTTTTCTTACGAGCATCACACCCCCCAACCATGCATAAAACAATTTGTAGGTGGTATTGAACATATTATAATTGAGAAACAACTTATACTTTGAAATGAAAAAATTTCACATAATGAAAATAAATTTGCATTTTATCATTATCTTTTCTCAAACTTATATAAGAATAATCAAGTTTTGCACCCAAGTGCCTCTTCTATATGCATCGAGGTTCCTCTTGAATTATGATTAAGTGCTCCATATTCTAAGAGATCATTATTTGCACTTGAATTGCATTGTATACTAGGAATCTCATGATTTGCACTGAAGTGCTCTATATGCTAGGAAATCCCATGATGAGGATCTTATATTAGGTTCATTCATTGTCTTTACTTCTACTCTTAAATACTTTTTACACTTTCTCTTGAACATGAACATAATGTGATATGCTAATTCATGAAGATAAAAAATAAATATGACATTTATCCAATAACTCTTAACTTTTAACAATATAACTATAATATGAATAATACAATCACATCATAACATGCACATTGTACACAATTGCATATAAACATACAACTATTTTGTTCCAATTTCATGGACCACTTATAGAGAGTGGAGCAACTCCAAATTTTCCTCTTGATGTTGAGGAAACCCTAATTACCCTATTGGAACAATTAACCTATACTAATTACTAATAGAAAAATCAAATTTTAGGGCTTTAGGGTTCATTACAGGTTGAGATAAATAAGGGTTCAAAACATGCTTTAAAATTATGATAGTATGATTCCTTGTGCCTTTATATTTCAAATGAGTATTTTTATGAATTTTCCTTACTACTGATAAGTTAGTTACAAAATTTCAAAGATTCGACCAATAAGAAAACAAGGAAATTCCAAGTAATAAGAACATAATCCAGTGGGGCTGTCAGGCATCTCTGAGGTGGACCAACGAGGATTGGACACCTAGACCATGCCCTTAACTAGGCCAAGCTGATAACACCCATTTATGGCTACTGTAGCTTATATTTTACTATAAAAAATTCCTCCAAACCTAACTTCCTCTCCCTTTTACCTTATTTGTTGTATAGAAATAATGCCCACTAGGCTCCTGATAATATTTCCTATCTTTTGTAGAGTTTCTCTTATTTTTCCACCAAAAGAGTTTTAATGGACCCATTCAAGCCCATCAGCAGTGAGACACCGGTCTCAACACAGTAAGTTGTATGAAGAGACATGCCCTTTACCTGTCACAATCATTGATCGATATGGAAGCAACCCAACATGAGTGTGTCACGCGAAAGCTTTGACATACTATAGCTCTTTACTCGATAGGGCACCCAACACGTGGTGATTTTCAACCTGTCATGGTTAGCCCATCTGATAAAGTCAGTTGCGTGATACAACTTATGTTCGACACAACAACCCACCAAGGTCCCTGCCCGACATGATCATATGTGATTTATTCGCAACCCGATACACGATAGCCCGCCAGCCGTGCCAGGCGACAAACGTGTCGGCCCCCTTATAAAGCCACGTGAATGGAGCAGAAGGAGGACACATGGCCCAACAAGAGCTGCAACTCCCACCCATGCACTGCCTATAAATAACAGCTATAGGCCTATGATAGGATGGGTTGAAACCCTACAAGAGCTAACTCTTAGAGCAAAGGAGCTAGTGTCTCGAGTTCTAGAGCCTGCCGGGCGATACTAGGTGAGCACACCCCCAACCTGAGAGGGACGGGAGGAGTTCACTTAGAACCTGACCCGGTAGCAGTAGCAGCACGATACAACCTTCAAGGATACTTCAACATGCCCAGTCTCTAGCTGGGCTTCAACCTGAGGGTACTCACACATCTATACCTAACACGAGGAACCCGAGAACCTATGGTAAAGCTAATGTGACATATGTCCTAACACGACATGATACCTAACCCGATATGGCTTACCCATCACAGTTGTAGCCCGACAAGGTCAGTAGCCTGACATGACCATATCATGTAGGGAGTCCTTTCCCGATACACCTGTTACCCATCAAGGTTCATGACCTGGCACGATCAAGAACCCAACACATTTATATCCTTATAGGGCTCCTACCTGGTACCGAGTTAGCGTTGTCTTAGGGGGAAGCTGCTATGTATATCGATCTCCTACATAAAGGAGGTTGATACCTATCTTCCCTTTTTCAACTCTTTACTTTCATTTACCACTATATTGTAACTAAACCTTTTATCTCTTTAATGCTTATTGGTATCTATGGAGTTTATATCATGTTGTTTAGTGTATTGCTCCTTTTTGTTGGATGATTTCTTTGTATCATCTGAGCTCTAGTTTCTTCTATTTGGATCACACTTTTAACTAGTTATCGAATCATGTTTCTCATTTTGACTCCCTTGAGAGAGGGATTTTGTAAACTCTAGAGTTTGGTCTGATTCAGGTGCATAAGAGTACCCAGTATCTGGGTTGCCCCGACATATCTTTGTGCTTAAAACCTACGCCTAGTGCCCTTGAGAGAGGGAACTTAGTGCATGGTTGGTGGAACTCTCTTTGAGAGAAGAGGGTGCAGGATGTACGCCGGTTCCACTTGTTATGGTTAAGTTTTCCTCATTCGTGTTGTACACCAAAAAAAGTTTTATCTTCTTGGTTTTCCTTTATCTATAAACCTCCATAAAAAATTGCTAAACCCCTAAAATCTTAATCCTTCTTGTAACTCCCCTTACAGATAGGCTTTTTGTTTCATTCTTTATGATTCTTTCTCATTGCATTAAAACCTTATCCTTCGACTTTTTCACGTGCTTAGACAAGTGAAACATAAGTTTTGAAGCACCATTCTTCCTATCCCTCCATTTGACCGCGAACTATTTCGATCCTGTGCTAGTTGCGAGAGTCTTAAACATTCGGGTATTATAAATTTCTAAAAGTCGGATGACCGAGGATTGTCTCCATTATTGGACCCACGTTAAAGGCTTGTTAACTTTTTAGCACCGTTTCCAGGGATAGGCAATGAATATCATTCTACTAACTTTAGTGTTTCTTGCACTTTGCCAAAGACCTTTTACATATGCATATAATATTGCAAATATTTTCTGGACATAGTTTTTCATAGAACACTAATACTTTTACACTTTTCCTTATTTCCAGGTACTTCGTCACCCTTTTCAATCCATCCTTGTGTCTGATAAGTCATGGATGAGCAACCTTCTGAGGCTTGATCCCTGCATTCTTTTGTCCAAGTCAGGGAAAATAAAGAAAGGAATCTGGTAGTGGAGCAACCACTCAATGTTGCCAACTATGAGTTTAAGCATGATTTCCTCCAATTGTTGCAGCACAACCGGTTCGGTGGAGACTTGCAATACCTTTAAGATTAACAAAGTTCCAATATCCCACATCTACATCCAATGCTTCCCTTTCTCTATAAGAGACAAAGCATTAGAGTGGTATATAAGTTTGTAAGATGGGAGCCTTCCCGATTGGGAACATCTAGCCAATGCATTTATCACTCAGTTCTTCCCTATAGAAAGAATGATCAAGTGCCAAAACAAGATAATGAGGTACTCGCAGAAAGCCTCAGAGAACCTGCATTAGACCTTGGAGAGGTTTCAAAGCTATTAGAGGGAGTGCCCGCACCATGGTTTTTCGGAGCCCAACTTGATCACTACTTTCTATAATGGGGTATGTGTTGTAGAAAGGAAATCCCTGAACATTGCAGCTTGTAGCAATTTCTTGGGACTCAATGCTCAAAGGGCCAGAGAGATTATAGACAACATGTCCACAAACCAACAAGATATTGAGTACCACAGAGAGTTTATGAGCCACATCACTCCTAGAGAATCAAAGGCGATGGAGGCGCTAGCGGCTAAGTTGGACAAGATAGTGATTGACATCTAAACCCTGAAAGATCAGGGATATAAAGGAAAAGTCTGGAAAGAGGTAGTCTGAAGTTGTGTCACTTGTGGAGAGCCAGACCACCTCTCTGACTTCTGCCCATACACATTCACTCAAGGAGAATAGGATGAAGATAGCACAAAGAATGTAAGCTACATCCAGTATTGACACCCCGATCACCCTGGTTTTTCAAACGGGAACACCAGCGTGGCTGAGAATTCCCATCAGCTGGTAGGTGGAACTTCTTTGGGAGGTCCTCCTAATTAGTAACGCCAAATAAGGTTCCCACAGTAGAGGAGTTTTTAGCAGAATCAACCACAAAAACCTTCGATGATGACAGAATTAATGTCTTTTGTAAAGAAGCAAAATGATCTGAATGAAAAGCTACATAAAAGCTCTATGGATAGCACGACCTTCCTCAAGTTGATGCAATAATAGATGGGAGGTTTCTTTGCTCAGATAGGAGAGCTCCAACATCACAACAAACAGATTGACCAGTAACTGGCAAGCCTAGCCCAGAGTATCAACCACCAAGTAGAGTGTTTTCCCATCCAGTACCGAGGCAAATCTGCATGGGAATGAGACCACAAAGATGGCCATCATAAGACTAGGAGTAGTGGTACAATTAGCTATTGAGAAGAGAGAAACATCGGCGAAAAAACTAGCTAAGGATGTTATCCCTGGGGAAGTGGAAGAAGTATCAGCAAGGTCAAAGAAAGTGACGAAAGAAAGAGTCGATGACGCTCCTTCTGAGGAGTGTCCAGACAAATATGCACCTTGCATACCTTTCCCCCATAAGTTGGTGAAGGCACAATTGAAGAAGAAGTATGAGAAGTTCATGTCTGTAATAAAGAAGTTGCACCTTTACATTCTATTTTTGGATGCTATAGAGGAGACTCCCATAAACACAAAGATTCAAAAAGATCTGATTTTGAGAAAGAAAAGAGGCGAAGATGTTGAAACTGTGAAACTAGTATAGATGTCCAGTTCTTTTGTCAAGGCAAGTATGCCTTTTAAGAAGAAAGATCCTGGGGCTTTTGTCATCCCCTTTAAAGTTGGGGACAACATAACCCACAAACGTTTGGTAGACCTGGGGGCAAGTACCAGTCTGATGCCCTTATCCCTTAAAAAGAGGATTGGACTCACCTATATGGTAAGCACCGATATGAGAATCCATCTTGCAGATCACACCTTCACCAGACCAGTTGAAGTAGTTGGGCATGTACCCATTAGATTTGGGCGGTTCTTTATACCTTAGGATATTATTTTGATCGAAACCATGGAAGACCCTAGCTGTAACGACCCTGCATCCCGGTAACCCCCAATTAAGGGAACCCTGAAGGAAAGAGCCATTATTCAATTACAAGATCAACGGTTCGACAAATAATCAATAATAATTATGAAATTCTACTACTAAACTAAAAACTGGTATAAAATAAAAAATTTACTTACCTTCTAAAAGCTGGGATTTCTAAACTTCTATCCATGAAGATACTAATCTAACTAATCCTCTTGTGTAAGTTATTTCTCATTTAGTTCCACATATGCCACTATACTGTTTGTTCTTTTCATTTGTAGCTAAAACACCGACAAACAAAATGTCAGTCAGCAAGAAGCTGGTATGTGGGGGAAACAATAATTGTGCAACTATGTTAACAATGTAGTCAACCAACTATCATTTTACATCAAAGATTACGTTTTAGACAATACTACTCAATCCTTGCCTATCCCCTATCTCTGTACTGTCCCTGCAGTGGACATGGATACTACCTCTATCGTATGGTAGATCCTTACCCCCGTGGCCCTACCACACAGGTAGCCAATTCTTAGGGTTATGGAGTCGCATGGCCCTCCCCAAAGGTAGCCCAATCCCTGACTCATGATGACTTGATGGTCCTACCCCATTGGTATCCATTTACTAAGTTATTTAATGACCTGATGGACCTACCCCATTGGTATCCATTAACTAGGTCAATCTATAAAGCTACAGAGGGGACTAGGATCTGAGCTAGTAGGCACATCTCTTATGTGATAGTCATATTCACATTACAATTTGCATGAATTAAATGTAACCAAATGTTTAATTCAAGTCATCGAAAAAACCTCAAAAATCCTCAAGAAACTAATTTGGGATATTCATAGGCGTAACCACATACCTGTCAATTTGATGTGAGACAAAAATATCCAATCAACCAAGTCATCCAATCAAGCAAGTGCAAGAATCCTGAAATTACATTCAATTTCCTTTTTATCAAAATCTATCCAAATCATCTTGCTACTTATGGTTCTATTCCTTTTTAGGGTTTCTTCCTCTTTTTAGGGTTTACTTTGCAATTAGGGTTTTATTTCATCTTACTCTTTTTAACCCTAATTTTCTCATCTATCCTTCACAAAAGATTATTTAACACATTAAATCTTAATTTCGGATTAAAGCACAATTAACCATCAATTAAGTTCATTAAGCCTCTTTTCCATTAAAGCTACCATTTTTAACCATTCGAAACCCTAATTTCTACATTAAGAGTATTTAACCACAATTAGGAACTTTAATGCTTGAAACATCTTAGATTCAGTATATTCCAACTTTAAACATGAAATTAATCAATTAAAGCCATTAATAATCTCATTCACAAATATTAAGGTTTCAAGGCCCATTAAAGCTTTTTCATGCACATAAAACTCTAAGTTAAGTCAATTACGTGAAAAATTCATCCTTTTTGTTCCTAATGTTCCCTTTTATCATTAACAGGTTAATATCAACTTTAATCATCAATTAAACCCTACTAATTACATTAATCATATAAAAATAGGGTACTTTAAACATTAATACATTAAAGTTGATATCTTCCATTACTTTTCTAATTGGAATAGGAATCAGGCTTCAATTATATTTTTAATGGATTCTGCTCATTTTTCTGAGAAAAATTCATGTATTAACTTTTCCCATCCGAGTTTCCTAGCTCAAGATATGATTTTATCAAGAAATCCCCTTTTTATTGATTTATTGGCTATTTCAGAAAAATCACAGATCATTTGATTCATGGACCACTGGTCCACTTAGGATCCAATGCCCGAGATGTGTGTGCCTACTTGCGATCAAAAGCAACCAAAAAGGCAAATATGCCCATACCTGAACACTAGAGGAGGGAGGGCAAATTGGTAACTTTCTTTGGGAAGTTATCTTCAACCTTGAGTCTCAACCAACAACAACTCATGAGTCAACTCGCCTATTGACTCCATGCTCCCGACCACCTGCACACAAATTGAGGGGCCCGACATCTTCGCCAACCCCACGCGAACTCAGGGGCACACTCAATCTCCCTCCTACACCGTTCCTTCTTCGCCAAGGGCCCTTGGTCCCTCCGACGGCAACAACAGCTCAATGATGGGGAAGGTCGATGGTTCTAGCCAAATTGGATGCGCCGAAGAACTTGTGTCAGGGGTCCGATCATGCGAGAAAAATTGGTGGGGATGCTGGTATCATGGAGCACCCTCCCCTATATATATATAGGGACCATCCATGGCTACCTGAGATTTGGGGTTTCTCTAGTTTTGCTACAAAACCTATGGAAACCTAGGATGATCAGACTCAGAAAGACCTCCCGATTTCAATGGGATACTTTCCATCGGCGCACATCCTCTCAAACTCAACCAAAGTGGGAAATGAAATTTCCTTCCCCATCTCCATAGCCTGTTGTGACTGGGACTTAGTCCCATCCATCTGATTCCCGATCAACGGTCCTCAATCAATCCGGATTTCCAAAAAAACAAATTTCATTGTGACATCAAAGCCTTAGGTAATTAACAACCTAACTTTAGGTAATTTTGTAAATTGCATAAATCGAAAACTGTGCAATATTTTCCAACAAATTTTAAGGGTTTCTCTTTCTTGCCTTTATCTACTTGCATGTCAAGTTTGAGTCCGAAACTCCAAAAGAAAAGGACAATTTCTTCAAAGGCAAGTTACCCATTAATGAAATTCATTTAATGATTATTTTTCTCTTTCCTCAAACCATTATCTTGCTATTTGGGACTCCTTGGACCCCAAGAAACTCTTTTATTTCGAAATCCTTTTTATTGGATACTCATTATCCTTCTAGATGCTTCTAAATGCATTATTCTTCATTATCATGTGTATTTCTTATTAAAATATTTCTTTTTCAGGATTTCTATTCATTTCTGTTTTATTTTCCTGATTAGTATTTCTTTTATCATTAGGAATCCTTGGAATACGAAATTCCACTAATTATAACTCAATTATACCTCTTTTCACTTGTTTTCCACCTTTTACCATTGTTTTCAATTTCTTTCTTAATAAAGAAATACTTAATTAATCTTTTCTTTTCTTATTGCTTTTCTTTGCAACTTTGGACCCCTTGGCACCCAAGGAACCCATGTGGCACGAAATCCATCTTTGGATTAAGTTCTTTACCTTCTATAGGTTTCCACATCTTTCTTTTCTTGATTTCTTAATTAATTGAATTTCTTTGTTATTGGGCCCTATAGCCAATAAAGCCCACAATACAATCATCAAGGCTATTGTAAACAGAACTACATCATTATTTGTCCCATATGAGAGTTTACATTTCTCATCAGATGAACCCAAAATTGGGGTTGTAACACCAGCTGCCCTATTATCTTCGGGCGACCCTTCCTCACAAATGGCAGAGCACTCATTGACGTAGAGGTGGGCATGATAACAATTAGGGTTGGAGGAGAGCTCATCGACTTCAACATCTATGATTGTATGAAAGCCCCCTCGTTCTTTGAGTCGTCTTATTTTGTCAAAAGATATCAGCAACTATGTTAAGAGGTAAGGGACGAAAAGGCTATGGTAGACCCATTGATGCACACCTTAGCTAACGAAGGACAAGTGGTCGAGAATCCAGAATTGAAGGAGTTGCTGGTGTTTCTGGAAGCAGAAGATCTGTCTGAATCATAAGACCCAGTGGAAATAGTGATGTATGCTACCCTGAAAAGTGATCATGCTAGAGAACAAGAAGAGAAGACCCCACCTAAGTTGAAGGTTCTTCTGAGAGGTTTAGAATACCATTTCTGGATGAGGAAAAGATGAATCCAATAATCATCAACTCAGAGCTGACTAATGGTCAGAAAGAACAACTGCTCAAGGAGTTGAGGCTTCAAAGAAGCCTTAGGTTACTCGATTGGAGACCTAAGGGGAATCAACCCTTCTGTTTGTATGCATATGATCTACTTGGTAGAAAATTCCAAGCCTTATGCCCAGCCGCAACATAAGTTGAATGAGAAGCTCAGAGAAGTAGTCAGCAAGGAGGTTGTGAAACTCCATGATGCTAGAATCATTTATGCCATTAGTGACAACACATGGGTGAGTCCCATTCAGGTTGTCCCAAAGAAGGGAGGCATAACACTAATCAAGGGAGATAATGGAATTGAAGTTGCTATCAACACCGTCACTAGTTGGTGGATGTGTATAGATTATCGAAATCTTAACACCACCACTTGCAAGGACCATTTCACTCTCCTAAATATCGACCAAATGCTTGAATGTCTGGCCCACCACTCTTACTTTTTCTAGTTGCATGGTTATTTGGGGTCCTATCAGATCCCCATTCACCCAAACAACCAGAAAAAGACTACATTCACATGCATCTATGGTATGTTTGCTTTTAGAAGGATACCCTTTGGGCTCTACAATGCGCCTGCAACTTTTTAGCGTTGCATGAATGCCATCTTTGTAGACTTTCTGGTAGATAAGATGGAAGTATTTAAGGATGACTTCAGTGTTTATGGAAGCTCATTCAATGATTGTCTAAATACCATGTCTCTGATGATTACAAAGATGTGAAGAGAAGAGTCTTACCCTTAATTGGGAAAAGTGCCATTTCATGGTGCAAGAAGGGATAGTTCTGGGACATAATGTGTCTAGTAAAGTCATTGAAGTTGACCGATCCAAGGTGTAGGTGATAGTCAAGCTTCCTCCACCCTCGTTAGTAATAGGTGTCTGAAGTTTCTTGGGTCATGCTGGGTACTATCGAAGGTTTATCAAGGATTATTCAAAGATTGTGAAGCCTTTGTCAAACCTACTGATGAAAGATGTGAAATTTGATTTCACAAATGAGTACCTAAAAGCATTCTCCACTTTGAAGGATGCTCTGGTCTCCATGGCCGTTCTCCAGTCCCCTGACTGGAATCTCCCATTTGATCTTATGTGTGATGCCAGTGATTTTGTCATAGGCACAGTCCTCGATCAGAAGAAAGATAAGAAGCACCATGCAATCTTTTATGACAATAAGATGCTCCATGAAACACATTTGAATTACACCACCATCGAAAAAGAGATTTTTGCAATTGTCTATGCTTTTGATAAGTTTCTATCTTACCTCGTGGGTTCCAAAGTGGTTGTTCATGCCGACCATGGGGCTATCAAGTATTTGATGCAAAAGAAAGATGTGAAGACTAGGTTGTTGCGTTGGGCATTGCTATTATAAGAGTTTGATCACAAAATAATAGATAAGAAAGGTTCGAAGAATGTGGTCTCTGACCATCTTTCAAGGATTAGGGTGGTGGATGACAACCCATTTTCGATCAACGAAATTTATGCAGATGAAGCTATCTATACTGCCCAGATAGCCAATCATGAATGGCCATAGTATGCAGATTTATGAAATTATTTGGCCTGTAAACAACTCTTCCAGAAATGTCCTACAATCAGAAGAAGAAATCCTTCTTTGATCTGAAAAACTATTACTGGGATGATCCTCTGTTATTCAGGCGTTGTGTCGATGGCTTATACAAGATGTGTATACTCAAAGATGAATCCCCAAAGATCTTGTTTGAGTGTCATTCCTCTCCCTATGGAGGACAACTAGGAGTTGAAAGAACCACAACCAAGGTACTCTAGTTTGGTTTTTATTGGCCCACTCTCTTAAAATATGTTCACGCCTATGTCAAGGCCTACAACGAATGTCAAAGAATTGGGAATATCTCCTGTAGGAATGAGATGCCAATGTCAGAATGGATTGGAGTAGAAGTCTTTGATGTATGGGGAATAGATTACATGACACCCTTCCCCTCCTCCTACAGTTTCACGTACATTCTTGTTGTGGTGAATTACATTTCCAAGTGGGTAGAAGTCGTACCCACCATCACATATGATGCTAAAGCAGTAATAAAACTCTTTACTAAGATAATCTTTCTGAGGTTTGGAGTTCCAAGAATTGTTAACAGTGATGGGGGATCTCACTTTGTTGAGAAGCAAATTGAGTCACTTCTGTGCAGATACGACATTCGACACAAAGTTGCCACACCATACCATCCACATACGTCTGGTTAAGTTGAAGTTTATAACTGTGCAGATCCTGGAGAAAATAGTTGGAAAGTCCCGCAAAGACTGGTCAGCCAAGTAAGATGATGCTCTCTAGGCATAAAAAATAGCATACAAGATGCCTCTAGGTACCACACCTTATCGTCTGATATATGGGAAAGCATGTCATCTACCTTTTGAGTTCAAGCATAAGACTTTCTAGGCAATCAAATGTCTCACGCTAGCCGGAATGAAGAGGTCCTTCAACTCCAAGATCTTGAAGAATTTAGGCTTCATGCCTATGAGAAAGCAAGGATCTACAAGATGAGGACAAAATTCTGGCACGACTCTCACCTATGGAAGAAAGACAACAAGGAAGGTGATAATGTTTTGTTGTTTAAATCTTCCATTTGACTTTTTCTAGGAAAACTGCAGACTAGGTGGTATGAACCATTCATTGTAGCAAAGATATATCCGTCAGGAATGATGAAGTTATATGACAAAAATGATCCAGTGAAGGTCTTTCCAGTCAACAGACACCGAGTAAAGAGGTTTTACGAAGATGAAGCTTTCATGAGGAGGTCTAAGATTTCCCTAGATGATGTTGAAGCTGCACCTACCGAAGAAAAATAGAAGGATTTGAAGATGTCAAGCTAATGACAGAAACCACAACACTCCTCGGGAGGCAACCCGAGTTTCACTTTCCTAGAATAGGATATTATTTCCTTTTCCTACACAAAACATTATGAACAATCTCATTGTAATAATGCATGAGTCTGTGCCTGCACCACGTGCGTAGACTCTATTTTACTAGAGCCACCGACTTAGTTTTATTGCCTTGGTGAGTAATACTAAATAGGAAAAAGTTTACTCTTAGGATGATGATGTTTTACCCATAAAGTGCCTTCTAATTTTTAGTTTTTCTATCATTGTTTTTGCATTCCCTTTATGCTTTTTGATGTCATATTAGGCATGGATGATACATTTCTTCTTTACTTTTCTCAGTGTAATAGGTTATGTGATAATAGTGTCGCCCAAACCACCTTCATGAGTATCAAGTGACTTCTTGTTTCTAGTTTTAAATGGTTTTCCAAAGGCATTATGGGCAAGAAATGTGCCCAACCATATCACCCTTCATTGATGTGTTGGGTTGCTAGGTTGCCCAGGTCATATCGCCCAGACCATGTTGTCTAGGCGTAATGAACCCGTCCACATCTTCAAAGATAACAGGGCTTCTGAAAGACGTGCCAGGCAGGTCTGTCGCCCAACACATCATGTGCCGCACGACGCATGTGTCATGTAGATGCATGTCATGTAAGGAGTGCGCCAGACAAGGCATTTCAGGTGACACGTCCTTGCCGCCTCACTCACGTATTGTGCGATGCACAAACTCCTAGAAATCTTCATGACATGATGTGATTAGACGGATTTTACCTTGCTTTAAAAGATGATTCTTGTGCATGCACGACACCTATCCTTGTTTTTACCCCTTTTACCCCTCTCGCGGCTGGCCATATATAGTAGCTTGAGATGAACTGTGTCGAGTTACCAAGTTACCTGCTTTTGCTCCCGTATCGCGCATTCTCTTTCTACCTCAAGCTCTCATGATGGCCTTAGCCTATCGACCTTCATGTCATATTCTAGATCTTCTTTCCCGACAAAGGTATAACCCATGGTGCCCTGCATATTGTGTGATTGTGTGTTGCACAGATCATATTGACCAACCCTATCGCGTGCTACTATATCACGTTCTTGCCTGTGTTGTGTAGATCCTTTTGAATGCATATCAAGTTTCTACTTTTTGCACAATAAGTCTGTCAGCTTTCCTACCGTTTGTTTTACATCAGTCTTATGCTTGTGCTGCATGACAAACATATCACATGACATGATGACTTACACATCTATATTGGGCAAAGACTTTGAGCTCGCAATGGTGACCTTATCATCTAGACTGTTTCACCAATATTCATTTGTGTCATGTGACACGAGTATCACGCGACACAATGCTTCGTGTGTTTCTGACGAATAGCTTATCACGTAAAGATGCTATCATGTTTTCACTCGAGCCGTGCGACACCCATATAGCACGACTCGTCTAGCAAACATCCTTACCACACAGACCCAATTATGCACTAAAACCATATTGCTCAGACCTTATTGTTTCTTCGATACTGACCTCACATGAGCATCATTTTCACCTTCCACCTAATATCGGTTTGTTCTGAGTATTGTTTGAAATACTTATTGGTTTTCTGGTATCTGACACTTCCTTATCACGTGCCAGATTTTCTTAAGTGCACAACCCGATATCGGTTCTATGCATATCACCCAACCCGTGACGGGCGACGCTTTTACTTTCTTCTCGATATTGGGTAAAAGTAGTTTTTATCAAACAACTTTTTCTAACTTAATTTCTTTATCCAAATCATTGTAGAAAAATGACACAGACCAAGCAGACCGTCGTACAAGTTGACAAACAAGGTCGGAGGATCAACCTTGATGCCACGAATGAAGCCACCACCAGGCAGAAATGCCCCAACCCTCAGACGGATGGGCCCTATAAGGCCAAGAAGAGGCCCAGAATCGAAGCAAGCCCATCCCCAACCACAATGGCAGAACTGGAGGTCCTGGCCCACTCACTAGGCTGGTTCGTGCCTAGAGATTAGGAACACCGACGACGTTACACCGAGTTGACGGAGAAAGACTATCGCCCAACCCGATTCTGCCATCAAGCATCTTTCCGATAGATTGGCATCTTCGACAGACTTGAAAACGTCTTAGAAGCCACTAGACTACAGAAGATATGATTCAGCTACTCCGCCTCCTACACCGAGCTCACAAAGGAGTTCATATCCTCCCTCCACTGAGTTCCAAATACATCAGAAGAGACCAAAAGGTTCGGCGGAGCAGACAGACTCCAGTGGCGCTTCTATAATGTCGAGCATGATATCTCAGAGAGGCTACTCAATGATATATTCTCTTCTAGCGAGGCTAAGAGAGAGATGCTCAATAATGGTGATTGGATCACTGAAGGTGATGGCTTTGACCCAGTCACGCCGTGGAGGAAGCTGACTGGCGAATCCTCCTTCAAGCCTGGAAGCAAAGTGGCATCAGCCCACTCCTCCTTCTGGAGGATCGTGTATAAGATTGTGGTGAGCCTGCTCTTAAGCAAGTATGAGATGAGCAACCTCTATACTGAAGAGCTCTATCTTATTTGGTACATGATAGAGGGCAAGCCGATAAACTGGGGTGTTTCCTACTGAACCGGATGCACCCTATAAAGGACACCACCAAGGACTACAACATGGGAGGAGTCATCAACCTGGTAGCGGTAGGGCTAGGGTACCCAAGTGAGCCGCTCATCCTGTCACAGACCTGGGGTGATGACCAGATCAACATCTAGTTCCTCACAAGAGCGAACAATATCAAGAAGGATAGTCGCTGCCTATTCTACAAGTTTGTGAGTACAAATATCCTCCTACCCCTCCCACTCTATGTCTACTATGACGTAGAAAAGTTGGTATTTACAACGGTAGGGGTTCAAGCTCGGACCTTTGAAGCCGCTTAAGCTGCCACCATGGTCATCCAAGATAGGATGGCCGTCGTAGAGAGGTCCTCACCCCCGACGCTCGGTGGGACAAATCATCAGAAGTCATCATTGAAGACTCACAATTTGCCACCATCGTTGAGCCAACCACCATCGCCACAGAACTAGCAACTGCCATTCTAGTGGTCACTATTGCCACCACAAAACCAGCCAGGACAACCACAACCATGCCCACTGTGACTACAGAAGAAGTGTCGACAATCAGGGAGGTCATCGACACCATCGAGACCGCTACAACGGTCATCGCCTCAAAAGCTACTGTGGCAGAAGAAACAGCCGCATCGCCTGAAGCTTCAGCTCTACCAGAAACTACAGAGACCTTGGTGCGGTCAGATGCCTCCTTCAACAGCAAAGAGGTATTCACTAAGCTCTTAGAGGCAGAGCTCAGGTCTATACAACCGATGCTGGCACCTCCACCTTCAACGCCAGCAATCGCTATGGAGGAGGAAGATAAGAGCCAGATGGTCGATCAGCATCCGCCCACTCCATAACCTTTTCTAGGACCCCACATTGATAAGACAAAGGCAGCTGCAAAGGTTTCAACACCTCTCCTTAAGGCCATGCCCTCGTGTACTGTCCTGGTGGACTTGGCCCCAGTAGATGATGCATATTCATTGGGCCATGCTGCCAACGCGAGAAGTGCTACCTGAAGCCAAAGTCGCTCAGTGGTAGTCCCCTCTTCATCGGGGCAGGCCTTCGACTACGAATTCGACAACTTGTGGGAGGTAATGAGAAATCACAGTTCTATATTTGCTTCCCTGGCCCACAAGTTTTAGGTCTTCCAATGGAGGCTGAGAAAATAGGCCTGTCAGCTACTGACTCTAGTTGGTCTCCCCGGCCAACTAGAGTCTCTAAACAACATGATGTAGGCAACACTCTAATGCCTCGACGCCATCGAGTAGAAGCTCGACTAGAGGGACAACCACCACCGCTCAAGGCATCCTAGAAGATCTCTATCACCTCCGACTTCCCCCTTCTCCACCATCATCATCATCCTCTTCCTCTGGTTCGTCGTCCTTATCCACCTCTAGCGGGTCCTCCACAATGCCTGAGGAAAAGATGACAAATATATAGAATTGCTGGCGTGGCTCGCACAGGACATTAGAGTAGTCACGACGTCGACATATTTGTAACCCCTCAACCGCTAGAGCCAACTTAAGATGAGAACATATACTTGAAGGCCTAACGAAGGATTCATATGAGGCATCTGAGTGAGAGGGGGTGATCTATACAGTTCATTTGTTGAGCAACCCCCGAGGGTGAAGACTTCGGTGGATGATGTGTTTTATGTGCTGTCCGAGATCACAGTCTTCGAGATGGCTAACTACGACAGGAGCGCCATCAGCTACCTAACAATCTGGGACCAACAATTGTTGAATTTGGTCTTGAGGCCATAGGGGGACAAAGAAGCTATAGTCTAGAGTGACAGATACTTCTCTGTACAATGCAGAGCACTCAAGGGCATGTTCTGCTTGGAAGCTCTCATAGGGAAGATCTTGTTTAGGGTCATGAAAGGCACGATTTTTTAAAATATCACCATTAGGACAGGCCTAAAACCAATCTACAATTCCACTCCGGTCTTGGTGGAATGATTTCTGGTGGGGGCATACGAAACAAGTTCGGTGGTTGATATGTTGAAGAACATTAAAGAGCACAACCCCAGCCTGGTGCTAGTCTCCTACAAGCTTAGAAAGCACTGGTTCCTTTGTGTGGCCGACCTCCGCTCCCACGGCGTCACTATGCTTAGGTGATGCAATGTGGAGGTCCCCCACCTGGAGCACGTCTTCATCCGCCCCAAAGATAAACACCTCTATGCCTTCACTGGGTCATTAAACGAGGAGTCCAATGTCACAGCGGTGTTTGCAGCTTCTACGCAATCAGAAACTTCCTAGTTCAAGAAGACCCAAGGAGCGGAAATATCACCTTTATCGTCCTACGTGCCATGGAGCTGCTAAACATCTTCAGATACATAAGGAAGCTCTAGGACCAAGACTTCTATCAACTAAGGAGCATATATGTGCTCTTACTGATCAAAGAAAAACACTATTTCCAAGACGTAGATCTTCCAGAGGAATTGCTGGAGACAGACGCTAGTTCTGACTCTGACTCCTATTCTTCTCAACCCATCAGTCCTCTAAGGAATGAAGTCGAGGGCGCTTCTAACATCTTCAGGACGGGCAAGCAGATAGAACATTTATGAACCGTACTCGCCACCGAAGGTGACTCTACTTCGCCTATCATCACTGAATCTCTTATTAACAATTTTCACCATTCTGCGTGCAGTTCTCTATCTCAGGAATAGGTCAATGAAATTCTTGTTCGACTTGCTAATTCTAACACTGCAGACGTCATATATGAAAAAGATAACGTAATGGTCCCCCTCAACAATCTACGGGACTTAATCAAGGTAGGAGGGTGTCTAGCTATGATGGTGGCGTAAGCTTACATCCCCATCCTACAAAAGGAGATTTGACAACCCTACTTCACCCATCCAATGTTGTTCAATGACTTGTGCCTTGCTGATGAAATAAGTGCACGCCAACTATTCCAGCTTGAAGTAAAGAAGTGTCTACTACACATAATCTTTTTATCTATGTTGCATGACAATCACTAGACTCTCATGATGATGCACACCTGTCCATGCACCAATTTCTTCTACAATAGCTCTGACACCAAGAATGACTACCTGACAGATTGTGCATCTACGCCGGCAACATCCATCGAGCGACTAGTAAGAAAATATTATGCCGAGATGGCATCTTTGATCCAGCTCTATCTTGAAGACCCGACAGCCATCTGGCACGATCTCCAATACTACCACCGCAGTCCACAATAGTTTCCCTTATCAAATGACTGCGGTGTCTATGTGTTGCATTGTATTTATAGCACAACAGCTCTGAAAAAGATGCCATATAAGCTCTACAACCTCAGCTACCATAGCCAGTGAGGAGAATATGTGATGGAGCTCTTATCTGTTGAGGGTGTGTGCATTTGTTGAACCCTCACTGATCTATGCATGTCCTTTCTTATTTATCTCACAACTCTGGGATGTAGTGTGAAGTAAGTTTGGGGGGTACTCCATATCATCAATGAGGGAGATACTCTAAAATTTTCCCTTTTTGCCCTCTCCTTTTCGTGCTATACTCTGTGTGTACATGTATATATGATTGATAGGAGGCAATATATACACAACTGCTTATTTTTTGATAATTGTACAAATAACTTTATAGTAAATATTTGGTACAACTTCTTCTAGTTTGTTCTCTCCATATCTAAGGCGGTGCCCATTTCTATTATGCTCTCTTGAAAATTCATTCTCAAACGACAAAAGCTACAACTTTTCTATGCTAGTTTTGAAAAATAATCTCGCAACAGCTAATAGTTGTCCATGTGAAGGAAAAAGCTACCCAAATAGCACTTTTCCATACCCATCAAAATCCCAAAAAGAGAGTAAAGCCTTATGAGGGTGAATAAAAGCATGAGAGTTGTGCCCAAAAAAAAAAACACATGTGTCTTCCCAAAAGTACCCATCTTTAGACATGGTAGATCTGGGGCAGTGGTACGTAGGATGTGAAATCACTACTCTAAAGCCAACTAGTTTGGACTGTAGGGACCACTTGGCTATAAATGGACCTATACCTGGATGGACTAATGGGAAGCAAGAAAAACCCAAAAAACTTTAAGTCTTCCAAAAAACCCCACCTTCTACCCCCAAGAAGTTTGGTGTGAAAGCTAACTTAAAAATCATTCACCGAAGTCTCGCAGAAGCTAAAGATAAATTTCTTGCTTAAACAATGTAGGAAAAATAAAGTCCATTGTTCATAGTCAAACGTAATTTTCCTTAGGAAATCTCAAAAATTCACTTAACCCTTTATCCAAAGACTACGTCTGGTTTTGAAAGGTACTGCAAACAAAGTTTTAAAATAGGTACAGATTGATTGAGGACAATCAAAATGCTAACTTTGAGAGAGTTGATAACACCCATTTTATTGTTGCTATAGCCTATATTTTACTATCAAAACTGCCTCCAAACCTAACTTCCTCTCCCTTTTATCTTATTTGTTGTATAGAAATAATACCCACTAGGCGCTTGATAATATTTCTTATCTTTTGCAGAGTTTCTCTTATTTTTTCACCAAAAGAGTGTTAATGGACCCATCCAAACCCATCATCAGCGATGCACTCATCTCAACCCAGTAAGCTCCACAAAGCGACATGCCCTTTACCTGTCACAGTCGCTGACTGATATGGAAGCAACCCAACATGGGTGTGTCACACGAAAGCTTTGACAGACTATAACTCTTTATCCAATAGGGCACCCAACCCATTACGATTCTCAACCGGTCACGGTTAGCCCAGCCGACAAAGTCAATTGCGTGATACAACTTCCCTTCAGTGCAACAGCCTGCCAAGGTCCCTACCCAACATGTTCATCTATGATTTACTCGCAAACCAGAATGTGATAGCCTGCCAGCCGTGTCGGGAGACAGACGTGTCGGCCCCCTTCTGAAGCCACATGAATAGAGTATATGGAGGACACGTGGCCGAACAAGAGCCACAACTCCCACTAGCCCACTGCCTATAAATAGTAGCTACAGTCCTATGATGGGACGAGTCAGAACCCTATGAGAGCTAACTCTAAGAGCAAAGGAGCTAGTGCGTCGAGGTCTAGAGCCTGCCGGGCGATACTAGGTGAGCACACCCCGAACTCGAGAGGGACGGGAGGAGTTCACTTAGAACTTGACCTAGTAGTAGCAGAAGCATGACACGACCTTCAAGGTTACTTCAACATGCCAGGTCTCTAGCTGGGCTTCAACCCAAGATGGCTCACCCATCTATACCCGGCATGAGGAACCTGAGAATCTAAGATAAAGCTAACCTGACATATGTCCTAACATGACATGATACCTAACCTAATATGGCTTACCTGTCACGGCTGCAGCCCGACAGGGTTAGCAGCCCGACACAACCATATTGGGTAGGGAGTCCTTTCCCGATACACCCCTTACCCGTCATGATTCACGACCCGACATGGTCAAGAAGCCAACACAATCGTATCCTGATGAGTCTCCTACCCGATACTGGGTTAGCATTATCTTAGGGGTCTACTACTATGAATATCGATCTCCTACATCAAGGAGGCCGATACCTATCTTCCCTTTTTCAGCACTTTACTTTCTTTTACTACTGCATTGTAACTAAACCCTTTTATCTGTTTAATTGTTATTGGAATATTTGGAGTTTATCTCATGTTGTTTAGTGTATTGCTCCTTTTTGTTGGATGATTTCTTTGTAGTATTTGAGCTGTAGTCTCTTCTGTTTGGATCAAGATTTTGACTAGCTATCGAAACCTGTTTATTGTTTTGACTCCCTTATGAGAGGGATGTCGTAAACTCTAGAGTTTGGTCTGATTCAGGTGTATGATAGTACCCAGAATCAAGGTTGCCCTGACATATCTTTCTGCTTCAGCCTACGCCTAGTGCCCTTGAGAGAGGGAACTTAGTGCATGGTTGGTGGCACCCTCTTTGAGAGAAGAGGGTGCAGAATGTACGCTGCTGCCACTTGTTATGGTTAAGTTTTTCTCCTTCATGTTGTACACCGAAAAAAGTTATATCTCCTCACCTTTCCTTTATCTAAAAACCTCCATAAAAAACTATTAAACCCCTAAAATCTTAATCCTTCTTGTAACTTCCCTTGGAAATAGGCTTTTTGTTTGATTCTTTATGATTCTTTCTCGTTGCATCAAAACCTTATCCTTCGACTTTTTGACATTCTTAGACAAGTGAAACTTGAGTTCTGAAGCGCCATTCTTCCTATCCCTGTGTTTGACCCCGAACTATTTTGACCTTGTTCTAGATGCATGAGTCTTAAACATTCGAGTATTATACATTTCTAAAATTCTGATGACCTAGGCTTGTCTCCATTCTTGGACCCACATTTAATGTAAGGACCCTGACCTCCATTTTGGGCTTATCATGTTTGCTTTGCCTAAACCTTGTGTTTAGTTGCTTGCTAATCACCTCTAGTGATGATTAGGGTTTGCTTGAGCTTTTTTGACAGTTGGAGATGCTACTTGCAAATAACCTAAGTTTAAGGTTGATGAGCAAGTTTGTCACCTTGAGAGATACTCTTGTCTCTCTTTGCTTCCTGTAGAGTTGAGAGGAAGGGTTGGGCTCATTTCTTGAGTTGCCTTGGGCATTGTTGAGCTCTGTTCGGCCTTGTTTTGCTTTGTTTGAGGCCTTGCTTTTATAGCTGATCTAGTTACACCTTGCAGTTATGTGTACGATCCTAATATTTTGTGATAAGTTCTTATAAAGCTTATCTTTTCAATCATGTTCCATAAAGAAATACTTGGTTATATGCTCCTGGATATCTTGGTAAGATTGATGGTAATAATAGTCTTGCTCAGTATGTTGCTCTTATTATATGTCTTAACCAGCTATCTGCTTTATCTGCTGTAACCTTCTGAGGTTTTATAGTTTTGGCAGGGAGTTATGTTTCTCGCTAGGTATGTGTGTCTCACCCCGCTGGTTTACAACCTGTTTAGGTGATCGCTCTAGATGTGGCAGTGGTCAAGACGTTACGACCGAGCAACAAGAAGAGAAGTAGAACGCAAGAGATGGACATGTTGTTTTTTTGGTGGTTTTGTAGTAGAGTCCTGGAGTCATTCCTGTACTCTCATGTCCTCGGAGGTGTTTTGATGATGTTTCACGATGTATACATGTTGCACTTTTGTATAACCTGTTGTTGGCCTTACGGGTTTCTGTAAGCTATTAACTTATAACAAGGCTTGTGTATGTTTATATAACATGTTTCCTTGCAAGATGAGGATCTAAATGAAATAAGTTCTCTTTTATATGTTTTCCGCAAACAATTTTAATTAACCCGTGTTTTTGGTAACATATGGATTATGGTTTTTCCACACATTTTCGCATGGCACATTGTTGTCTATGTGATAGCGGGATGTGTCGCTACAAGTTTTGGTATCAAAGCTCTAGGTTCGCTGAGTCTATAGGGATCAAGGACTAGGTTGTGTCTATTCTTGTGAGTTTTCTAGATTTTCTTACAATCATCTTCTGCCCTCAGCGGAAGATAAAGCTTAAAAGATGTTTGGAAACCATGAAGAACATGCTATCGAGAGCAGCAATGCTACATCTATTGATGGACCAGGAGTGTAAGAACATGAAGATCGGGTGCCTAAGGTCCCCCAACTTGACCCAGAGATTCTCGAAAACCCTACCTATTAGCATCTCATGGGGCAGTTGATGGCTACGATGAATCACATGGTGGAGAGAGTGTCAGTGCCTTTTCCAAGAGCACAGGCTCCCCATGGTGAATTATCAGGCATTGGGAAGACCTTTGAGCAGCTTCTCTGAGTTGGAGATTTGGATTATGCTGGAACGGCTGATCTGACAGATGTGGATCTGAGAAAGGAGAAAAGTTCAACACATAATAAATAAATTGCAAGCAATAATGACATTTAAGGGTTTAAGTCATATAACCCACCTTCAAAATTGAATCCAAGATTCAAGCTTCACGTCCTCAATGGTTAATGAATCTCTCTCAACTATCCAAGGCTCGTCCTCAAGTCTTTGAGTGAAATGAATGGCTAAGGTTGAAGATTGAATGAAGAAAAGAAGAAATTCAGCATTGAATTTCGATTTCCACCATGAAATCAAGGTTGAAGATGATTATGGAGATTACCTATAGATTTGGGAACGTCCTCCTATTGCTCCTATGATCCTATGTGCACATCCAAAGCAAGGAAAGAAAAAGGGATCGAAAAAGCCTTTCATGTGGGTTGGAAATGAGATGTTTATAAAGGAATTTCAATGAGAGAGAAAATGATAATTAATTCCTTCAACTCCCAAAATTGGTGCCACATACTCCCCTCCATCCCTTGCATACAAAGCCATCTCCCCCACCTTGTAATTCCTCTTCATTATCCATGAATTAAAAGAAAGAAAATTAAGCACCTTAACCATTATAATAATAATATCCAAAATTGAGTGGATATTACTTTTTAGTTAACTAATGTGAGTGGGCTCTCCACTCACTTTAGATATTTCGTGGCCTTTGCAAGGCACAAGGACGTTCACACTTATGCAAATTCAACCATCTCATTTTTGGTTGAAGGGCACTTTCATTATTATATTTATTTTTTCATTAAATTTAATTAGGGTTTCAATTATTCTTAAATCTGGATTATTTTAATATCAAGAATCTCTCTCCTCCAAAGTGATTCAAATGAGATGCCCCTCTGATTTTCTTGTCTCTAATTGATACCAAGAAATATTAGGGACTCTCTAGAAGTGGTATTTTGCATACTGAACCCTAGGTTTTGGGTAAATTGCACATTACATCAAAACTAGGTTTTAATGCACAAACATTGCTTAATAAGCTCTTTCTTAGTGCTCAGGCTTGTGGCAGCTATACCTTAACATCATTATCATTCTTATGATGCTTCAACACTTTAGGAACATTTTATCATGTAACATTTTCAAGTTAACCCCTCAACTTGGGTAATTTTCACATTAGTCAAAAATAGGCAAAATAATGTTTCAACATTATTCAAAAAAGACTAAAATTGAAACATAAGTTCCTCTTGAACCTTAATTACTTTCCAAAAGATAATAGCAAGCACATAATTATCTTTCTTAAACAAAACATCTAGGGTTAAAGCATAACCCAGGTCAGGGATGTTACAAATTTATCCACCCCTAACAAGGATTTTGTCCTCGAAATCATCAAGAGAAAAGAGAAGGGTACTTCCTCCTCATCTCTTCCTCTAGCTCCCATGTAGCTTTTTTAATGCCATGATGATGCCAGAAAACTTTCACAAGACATATGTCTTTCTTTTTCAGCTTTTTAATTCTTTTATCAAGGATCATCACATGTCCTTCAACATATGATATATCATAATTTTATTCTACTTCCACAAGTTGCAAAACAAACTCTGTGTTAGGATGACACTTTCTCAACATAGAGATATGGAACATTGGATGCAATTTATGCAGCTCAGGTGGCAACTCTAGCTTATAGGCTACCCTTCCAATCCTTTCAATGATTGGATAAGGCCCCATAAATCTAGGAGATAACTTTTCCTTCTTTCCAAATCTAAGGACACCTTTCCAAGGTGAGACCTTGAGATATACTTTGTCTCCAACTTGGAATTCTACAGGTCTTCATCATTTGTCGGCCTATGATTTCTATCTATCCTGTGCAGTCTTTAACTGTTGTTGTATTACTTTAATCTTCTCAGTTGTCTACTGCACAAGCTCATGACCCAAAAGTTGCTATTCTCCTATTGCATACCAACATAAAGGAGATCTACAACGTCTACCATATAATGCTTCATATGGTGCCATATCAATATTGTGTTGATAGCTATTATTATAAGCAAATTCTATCAAGCTCATATGTAGATCCCAACTTCCTACAAATTGAAGGACACATTCCTTAAGTAAGTCCTCTAAGGTTTGTATGATCCTTTCAGATTGTCCATCTGTCTATGGGTGAAAGGTTGTACTAAACCTTAACTGCGTACCCAAAGCTTTACGTAGTTGTTCCCAAAAATGACGTGTGAACTAGGGACGTCTATCAGAAACAATATTAGTTGGAACCCCGTGCAACCACACTATCTCATCTATTTATATCTGTGAAAGCTTCTCAACAATGTAGGTTGTTTTGACATGAAGCAAATGTGTTGTCTAAGTCAACCTATCCACAATCACCCATATAGAATCATGTCCTTTGGTTGTTCTCGGCAAACCAACCACAAAGTCCATGGTCACATCATCCCATTTCCACTGTGGTATAGGTAAGGGTTGCATTGTTCCTACAGGCTTCTGATGTTCAACTTTAACCTACTCACATACCAGACACCGCATAACAAACTCAGCAACATCTTTCTTCAATCCATGCCACCAATACATATCCTTCAAGTTATGATACATTTTGGTGCTCCCTGGATGCATTGCATACATTGAAGAATGAGCTTCCTCCAAGAACAACTTCCTTAAGTCACTGGCATCAGGTACTACCATCCTACCATGGTTACAAACTACTTGATCCTCTAACTCATGAAAGCCATCCCGTTTCTCACTACCATACTCTCACCTGACCTATTGAACCACAATATCAACTTGATGTGCTTCTTTAATCTACTGTCTCAGAGTAGGTTTTATGAGCATCTCAGCTAACAGCCCAGCTAACAATGATACCTTAAGTTGTATATTGTTTTGCCTCAAGGAGATAAGCATATCTCTTTTAAAGCACACTAAGGAGTTCAACTGTGCTTTATCAAAGGTTGGTGATGATGATTTCCTACTTAGTGCATCAACCACTACATTAGGCTTCCCTAGATGATAATCAATTATACAATCTTAGTCCTTGATTAACTCCATCTAGTGGCGTTGTCTCATATTCAACTCATGTTCTGAGAAGATATATTTTAGATTCTTATGGTCTGTGAAAATCTGAAATGTTTCTCCATAAAGACAATGTCTCCAGATCTTCAAAGCATGAACCATAGCTGCTAGCTCTAGATCATGTGTCGGATAATTCTCCTCGTGTTTCTTAAGCTGTTGAGAAGCAAAATAAATCACTTGATTATCCTACATCAACACACATCCTAGTCCATTCTTAGATGCATCACAGAAAACTAGATACCCCTTCCCTTGTTCAGGTAACACCAACACATGTGCACTTTTTAACCTTTCTTTCAACAATTGGAAAGAATGTTGACACTTGTCATTCCAGACAAAAGGAACCTCTTTCTTGGTCAACTTGGTTAGGGGTAAAGCTATAGAGCTAAAGTTCTTAATGAACCTCCTGTAATATCCTGCCAATCCTAGGAAACTGCGTATATCTGTCGGTGTCTTTGGCTATTCCCATTGTAGGATAGATTCTACCTTCTTAGGATCAACACGGATACCTGAGGCAGATATTACATGTCCTAGAAAAGAAACTTCTGGTAACCAAAACTCACATTTGCTAAGATTAGCATACAACCACTACTACAAAAACATCATTCAGTGGCGCTTTTAGTGGCGTAGGTTATTTAGGAAAACCGACTCCTATTCTACATAGGCGTCGGTTATTTATACTCACCGACATCTATATTCGAAGACCAGCCAGACACGGGTACCGCTTTGTATTCAGCGTCGGCCATTTATAACAGACCGACGTCTAAAAGTAGCCCGCGAAAATCAATTTTCGAGCGAACTTTTTTTGTCTCCTATAGCGTCGGTTTGGTAACTATTAACCGACTCCTATGTAAATGAAAATTTGCGCGAAAAATTAGGGTAAAGGTTGCATTGTTGGGCGTCGGTGTATTACTATCAACCGACACCTTTAGCAACCTAATAGACCCGCGCGACGCCCGTTAGGAACCTACATGTTCCATTGTCTTCATCGCTAGCTGCCGCGCTGCTCGATCGCCCGCCTGCCGGTTCTCGCCGTCGCCGACGCTGCCCGTGCTTCCTTGCCTCGCCGTCGCCGCCGACGTTGCTGCTGTTGTGCGTCGCCGCCGATCTTGCTACTGCTGCTGCTGTTCGTCGCCGGCGCCGCCCACCTAGCTTCTTCCAACAGAGCCGCCGCCCTAGCTTCTTCTCCGGTGCCCTTCTTCTTCGGCGCCATTCTTCTCCGCCGCCCCTGCTGCTGCTGCTGTCCGCTCGTCGGCGCCACTCTTCTCCGGTGCCCTTCTTCTCCGACGTCCTGTTTCTACAACACTGGTTAGTTTTACTGATTTCCTTGCTGTTAGTTTTACTAATTGCTGTTTTACTGCTTTTGTTGATTAGATATGTATAGAAGTTCCTTATAAATATATTTTTTTATATACACATACATGTAATTTTGTATAAAATTCATGATGTAGTGTGATCTTAAATCCTAGAGTGTACCCCTTTTGTCTACTATTTGATATCCTTGATTTTATCTTCTATCCTAAATAAAATTAAGGGACCCATGATTAGAAAACAATTCCAAACATGGCACCCACACTAATTGGAAGGAAATAAAATATGATTACTGAAATGCACATTTGTGATGTGATACCTTTTTTAGGATGCATATATTAGATTCAACCTTTGAGACATCCTGTTATGAGTTCCAATACAATTAGGGTTTCATTTCATTGCCATTGTATGTATTATAATATTACATCTTTCACATTAAAATTAATTAAATTGAATCCTATTGGAACCCTAATTTAAATCCTAATTTGATTTAAACTTGTCCATTCTAGCATCATTTGATTTGATTAAACCCTAACATTGTTTAAACCCTAACATCAATTGTGATGAAACCCTAACATGTACATATCTATTATTGTGTTTGTTGGCCTAGAAACACGTCCAAGATTTACTCATTAGGAGTAAATCTTGGATAGTCCCCGGTTTGGGACTGTTCTTGAACACCTAATCTCACTTAGGATGTAAGTGTATAATGTGTATTGAGTTTTCGAGAAAATTTTGGTAGCATTTCCCCGTTTGTTCTCTAAGTACATATGTACTTAGAGAACAGCGGGGAAATGCTGCCGAAATTTTCTTGAAAACCCAATACACATTATACACTTACTAGTGAGATTAGGTGTTCAAGGATGGGATAGGTGGTACACATTTATTATATATAAGAATGACATCACATGTGTTTGTTGGCCTAGAATGTGAACAATCATTGTTTTTTATATTACTTGTACATTGATATAAATTAGAATGAACAATCACTAAATTATATATTGTTTGTATGGAGTCCGGCTTCATTGTAGATATCTATTATTGTGTTTGTTGGCCTAGAAACCCGTCCAAGATTTACTCATTAGGAGTAAATCTTGGATAGTCCCCGGTTTGGGACTGTTCTTGAACACCTAATCTCACTTAGGATGTAAGTGTATAATGTGTATTGAGTTTTCGAGAAAATTTTGGTAGCATTTCCCCGTTTGTTCTCTAAGTACATATGTGCTTAGAGAACAGCGGGGAAATGCTGCCGAAATTTTCTTGAAAACCCAATACACATTATACACTTACTAGTGAGATTAGGTGTTCAAGGATGGGATAGGTGGTACACATTTATTATATATAAGAATGACATCACATGTGTTTGTTGGCCTAGAATGGGAACAATCATTGTTTTTTATATTACTTGTACATTGAAGGATTGCTAATTGATAAAAGATCACAATTTTAGAGACATGTATGTTTATACAAATGCTAAATGTTTTCCTTATTCTAGTTGATACAAATGCTAAATGTTTTCCTTTTTAATGAAATTTTCAGATGGCTCACCATGATGAGAATGATGTCCATGATGAGCATGAAGTCCATGATGAGCATGTTGTCCATGACGAGCATGGCGAGGATACCAACGTAAGTTCTAAAAACATATCCCGTATTTCTATAAAATTCATTATCTTCTAGTTATGTCATATATCCTGTATTTCTATATTGGCTTAATTCGGTGTGTTTATTTTTGTCAAATTTTAGGTTGATGATGCACAGCTACCCACTGAAGCAATTGAGCAACTTGATGCGCAGCAACAAAAACTTAACAAGAAAAGGGGTATCACTCTGTTGAAAAAGTTACTTGCGCTGAGTGGCAGTGGATCCAAATTGGTTGTGGATTTTGATAATGGAGGGAATGCAATTGGAGTGAACCGCAATAATTTTATAAACTATCTTGGGGTTGTCACTCGAAGGCATTGTGGTGTTAAGTATGATAATTGGCATAAAGTTCCTCAGGCGAAGAAAGACTTGATATGGAAAGATTTATGCGTGAGTTATTATTATTTGCAATTCTATTTTGTAGATTACAAATTCTATTATTTGCAATTCTATTTTTGGTACTATTTATAAAATTTCTATTTTCCAGAATCTGTTTGCATTGGATGAGATGTTGCATCGTAAAAGTGTGATGCAACGCGCTGGAAAGATGCTTAGGAATTACAGGACAAATCTGAACAGAGAATACATAAGACAGGGTGATAAGAAGAAGAAGTCAGCCCTTGAACAATGGAACTTCTTGGACAAAGAAGATTGGGACAATTTTGTTGCTTCAAGAAAATCTGAAGAATTCAAGGTATTAGGCGTCACTCCCATTTTAATTAATATACATTGTATTCACCTATTCAAGATTAACATTTACTGCTACTAACATAATTATAAATGTGCATACTAACTAGGCCCTCAGTGACGCACAAAAAGCAAGGCGTGCACTGAATGTACATGACCATACTATGGGTCCAAAAGGCTATGCAAGCGTTCGCCAAAGACTACAGGCGGAGTCTGCGGCTACTCAGGAGTCTGCGGCTACTCAGGAGTCTGCGGCCACACCCTTGCCTCGCCATGATATTTGGATAGCTGGCAGGAAAAACAAGAAGGGTGAAATAAAGAAGCTCGAAACTGCTGAGGCGGCTGCAAAAATGGTAAAATACAACTCTTAGAGCAATCATTTGAATATTGATTATTTGTGGTGTTAACTTACCAATTTTTGTTTATGGTGATTAGAGGGAGCTGCACGAGCAGAGGAAACAAGGCATGTTCATCCCTCAGGGCACAAGGGATGAATTGACAGTTGCTCTGGGTAACCCAGAGCATCCTGGACGTGTTAGAGGTGTCGGCGCTGGTGTGGGCATCAAAGCATTCTTTGGGCCATCCCAGCGCAAACCCAGAGTGGGACTTTCTCAAGAAGAGGTAACATATTCTATTTTTAGAATGTTACTACAAAAGGAAATTCATTAATAAAAAGCTAATATTTGTTTTATCCATGTATAGGAGAATAAGAGAGTCGAGGATATAGTTGCTAAGAAGCTCAACGATGTGGTTGCTGAGAAGGTCAAGGAAGAATTGCTGCGGTGGCAGGCATCTCAGGCTTCCAATCAGCCTATGCCGACCCACTCTTCTCCTGGTGCACAGACTGCAAGTAATCCTGGAGACCCATCGCCTAACACGTCTGCTGTAAGTATTGTTTATGACATTGTAGCTAGTCTTTTCAAGATGATATGTTTTCAAGATGATATGTATATATGTATAACATTCTTTACGTAAATTTGTAGGCATTGAAGCCATGCCGCTTAAGAATGGAAAACTATGTTGTTGCAGAGGCGCAAGCTTACCAGTCCCTTCCTGGGGCAACGTTTCATGGGACTCCAATGCCGCAGGGCTACATTCGTGTGAGCCCGATACATGTATTACCCGATTGGAGGGAAGTTGAGTTGCCATATGCCCACCCAGATATTGATACACTTGGTGAGGCAGAAAGCGGGGTCATATTGTAGCCCAAAGTAGATGTCCTCTACACGACTGAAATTGTAAGATAAATTTACATTGATTTAGACTGTTAATGTGTATATATGATGTCAACTGATCTGAAATTATATATACAGGTTAAAAAGAAGACACCAGGAGCACCTAGGCCTCCACCTCCAATTCCCGCATTACCAACTTGGGTTCCAACTGACCTACCATACCCGTTAGGTCCTGCTTGTAGGGGAATGGCATGTTGGCTACGGGCACATAATATACTTTGCCCTATAATTGTTTCTTTAGATGCAGATTATGCAGGTCAATCATACGACAGCTCTTTATTTATACAAGATATTATTGAGCTGTTTATGTATGATTGGTTGAATACATCAATGATAGAGACATGGATAAGGTGAGATCTTGTTTATACATCCATATACCTTGTGTAAGATCCGGTGATCTAGTTTCTTATATATTAATGCATACGTCTATATGTTTTGCAGCTACTTAATCGAAGATCATTGCAAACAATTTGCATATGATCATGTGGGATTTTTGATTCCATCATTGATTAGTATGGTAGCTAAAGACCCTGATAGTGTTCAACAATATTGTATAGATGCTTTTACAATTTTTGGTCATCAAATGAAGACGATAATAATAGCTCCATTCAATGTCAAGTAAGATTGCTTTATTTATAATTTGGACTTAAGAAAATTCCATTATTATTTTGCATTTTGAGTTATTAATTGTTAACATTTTACCTCTAGTGGTAGACATTGGGAGTTACTAGTTATTGTCCCCGGGACGTTCACTGTTTATTATCTAGATCCCGCAGGAAGTACATTAAACACTAAAATTGGACACGTAATGAGAATGGCATTATTCTGGTGAGAAATATTTCATTTTTTATATCCGTTAACATCTTTTATTACATTACTATTTACTTATGCAACTTAGTGTGTTATATTAACATGTAGGGGTTTAGATGCATTCAAAAATGCTGGAGGAAAGGTCCCAAGGAAAAAGAACCAGCCATTGTCTTGGGAGAACGTAAAAGTAAGTTCCTGACTCCCCGACTCAAATGTATATATTATTGATGTGAATTGTGCTTAGTTGTATTATTTTTTATGTTTCAATTTATAGTGCGCTACACAAGACAATGGCTGGGCATGCGCAAACTATGTGATGCGATTTATGCAGATGATTATCAAACATGCCGCATTGGACATCGATACCATACATGAGGTATTATATATAGTCTCATTAGTTAGTATGAAATATATCAATCTTATTTTTATATTATTACTTATATATATACATCATTTTCTTTGCAGGTGTTTAAAACTGACCACACTATAGGAAAACGCTTAAAAAATGTACATGCTCCATATACGAGGGAAGCATTAGATGAAGTAAGAGAAGAATGGGCAATAGTTGTACAAACAGTGGCAACTGTAAGATATAATTGGGATGTTGATAGTGATGATGAATGATACTTTGTAAATGAATGTTTATGAATGTTAAAACATGTATTTGAATGATTCTATATGTGTGAACGTGACAATTGAATTGATGTCTGAATGTATCTACTTGTGTGAATCTTTTTATGTTAATTTTGCAGGTTTGTGGCCTGTTTGTAGGCTGATATCAATGGATGTCGTAAACCTGTAGTTCAGAAAACTGAACTGCAGGTTCTCATCCTGCTGACCAGCCACAACAGGCCTGCAAACAGATTTATATAAAAAAAATTAGATATAGGCGTCGGTTATTTACAGATAACCGTTAGCACAGACTTACAGCGTCGGTTTTTGTTGAACACCGACGCCAAAAGTGTTCGCGCTACAGGAAATGGGATTCATCTAGGACACTTTTCTGCGTCGGTCCTTTAGTATATAACCGACGCAGAAGGCGTCCTAGATGACGCCGTTTTCTGTGGCGCGAACCCTTTTGGAGTCGGTGTTTTATAATAAACCGACGCCTTGATGTTAAATAGGCGGCGGTTTTTTTAACCGACGCTGAAGTGTCCAACCTTTTAGCGGCGCCCACATAGGCGTCGTTCAGAAACCGACGCCAAAGGGGGTTAAACAACCGACACTAAAAGGCACTTCTGTAGTAGTGAACTTATGCTCTCTTCTCAAAGTTAAAGCCTGACGGAGGTGTTGCTCATGTTGTTGAGCATCTCTACTATATATCAAGATGTCATCTATGAAGACTACTATGAACTGGTCAAGAAAAGGTCGAAAGATTCTATTCATGAGTTCCATGAATGCAGCCGGTACATTAGTTAGTCCAAATGACATAACTATGAACTCATTGTGACCATACCTTGTCCTAAAGGTGGACTTAAATATGTCACTCTCCTTGATACGCAACTGATGGTATCCTGACCTCAGATCTATCTTAGAAAAGATAGTTGCACCACACAACTGATCAAATAGGTCATCAATCCTTGGCAAAGGATATTTGTTCTTTATGGTTACTTTATTATACTATCTATAATCAATGCATAACCACATCGATATGTCCTTTTTCTTAACAAAGAGAACCGGAGCACCCCATGGTGAAGTACTCGGTCAGATAAAACCTTTCTCAAGCAACTCCTGTAGCTGTTTCTTGAGCTCTTCCATCTCAGCAGGTGCCATTCTATACAGTGTTTGTGCTATTGGTTGCATGCCCAGGATTAGATTAATCTCAAAATCAATCTCTCGGGGCGGAGCTACACCTGGACGTTCTTCAGGAAACACATCTTGAAACTCCCTAACTATCAGAACTTCATAAGCATTAGAGCTCTCCATTGTGGTGTCTACCACATGTGCCAAGAATGCAAAGCATCCTTGTCTCATCAGCTTCTCAGTTACCATGGCTGACACAAAACATGTTGGAAGAATCTTTCTATCTCCCTGAAAGATCCATGTGTTACCATTATCAGTAAACACAGCTTGCTTGGACTCACAATCCAAGACAATCTTATACTTTTATAGGGTGTCCATCCCAAGGATTATATCAAACCCGTGCATTTCAAGTGGTATAAGATCCACCTTAATGCGATGTTTAGAAAATGAAAGAATGTAGGGAGAACAAACCTCCTGTAGCACTACAGATCCCAACAAAGGGGTTTCTAATAACAGACTATGCGCTCTATGACTAACAGTCATATTACAGTCAAGGATCACTTTTCGAGTGATAAAATAATGTATAGCACCCAGATCAATTAAAACAGATATGAAGCAGGATGAAGACATTAGAATGAAATAGTTTCATCTGACCTGTCACAACTCGAGGGTTGACTACTGATTTGGGTTGATTCATCGCATAGAATCTCACTATTGCTTGTTGTTGACCCTGTGCTCGATTCATGGGTGATGATGAACTAGCTTGGGACACTTGTCCACGTCCTCTAGAACCACTCAGAAATGGTCACCTCTGAGAGCCTTGATGACTTTGCCTTTGAGGTTGAGTCACACTTGCTTCTTTAGCTCGATAATCATTCAATAAATGCCCCATCTTTCTAAATATAAAACAACCTTTGTTCCCCAACTGTGGCATGGGTGGTCCTGTTGCCGACACTGATGTTGAACTGTGGGCTCCTTCTGGTGGTAGAGTATGGCCTCTACCCCTACTCGACATCCATTGCGTCTGGGTATTAAATCTTGGTGGTGCTATTGGTGCATAAAATCTCAGTTTCTTGAAACTTTTAGACCCTTGTCCTTGAAACTGAGTACACACTTTCTTACTCTTAGTTTGTCGCTTCTCAATCACTGACCTTTCTATCCATCTCACAGACTCCACAAAGGTGGCAAACCTCTCCATGTTCTCTATGGTAGACACAGGAGTGGTCAAATCAGCATTCAACCCTTTCTTAAAATGTTGAATTCTTTCTTCATCAGTAGCTGCCATATGCAGACAGAACTGCAAAAGCTCCATGAACTTAGCTTCATACTCGCTAATGTTCATTGGTCCTTTCCTTAACCTCTCAAACTGAGAAATCTTCTGATCTAGAAACATCTTGGTAAAGTATCTATTGACGAATTCTCGTCAGAATACTTCCTATCCAATATCAACACCTGGCCTCTTGCCCTCTTCTATTGTCCACCAGTGGCCAGCACTCCCTTTCAAAAGGTACACCGCATGCCTCACCTTCTCAACTTCTGCGATATTAAGGATTTTGAAGGCCTTCTCCAGCTCAGTCAGCCACCTATATGCATTTGTTGGGTCAGTTGTACCAGCATATTCTGTGGCTCCGACCCAGTGAAGTCGTTCAAAAGTCTTGTCGAATCCTTGTCCTTCACGGTGAGCTGGTGCCCTAGGTGCAGGTGGTGGCATCCTATCCATCATATGTGTCATGGTTGCCATGAACTGCCCAAACAGATCATGGAAGGTTGGGTTCTCCAGTGTAGCTTGATTAAGATGGGGATGTCTAGGTTCTGGTTCATCACTATTCTGGTTCCTTGCACCTCTTCCTGGTGTAGCAACACTGCTCTCTGCAGCATGTTCTTCCTGTGATCCAGACATCTCTAGATTACTGGATGACACTAGAACATACTCAACAATCTTAATCATATGTCTCTGTAGACTCAATGAACCTATAGCTCTGATACCAACTTAACTAAGATGACCCAACACCAGATCAGACAGTCATAGTGTAATTAATTGTGAAATTAAAACATAAACAGTGGAATTACTAAAATTCACTAAAAATTAAAACCATTTTCAAAGAGATCCAAACACAGGAAAACTCTTTTATTAAGAATCAATGTACTTTATTTACATCATGGTTCATAAGTACATATTATGTACTATCTCTTCTCGAGGATTATAAACATCAACTGCTCTTTTTAAAACTATACACAAGCAACATAAGAACCTCGAGGCATCAAGCCATAATCTCAGATTGATTTATTAAACTAACTACTGACTATGAGGACCTGAGAGTACAAAGATGACACATAGGAATCTCTACACAAAACATGACAACCAATGTATCCACCTAAGTATCAGTGTTGTCCCTGTTGCTACTGCTGCTGCTCTTCCCCTACTGTAGGGATTCTGCCTCTTATTCTATGTTTACCTAAAAAGTTGGATCCCACGGGGGTGAGACAATTGAAATTGTCCGAGCGAGAGATATAAGTCTCCGCAAAAAATATTATTATTACAGCTTAGTAGAATAAAACTGAGCAGAAGATTCATTAGTATTCAACAATAGATAATTCAATTATCTAAGCATATAAGAGCAATGTTCTTCTTCAAAGCATTTCAACTTGTAACTTGATTAAGCAATATGTTATTTATCCAATAAGGAATATGAACATCTATAACATTTATCCAATAAGGATATACTAAGCATGATATCATCAAATAATGATTCTAATATATCAACCTTAAGAAAATATGCTACACGGCTAATTACAATTTACTATCATACTTAAGCTCTGAGGAGATGAGGTATACCACTCATTCTCCAACCGACCATTGCAAAATCGAAATCGGTACCATACATAGGTCAATGGAAGAGTCGGATTCCCATGAACGCATTTTCCTCAGTCAGTGTGAGAACCAAATGTAGGACATCTTGTGTCTCTACTGAATAGCTTTCCAGGGTATACTGGCAACTTTTCTATTAGAGTTACAGTAGAAGTTGTACTCACTTCACAATCGAGAGATTTCTTGTTTATCTCACATCAATCCGGGATTAACATTATCAGGAGATTCGTGTTACATTCATCCCGACATTAGGATATTAGTGATACATCCATCCCAGCATATATAATGATGGATTGAGAGATTTAATGTTTATCTCACATCAATTCCACCATTAGGGTGTAAGGATATTCATGCCCGTAACCCCCACATACTCAACAGTATGCCCTCCAGGAGATCCCGTAGGAAAACGTTTTTCACTATCACCAAACTACTGATGATGATGGATCTATGGCCAGGACTCTACATGATAAGATTCCACTTGATTAGTTAAGTACATTACCATATTCTTTTAGCATCAGTCAGGTTTTCAAACATAAATCATTACAACAAATGCTACAAAGAATGTGTAATACTTCCATCAAGTACTTTTTAAAGCTTTATAAAATATTGGGATCTCAATCCCTTGTCACATCATGGCATTCTCATCTCTTAACAACTCATCATCATGATTATGGAATATTGGTATTCAGACCCTCAATTCATTAAGAACACTTGTTATCACTTATCAGGTAACTAATACCTTCAGGTCATCTGACTAACGTAAACATGATACTTGTAATACAGGCATTTCACATGGCTCTTAAAGCCCATTAATATCTTGTTACCTATTATTAGGCAACAAAGCATATAAAGGCTCACAAGGCCCATAAAACAACTTCAATAATTAATCATCATAGCTCATACTTGTCTATGTCCAACATCTCATGGTACCTGAATGATTAGTACACATGTTAACAGTTATATCAATTACATATCAACACTATGCAATGTAAGAGTAGAATCACTATTCACCCATTAGGGTTAGGGTTTCCCAAATTCATATCAATTAGGGGTACTCATCCCATTACCCAAAATTAGGGTTATGGTTTATCATCATATTATCCAACATTAGGGTTTCAAGCACTATAATCCAAAATTAGGATTTCACATACCTTCACCCTATATTAGGGTAGGATTTCATATAGCATTGCATAGCATCACCCTGTATTAAGTTTCACATCACATCTTTGTATTAGGGTTTCACTTGACATCACCCTCGATTAGGGTTTCACATGTCATCACCCTTGATTAGGGTTTCACAAGTCATCACCCTAGATTAGGGTTTCACATGTCATCACCCTTAATTAGGGTTTCACATGACATCACCCTTAATTAGGGTTTCACATGTCATCACCCTTAATTAGGGTTTCACATGGCATCACCCTTAATTAGGGATTTCACATGACATCACCCTTAGTTAGGGTTTCACACAACATCATTGTCATGAATTAAGGTTCATTTATAACTTTTCCCCAAATTAGGGTTTTATGCAATTTTACCCAGAATTAGGGTTTCATATAGCATTACATAGCATCACCCTAGATTGGGGTTAAATCATTACCCTAGATTAGGGTTACATCATTAATCTAGATTAGGGTTAGGATTCCTCAACCTTCTCAATTAGGTAATCATGATCTCTTTATCAAGAATCATACCCTAATTGCATATTTTATTCATGTTGAGCGGGTGTTGAGGTTTAACCATTACATGATTATTGTACATGTAGGGATTTCTCTCTCTCATCCTCTCTAGGATGTTAATTACTTCAAACTTGATTAAATTAGGTTAACCCTTCTCTCAAGAGTATACATTTAAGGTTAGCATAGTGTATCGAGGCATTGCTTTCATAAGCATCAAAGATTAACCACTCAAAATGTACTAATTACTTAAGTACCTTGAAGGTACAACCATTGTAATTACCTTTGATAAACATCATCAATGATCATGGGGTTGATTGTACTTACAAGATTTGATTCAATTAAACCTTCAAACGATTTTGAGGTATTAGACCTTCAAACGGTCTAGAAGTATTTTGACCTTCAATCGGTCTTGAAGACTGTTAGACCTTAAACAGTCTTGATTCAATTGTATCTTCATACGGTCTTAAGGTGCTTGACCTCCAATCGGTCTTGCCCTAACTCCTTCAATTGATTTTGAAATCATTTGCTCAATTGAAACTGAATGAACATCAAATGGTTTGAGATCGTTGCCCTCCAAACGGTCTGAGGACTATTTGATCTCAAACGGTCTTAATACCATTTGGACTCAAATGGTCTCAAGACCATTTGGTCCAAAACACCTTGAAACCGATTGGATCAACTAGGGTTTTCTCTAACCAATCATTTGATTTTAGGGTTTTTTTTATTGAATCGATCATCAACTGAACCATTGAGAGTACATACAATTATAGCCCTTAGATCTCCAACCATCTATCACATCCCTTGAACTCCAAATGGTCTTGAGACCGTTTTCTTCGAAACGGTCTTGAGACCATTTGGACCATCAACCCTGAAATTGATCCAATTCAATTAGCAATTTTTCAATCAATCGATTAGGGTTTGCAATCCATGGATCATTCATTCTAGAATTCATTATAATTAAATCAATGTGATCCATTGGATTTTCATCTTTCACATCAGCAATTAACCTCAATTGGTTATGAAGTTCAATTTATCCATTCGATCTTAAGATCCATTACCCATTCAGTTTTGAACTCAATTACCCATTCAATCTTGTAGTTAATTACCCATTCGGTCTTGAACATAATTACCCATTTGGTTTGAAGTAAATTACCCATTCGGTCTTGGGTTCAATTGCCCATTCCGTCTTGGGTTCAATTTCCCATTCGGTCTTGGGTACAACTACCCATTCGGTCTTGGATACAACTACCCATTCGGTCTTGAAACTGAATTAGCTCATTTAGCTTTGAAATCGAATCAACACAATCGGTTTTGAAAACCGTTTGCTCATTCCTTTGTTGAGGTGTGTGCTTAAGATGACATCATCATCTTCAAGCTTCAAACCTTCGAAGTTAGTTGTTATTTTTATGATGATCTCTACAACTAATCAAAAGGAAATCGAGAAAGAAGAAAAGTTCAACACATAATAAATAAATTGTAAGCAATAATGACATTTAAGGGTTCAAGTTATACAACCCACCTTAAAAATTGAATCCAAGCTTCAAGCTTCACGTCCTCAATGGTGAATGAAGCTCTCTAAACTGTCCAAGGCTCGCCCTCAAGTCTTTGAGTGAAATGAATGGCTAAGGTTGAAGATTAAATGAAGAAAAGAAGAAATTCAGCATTGAATTTCGATTTCCACCGTGAAATCAAGGTTGAATATGACTATGGATCTTACCTACTGGTTGGGGCACGTCCTCCTGTTGCTCCTAAGATCCTTTGTACACGGCCAAAGCAAGGAAAGAAAAAGGGATCAAAAAAGCCTTTCATGTGGTTTGGAAATGAGAAGTTTATAAGGGAATTTCAATGAGAGAGAAAATGATAATTAATTCCTTCAACTCCCAAAATTGGTGCCACATATTCCCCTCCATCCCTTGCATACAAATCCATCTCACATACCTTGTAATTCATATTCATTATCCATGAATTAAAAGAAAGCAAATTAAGCACCTTAACCATTATAATAATAATATCCAAAATTGAGTGGATATTACTTTTTAGTTAACTAATGTGAGTGGGCTCTCCACTCACTTTAGATATTTCGTGGCCTTTGCAAGGCACAAGGACATTCACACATGCAAATTCAACCATCTCATTTTTGTTTGAAGGTCACTTCCATTATTATATTTATTTTTGCATTAAATTGAATTAGGGTATCAATTATGCTTAAATCTTGATTATTTTCATATCAAGATTCTCTCTCCTCCAAAGTGATTCAAACGAGACGCCCCTATGATTTTATTGTCTCTAATTGATACCAAGAAATATTAGGGACTCTCTAATAGTGGTATTTTGCATATTGAACCCTATATTTTGGGTAAATTGCAGATTACACTAAAACAAGGTTTTAATGCACAAACATTGCTTAATAAGCTCTTTCTTAGTGTTCAAGCTTATGGCAGCCATACCTCTGCATCATTCTCATTCTTATGATGTTTCAACACTTGAGGAACATCTTATCACGTAAAATTTGCAAGTTAACCCCTCAACTTGGGTAATTTGCACATTAGTCCAAAATAGGCAAAATAGTGTTTCCACATTCTTCAAAAAAGACTAAAATTGAAACATAAGTTCCTCTTGAACCTTAATTACTTTTCAAAAGATAATAGCAAGCACATAATTATCTTTCTTAAACAAAACATCTAGGGTTAAATCATAACCCAGGTCAGGGATTCTACAAAAGTAGTGAATATTAGGTGAATACTTTAGATGTATACTAGATATGCACCTATCCATGCGACATTACTCTAAGGTAAATACTCCAACTATTATGGGATTTGATACTCTTCCCTTGAGACCATTCCTATAATCTAATTTATCTTCATCCTAAAGATAACTATATGCAAATCACATTTTTTGAGTGACCATCTGCTTATTTGCTCTGATACCATTATTGTAACACCCCCTTCATGCATACAAGTATCAACGGGAGATACTCCCATGTTTCATAGAATATGATGGACCTTATATAAGAGGGATGTCACAAGAATAATAAACATTGCAAATAAATTAAATAATCACTATGCACTAATATAGAAATTGTCATACACGATTCAAAGGAAATCTAGTATAGTTGAGCTCACAAATTTTTACTAAGGTAAACATGATTAAACATTATCTAATACATATATAAAATTATTTATAAACATTAGGATCTTCCATCGTACATGGCACCCCACCGAGCATGTGTTTGGGAAACCTTGACCTATTTCTTAAGATAATCTTTATATGTCTCTATCCTTGACATTGTTCCATTCCTATAGGCATCTCTCCCCTAACAAGGCATAAAACAATTTGTAAGTGGAATTGAACATATTTTAACATTGAAATAACTTATACTTAGAAATTAAAATGTTGCACATAATGAAAATAACTTTTCATTTTATCATTATCTTTTATTTGACTTTTATAAGAATCCACAAAATTTTACACCGAAGTGCCTCTTTTCTTTGCATCAAAGTGTGTTTTAATTTGCACTTAATTACTCTATATGCTAGGAAGCCCATGATTTTTATCAAAGTGCATTGTATGCTAGTAAACCCATGATTTGCACCAAAGTGCAATGTATTCTAGGAAATCCCATGAAGATGATCTTTATATATGGTCCATTCATTATCTTTAATATCACTCTTGAATACACTTTACAAATTCTCCTAAACTTGGATATAATGTGATATGTTGATTCTTGAAGATAAGTAGTAAATATTATTTCTTTTATCTAACAACTCTTATCTTTAATCAATGAAACCATAACATAAATAATACATTCACATCATAACATGTACATTGTAGAGAATGACATAAACATCCAATAATTCTATTAAAAGTGCATCAACCACTTGAAGATTCAAAAACTCCTAATTGGTATCTTGATGTTAAGGAAACCCTAAATACCCTATTGAAACAATTAACCTTGATTAATGACTAATTATAAAATTGATTTTATGGATTTTAGGGTTCATTAATGGTTGATGTGAACATAGGTTCAAACATGCTTTGAAATTATGATATATGATTCCTTGTTTTTTATCTTTCCAATAAATATTTATATGATTTTTTGCTAACTACTAATGAAATAGTTACAAAATTTTAAAGATTGAGCCAATATGAAGGCAAGGAAAATGCATGTAATAAAAACATAATGCAGTGGGTCCATGGGGTATCTCCAAGGTGGACGAAGGAGGATTTTCCACCTTGACCAGGCCGTTATTCAGGCCAAGCATAAAAGAAGATAATTAAGGGAACATAAAATGACAATTTTACCCATGGTCAGGTTTATAAGGAAAAAATAAAAAGAAAGGCAACTATGGCAAAATGCCACAGGGTTATTCTCCTCATCTCCCTCCTCGCGATGAAAATAGGAGCTTAGACAAGACTAATAATAAGCTAGAACCTGGGAGTATGAATCTACAAACCAAAATCGATGAATAACCCCTATACCTATGTCAAACAACATTATTAGGAGTAGCCCAACCATAAGCGGTCTGGTGCCTTAGAACCATGGGAATTTCCCCTGTTATGGGCATGATTATGGGAAAAGATGGTAAACTCACACCGAGGTTCTAAAACAATATAGTTCGTGGGTGGAAAGGATGACAAGAGAAAAACCACACTACAATAACTACATTGCTAAGGTCATCCATATATTCACAACTACAGAAGGAAAAAGTAAAGAAGGAATAGGTCAAAACCTTGATCTCTGAGGAACCATAATGGTGGAGAGACTTTTAATGGTTTAGAGGAGTCTTATATGCTCTTGCATCAAGTCTTGTTGTCGAAAATCCTGACGGAAAATGGAGAAGATGATGCCAAGAGGCGATGGGAAAATTCAATGAGGTGTGGGGGATGAACATGGGGGGGAATTCAATGAGGTGTGGGGGATGAACATGGGGTGATACTTCTTCTGTAGGTATTCTTGGGAAAGAATAGAGAGAATCCATATATTTCCTTTACTAGATAAGAGTCTAGGGGATCAAGAAAGGTGGAGTTCTAATAGGAGAGGGAATCTCTGGTGTTTGTGGTATTGTAATGTCCATGGAACGTTGGAGTTTGGGTGTAGGCGATGAGTATCCTACTTGTAGTCGACTCTACATAAAGAGTCCATCCCATACTTGATAAAGAGGCAGCCTGACCATGATATCTAGTTGTGACATTATGTAAATGGGACACTTTAGATGATTTTTTTGAATATCTATACTTGGAAACCATATAATTAGTTCTTTATTAAATTGAGGGATCTAGATTTCTCTAATTTTAGCCAAACATTGCATGTTAACTATTTGGACCTTGTGAGCTTCGAATTAATTATATAGTTTCTCAATTTTATAGCCCCAATTTTCATCATCTTCCTTGTTTGAATAAATATGTACTAATTATATAGTTTAACCTTAAATCAATTACAGATTAATATTTTAGGGAAAGCTATTTTATCATTTCAAGATAAAATGAAAATTATTAGGTCAATGTATTATTATAAAAAGGGTAAATTTAAATTTATCCCTTATGGATCACCAATAAACTAAATTGGGTTGAATTTTATGAAATTAAGCTTCAATGAAGTTGAATAATGAAAAAATGTTCATATATTTAGTATAAACATTGATTTAAATATTATAGTTGGGTCTCTAAGTCTGTGTAACATCCCAAGATTTGAGGCCTCAGATATAATGATCTTATAAAGAATGATTGGACTACCCATTTCACCAAGATGCACCTCCTTTTCTGGGAGCCCATCACTAAAAGAACTCCATAGTTAGGCATTCTCAACTTGGAGTAGTACTAGGATGGGTTACCAGTTGGGAAGTTTTTCCTAGCTTGCACGTCAGTAAGGAAAAATTGTGCAATTAAGGCTAGTGGTGGTCTGTGGGGTCAATCGTCATTCCTAAAACTCTACTAGAACTTTGGGCAGTGGGCTCGAAATGTAACACCCCTCCTTATGTTATTCAACATAACTTAACAGAAGCTTTCATATTTTAGGGGGATGTCACCTTTATGAAATCCCATAATTCACCATTGAGATTCGTACATTTCTCTTTGAATAAGAAACTATAATAGAGTTCTATAACATGTCTAAACATTGCTAAACATGAGAACTATTCCTAAAGGTAAGCATGATTGGATTGCCTAGTATGGATGGAACCCCACCAGTCTGCTCTTGAAGGTCTTCTAGTCCTTTCATGCTCTTGTTGGGTCCTTAGTTACTCCATTTTCGGAGGACATCACGTCCCCAGACATGCGAAGGGAAAAAACAACATATCAGTAAATGGTATTGGAACATTATAACATAAGTAAAATAAATTATACTTGACATGTAAGAAAAAGTTGACATTAATTGACTATAATCATCCTTGAATAGAATTCTTGAATTATTATTAACATAAAGAATTGAATAGTAATTGTATGCATCCCTCTATAACGCCCCATTAGGAGCACAAGATTGCTAGGAAAGCCCTTTATGTGAGGAAAGCCCTTAACGACCCCTTGGGGTCCATGATTTAGGAGCATATAAACACTAGTTCAAGTCCAATTAACTTGGTCATTAAGATAACATTAACATTGACGCAATCATGATTCTTGAACTTAGAATAATGGGATTTCTCCCTCTTAACATGATGGGATTTCTTCCTCTTGATCATCGACATGCATTTCATGAGTCGGTAATCATAATATTAATCAAAATGAACATTTTAAACATAGGACATAACATATAGCAATCATTAAGCCATAGTATAGAGTGACCATGATTAAAACATTAAACTTGCATTGATTATGCCTACTTGTACTTAACATGCAATCAAATATGAATACTAGATTTCATTAAAATGACCCATTTACCTTGGAGCAATGTAGATCCTAAGATATTCTTCTTTATCCTTAAGTCAACTCTAGGTCAAATCTCCCCTTGACTTGATTAGGCTCTTAGAACCTATTCATAAACCACATTATTCAATACCTTGTATTGATCTTAGGCTGATTTAGCATTTGAAGGCATTAGGGTTTGGCTCATAGATCAATATCATTAGCTTAGGGAAACTAGACTGACTTAGATCATAATAATTACATAATTAGGGTTTTTAATAAAACATCATAGTGAAAAGGGAAATCATGAATTGAAAATGATAAAATCAAATTCCTCTCAAAAACCCTTTCCAATGACTATTTATTTGTATTTTTCTGAGTATCCTATGATTTATTATGAATATTATAAAATCAACCAATCAGGGAGTAGGAAACATAAGGCGACATCATTTGAATCGATGAATAATCAATTGTAAGTAATTTGAAAAATTAACAAAGGGTCTTAGGCGCATGTTACATGTGATCAAATAGGTGGGGGAAAACTTGTCATTTAACTGATCAAACTTGTCATTTAACAGAAAGCAAGTGTTAAAAGATTGAAATATCCATGTGATGGTAATGATTCAATTAATTTCATGGGGGTTTTGGTGTCAATACACTACCTGGATTCTTCTGCCTTGAGCCATGGCTCGAGAAGAAGCCTCAAGCTTCAAACTCCATCTAGAGCGGGCGACGAACAAGCACACTTATGGATCTGGGACCGTTTGTGCCTTCCCTGGATTTAGATGAAGTCATTGAGCCAGAAGAAGGGATCTTTAGTGCCCTGGAGCTCGAGAAGCATGGTGGAAATAGGGGAGGAGGTCAGATACTGAAAACCATCAAAAATGAGGCAAAAGTCCACTACTGAGAGCCGAAAATCATTCACAGTGGACAGGAGAAGGTTGCATCGTCATTTCCTAGGTAGGAGAAACACAAAAGAGGTGAGATAGTGAGTCATCAGTGAGGATGATCATTGATCTATAGGAACTGATAGATGGGACCATGCCAACGCAAACAAATAATGAAGATGCAAAGGAGGGGCCCAAGGTGATTCTTACCAAGATCCCAATAGTAGAGAAAGTGGTGTCGAGGTCCATGGTGTGGAGGCGGAGGGTGGAGGTGGAGGACGAGTACGCAGGGGCATCTTGGGGTACAAGCAGTGAAACTAGAGGTGGAGGAGAAATGGACGAACGTTAAGGATAGTTTCAAATCAGTTACATAAATGTATGGAGGTCTGAGGTTCTCTGTGTAACTCCCAGTGGTGAGAGAGGGAAAACCTTAATTGGGCATTTCCTTAATTAGTCACGAGTGAATGTGAGCAAGAGCTAGTTCAGTTCAGGAGAGGAAGACAAATTCACTGGTGCATAAATCCCATGAAATAGACTAGTAATATGAAAAGAGAGAGATTGAGGAAGGCATTTCTTTCACATTGATTCTAGAACGTGAAACCACCGGGGGTAGGTGACAGTCCCGAATCAGTTGCATCATGAGTGGATTAAACATGAGCTACTAGATGGCACACAAGAAAGGTAATTGAAATAAATGTAACGCAGGATAGGGAAATAACCAAATCTTAGGTTAAATTCATCATATTATGCACCATAGACAAAATACAAGGTCTAAAAGATTCCAATGAGATTGGATTTCGTTTTTGTACAAATTATGCACCATAACTTCTATATTGACTATTAACTTAAGTTAAAAGGCATTAAAAGTAGTATAACTTGAAAGGCAACTAATATTGAATCCTTGAGTAATAATTTCGAGTTTTACCCATACAATGACCACATGGTCACCTACTTAACCTCTTTCCTATGCTTTATTGCTATCTTGAAGGAGAGAGAAATGGAAATAGGCTCACCATGAGTTATTAATATTCATAATACACACTCGAGAGTAAAAATGAAACTGAGTCTTAATTTAAGGTTTCTTACCCTATTTTCATATGAGGACAACCATTATTGGTTCCTTTTTCTTTTAACCCCTCAACTATTATCAATCATGAGGAACTCCATTCTAAGTTTTAACTTATCTTGAAAATTGGAATGTTGCAATTTTACCTACCTTAAAACAATTGTTTTCCTCAAACTTTTCTAGTGGACTACCCACCTTAGGGATTTTGTTACTTCTTCATTCAATGAAAGCTAGCATACTAAGATTTTCATTAAAGGAATGTTGTTCACAAAAGGCTCATGTATGTTGAAAATTTTGCATGAAAATAGTTATGCAACATAGGGCATTTAATCTTGTGCATTATTTATGTGAGCATGAATTACCTATTATCTTACTCCTCATCTCTCTTCAACTCTATACTCTAGGTCTAATGAAACTAAACATATCTCTACACTTACAACACTTACCTTCAACTTGTAAAAACTTTCTAACATTAGCCATAGGTGACTCTCTACCCTTAGGTCTTTAGGAGCTTCCTACTGAAAGATCTAGAAGGGGGGTGAAAAGAGATTTTTGGAACTTTTTAAAATTAATTAAACAATCAAACCACTCAACCAAATAAGAATGGGGAAATAAGGAAGACACATGGATGTAGAGTGGTTCCTACCTTTGAAAGATAGTCAGTCCACTACCCAATTGTTTCCAATTGGGATTTTGAAAGTGATTTATTTTATTACCTCACAAGGATGTTACACAAAATACAATCACCTTCCAAACCCTTGAAGTAGAATCAACCTCCTTGAGGAATCCTTCTTAAAGTAACTTCAAGTCCTTACAGCAGCCTTCACCTCCTTGAAGTAGCTCCACCACCTAGATATAGCCTTCCTTTAGAAGTAGCTCCAACCTCCCTTGAAGTAGCCTTCATTGAAGTAATATCAAGCACACCTCAAAGCATCCTTCTCCACCAAGAAGTACCTCCAAGAAACCTCCTTTCAATAACCACCAAACCTAGGAGTAGTCAAGGAGAACAATATACAATATAGAAGAAAAAGATTGGAAGAAAGAAAATACTTATCCAATTGAGTACATCGCTTTGATCCTATATCAAGTGTATAGATATTCTATCCACTTAAGATGGACGAGGCTATATGTAGTGGCTAGGAGATTGTAGCTATAGGACACAAAATTGACACAATCAAAATAAGATGGCTAGTGTAGCTCTTTCTTAGTTGCTCACTAGAATGTATTCTCAAGTGTAGTTGTGTGCCTTAGATGTCCTGAGGCCTCTCCTATATATGGAAATAGTTTGTAAGTACTTAGGGAAGTTCTAGAGGGTTTCTAGAGTGTTTTTAGTGATTAACTAGCCCTTAGGTATCCATTAATTGACTTGCAATGTCTAATTGTTTCAAACTAAAAAGAATAATCCAAAAACTATCTCAGTCGAGGAACTGGTCAACAGATATGGGTTTGTTCAAACTTTTCTTTGACTGAGGAGGGGTTTTGATAAAAAGTGTTCCAATGTCTATTTCCAACTCCCAACTGCCAACCACTCAGTGTAACGGTCGCAAGCTTTAGACCATTTCTAACTCTATTGAGGTTATTTTCTATCGAAGACTATTTTAGAGCAAAATTGTGTAAGTTGTTGAACAATACTCACAATTTTGACTGAGGAGGTCCTCGGTCGACAAGAACTTTGACCGAGAGTGTCTCAGTCTACAATTTCTTCAACCGAAGGTGTCCATGATATAGACTCTTGAATCACCTACTAAGTGTGTGTTTCCATGTGTGTGGGTGACTCTAACTTTGGGGAAAAACTATCTAAGGGTTACAGGTGGGTAGGGAAGATCTAAGACTTGATTTACATGATGTTGAAGTACTTGTACATTATATTTTTGTGTAAGTGTTTACATTTGAGTACAATCTTGAACAATTATACAATTAAGCATATTTGATCTTCAATTTGCACCGATCTTCATCATCCCACTAAGTGGGATTTCCATATTCCTTTAAACCCTGAAATACTCAAGTAGAACATTTGATCCCCAGGAATGAATTCTTTATCATCATCAAAACAAAGGGTATATTAATGCCCAATTTAGCCAACTATCTCCCCCTTTCTTAAGATGACAAACATTTCTAAAATATAATCAGAATAATTTAGATGAGATGAGTTTCATACATGAGATTTACCTGAGATGAGAATACTCTTGTTTTCATAAAGTGTGTACTAATTATTCCTAAACAGGTGTGGAACATGATATCTATCTCTTAGGGAATGTAGCATCAATGAATGTTAATTCAAGAGAGCATGGAACTCGTTCATTTTGATTTATATTATATTCTCCCCCTTTGTCATTTCAAAAAGTTATCCATATAATCATATGTGTAAGCCAATAAGACTCCCCCTTAATTGATTATTACCCCTTAATTGTTTTCTTCAAAAAGAATGTCAAATTTAGCCACAATTTAAAAACCAAGATTAATTTCTCAGTCATTTGCATGGGATGTTAAGCCCTGAAATGATGTGAGATTCATTTGGGCTCATAGTGGAATCAATAAATGCATATCTAACCAAATACAAGGGATGTGAAGCCGTAATTGGTGTGGTGACTTCAATTAAGAGCAAGATATACATTATATTAAAGAATTTTGTGAGCTCCCCCTTAATCTCATAACAAAAGTGAGCTTAAATATAATAAGGTATTTCAAATCATAGTCTTTTAAAATCAATTGATTAAGTAAAATTGTGAGTTAATTTTTATAAGAAATCTTGTTTCTTGCAAAAAAAAATCTGTTATTATAAGAAAAATACAGATTGAATATACAAATGTTGGGTGCTAGTAAATGATTACAAATAAGCACTTTTGTTAGGATTATTTTTTATCGACCATGACTTCAACGTGGGCACCCCTCGGCCGAGCTCCTTTTCAATCGAGAGGCATTTTTGTAGATATCCCATTAATGCAATTTTATTCTTTGAATGAACAAAGATATGACATTTTTTGTTATATTAGCACAAATGACCAATCAGCCTTATGCATATTTTCATCCATTTCATTATGTCAAGTTTATCCAATTATTCATACATCATATCTAAATCTATTTCTTCTCATGAAATCCTAATCTTATTCCATCATGCCCATATAGTTCCCATGTTTTGCTTTTAGGTCTAGGAGCTGAATTTTATTCATTATTTTTAGTAGGATCATTTGTCCAATAATGAAATCTTTTAGGATATGACTAAGTCTTGTTGTGTATGATCATCATTTATGTATACCTATAAACCTTAGATTCTTTGTTTGATTATTTCAAAAATAAAGCCTTTTTGTAACAAGATTAATTTATTTTTGCAATTTATGTCTGTAGTGTTAAGAAGTTTACCATTTTCTTTATCAACAACATTGATGTTTTTCTATGAATCATAACCATTTTTATAGCTCTTATGATGTAATTCTTTGACACATAGAACATTTCAAATTTGTACCAATATCACTTATGCCAATAGTTTTACCTTTGAAATTTTCTTCACAAGTGAACAATAATTTTACCTTTTCTCCAAGTGTGAAAATATTCATGTTTCATGTGCCTTTTAGAGTAGTTTTAATAGACCATCCAAACCTACAAAGTATGAAAGTTTTGGTCCCATATAGTGGCCCATTTGGTTAGGAGCTTTACTATAAATATTTTATCAGTTCAACTATTTGGAACAATTTAATATGAAGAGTTCAGTAAAGATCTGGGTCACCAAATTTAGCTGTAATTGAATAATTTTGTTTTCAATAAGAAATTCTAACAGAACTATCTTCGGTCGAACATATTTTTGATCAAAAAAGTTCTCTATTGAAGTATTTGTTGACCGAAAAGATTTGTCACTAAAACTAATTTTGATAGAACTACCTTCAATTGAGCTTATTTTTTACCATAAGATGTCTTGGTCAAGCATTTTGTCAACCGAGATTAAACATTTTTTTTATTTTAGCATTTCTAATGTAAAAATATCATGTAATCATTCTTTAATAACACAATTTAGTAATCAAGTTTATATAAGTTCAAGATTAATTCAGTTGAGATAAGACAATATAAATTTCAAAGTGAAGCTTAGGTCAAATCTCAACTATTATGACAAACATTTTTAAGTTGGGGGTTTTGGAACCCAAACCTAGTCAAAATCCTTTTTGTTGTATGAACATGAAAATGAATAATCTCCAAGACGTAAACAATAATAATAGAAAATAAAATCAATTTCATTTCTCTTCTTAGCTAGATTGTCTTTAGGCACATACATGACTTTGGTCTTGGGTACTTGTGTCCTTTTAGCTCTAGGTCTTTGATAGGATTTATCTTTGAGCACATAACCTAGGACTCTCCTCCCAATTTGGCCAGATTAGTCCTTTAGGATTTTATCAAGAATTTTTTTGTTTTTCAAGCTACTAATGTCCTTTTGCAACTTGGCAGTTTCATCCATTATCTTTTTAATATCTAACTTTGCTTGGTCTAGATTAGATAACAGACTACTTCTTTCTTTGACAATAGCATCATAATTTGAATGAGTACATAGAATAGGTTGATTTTGAAGATCATTTATCTTAGCAAGCAATTCAACCTTTTCTTGGAAAAGAAAGTTATTGTTAGTTTCTAGAGCAAGAAACTTAATATTGCAATCATTATTAGATGATTTCAATGTAGCTTTTTGAGACATAAGATTTTCCTTTTCCAAAATAAGATCATTCAATTCAGCATACACATCTTCATTGGATTTTGTAAGCCTTTTTAATATCTTTATACAATCAACATATTCATCATGTAATTCTTAAATACTAGTGACTAACTCTTCTTTAGATAAATCCAAAAGAATTACATCATTTTCTTCTTCATTCGTTGTTGCAATGACACATCTTACTATGTCTTCTTTGGTCATAAGACATTCCACTTCTTCTTCACTTTTTCTATCATTGCTTGAGTCATCCCAAGCTAGTTTGTAGTCTTTCTCTTTCTTCTTGAGAGAAGATTTATTTTCTTTCTTGACTTTGGGACACTCATTTTTAAAATTTCCCTTCTTACGGCATTTAAAGCACCTAACGGAAGAAGAAGAAGAAACAAACGAATTTTTTTTAGTTTTAAACCTTCTATATTGCTTACCATTTACAATGAGTGCCTCCTTTTCACTTTATTCTTCACTTGTTTCATTACTTTCTTTGTTTTCTACCGTAAAAGCATTGTCCTAACTTTTACCCATCTTGTGTTCGACTACCAATCTTTCTTCTTCTTTAATAGTGACCTCATGAATTTCTAAATTACCAATGAGTTGCTCCATCCTCAATGTGGTGAGATTATTGGCTTATTCAATGGTCGTCATCTTTGGCTTGTATTTTGGAGGAAAAGATCTAAGGATTTTAGACACCTAATCTTCATCACTAATATATTTTCCCAATGTAATTAAGTTGTTAACAATGGAAGAAAATATTGCATGCATCTCACCAATAGATTCATTAGATTGCATTTGAAATGGTTCAAATTTTCTTTTAAGCATATCAATCTTAGTATTTTTAACTTTGGTAGTACCTTCATGTGTTATAGACAATTTAAGCCATATATCATAAGCTATATCACATGAATATATTCTATTAAACTCCCTTATTGAAATAGAACAATATAAAATGCTTATTGCCTTTGCATATGTAGAGTGATCATGATTAAAACATTAAACCTGCAATGATAATGTTTACTTGTACTTAACATGCAATCAACCATAAATACTAGTTCTTAGTAGCATGACCCATTTACCATGGAGTAATGTATATTCTAAGATAGTCTTCTTGGTCCTTGAGTCAAATCTAGGTCAAATCTCCCCTTGACATGATTAGGATTTGAGAACCTGTCCATAAACATTATTATTCAATACCTTGTATTGATCTTAGGATGATTTAGGGTGAATTAGGTTTGAAGTAATTAGGGTTAGTCTCATAGATCAATATCATTAACTTAGGGAAACTAGACTGACTTAGATCAAAATAATTACATAATTAGGGTTTCATAATTTCAATTAGGGAAACTAATAAAACATAGGAGTGGAAAGTCAAATAAGGACTTGAAAATGATAAAATCAAATTCCTCTCAAAAAACCCGTTCCAACGACTATTTATTTATATTTTTCTGAGTATCCTATGATTTATTATGAATATTATAAAATCAACCAATTAGGGAGTAGGAAACATTAGGTGTGACATCATTTGAATTAGTGATTAATTGATTGTAAATAAATTGTGAAATTACCAAAGGGTCTTAGGAGCATGTTAGATGTGATCAAGTAGGCAGGGGAAAACTTGTCATTTAACCAATCAAACTTATTTTGCGGCTGATAAATAGAAATCAAGTGTTAAAAGATTGAAATACTGATGTGATGGGAGTGATTCAATTCATTTCGTGGGGGCGTTGATGTCAATACACCACCTAGATTTTTCTTCCTTGAGCAATATCTCAAGCAGAAGCCATGAACTTCAAACTCTGTCCAATGCGGGTAATGGACGAACACACATGCAGAGTTGGGACCGTTTGTGACTTCCATAGACTGAGACAAAGTCAGCGAGCCAGAAGAAGGGACCTCTTGTGCCCTGGAGCTTGAGAAGCATGGTGGAAATAGGGGAGGAGATTGGATACTAAAAACCATCGAAGACGAGGTGAAAATCCACTACTAAGAGTCATAAATCATTAGTGATGAACTAGAGAAGGTTGTGGCATCGTTTCCTTGGTCAGAGAAACACAAAAGAGGTTATATAGTGAGTCATTGGTGAGGATGATCATTGATCTATAGGACCTAATAGAGGGGACCATCACAACATAAACAAACAATAAAGATGAAAAGAGGGGCCCAAGGTGATTCTTACTAGGCTCCCAATTGTTGAGAAAGCGACGCCAAGGTTCATGGCATGATGGCAGCGACTGGAGGTGGAGGACGAGTAGGAGGAGGCATATTGGGGCATAAGAGGTGAAATTTGAGGTAAAGGGGAAAGGGATGAACCCCAAGGAACATTTCAAATCATTTGCATAGATGTGTGGAGGTATGAGGTGCTCTATCTAACTCTTATTGGTGAGAGAGGGAAAACCCTAATTGGGCATTTCCTTAATTGGTTATGTGTGAAGGTGAGAAAGAGATTGTTCTATTTGGGAGAGGAAGACGAATTCAATGGTGCATAAATCCCATGAAACAAACAAATAATTAGAGAGAGAGAGAGAGATCGATGAAGGCATTGATTTCAAACTGATTCTAGGACATGAAACCACTGGGGGTAGGTGACAATCCTGGATCCGTTGGATCATTAGTGGATTAAACTTGAGTCGTCGTATGGCGCACAAGAAAGGTAATCAAAATCAATGTGGTGAGAGAGGGAAAACCTTAATTGGACATTTCCTTAATTAGTCATGTGTGAATGTGAGCAAGAGATCATTCAGTTCAGGAGAGGAAGACAAATACACTGGTGCATAAATCCCATGAAACATGCTATTAATATGAAAAGTGAGATATTGAGGAAGACATTGCTATCAAATTGATTCTAGAACGTGAAACCACTGGGGGTAGGTGATAGTCCCGAATCAGTTGCATCGTGAGTGGATTAAACATGAGCTATCAGATGGCACACAAGAAAGTTAATTGAAATTAATGTAACACATGATAGGGAAATAACCAATTATTAGGTTAAATTCATAATATTAAATGAATATCAAAATATGTATTCAAATCTTAATCATACTATATTAAAATGAGTTTTAATTCATTTGGAGCGTCAAATGTGGGTCAAATGAGTTCAAATTTGAACCATAGACAAAATACAAGGTCTAAAAGATTCCTATGAGATTGGATTTCGTTTTTGTACAAATTATGCTCCATAACTTCTATATTGACTATTAACCTTAATTAAAAGGCATTAAAAGTAGTATAACTTGAAAGGCTCCTAATATTTAATCCTAGAGTAATACTTTTGAGTTTTACCCATACAATGACCACATGGTCACCTCCTTAACCTCTTTCCTATGCTTTATTACTATCTTAGAGGAGAGAGAAATGGAAATAGGCTCACCATGAGTTATTAATATTCATAATGTAGAATTGAGAGTAAAAATGAAACTGAGTCTTAATTTAAGGTTTCTTACCCTATTTTCATATGAGGACAACCATCATTGGTCACTTTTTCTTTTAACCCCTCAACTATTATCAATCAGGAGGAACTCCATTCTAAGTTTTAACTTATCTTGAAAATTGGAATGTTACAATTTTATCCACCTTAAAACAATTTTTTTCCTCAAAATTTTCTAGTGCACTACCCACCTTAGGGATTTTGTTACTTCTTCATTCAATGAAATCTAGCATAGTAAGATTTTCATGAAAGGAATGTTGTTCATAAAAGGCTCATGTATGTTGAAAATTTTGCATGAAAATAGTTATGCAACATAAGGCATTTAATCTTGTACATTATTTATGTGAGCATGAATTAGCTATTATCTTACTCCTCATCTCTTCAAATCTATGCTCTAGGTCTAATAAAACTAAACATATCTTTACACTTACGATACTTACCTTCAACTTGTAAAAACTTTCTAACATTAGCCATAAGTGACTCTCTACCCTTTGGTCTTTAGGAGCTTCCTACTGGAAGATCTAGAGGGGGGTGAATAGAGATTTTTGGATCTTTTTAAAATTAATTATACAATAAAACCACGAAACCAAAGTAGAATGGGGAAACAAGGAAGACACATGGATGTAGAGTGGTTCCTACCTTTGAAAGATAGTCAGTCCACTACCCAATTGTTTCCAATTGGGATTTTGAAAGTGTTTTATTTTATTACCTCACAAGGATGTTACAAAAAATACAATCACCTTCCAAACCCTTGAAGTAGCATCAACCTCCTTGAGGAATCCTTCTTAAAGTAACTTCAAGTCCATATAGCAGCCTTCACCTCCTTGAAGTAGCTCCACCACCTTGAGATAGCCTTCCTTTAGAAGTAGCTCCAACCTCCCTTGAAGCATCCTTCATTGAAGTAATCTCAAGCACACCTCAAAGCATCCTTCTCCATCAAGAAGTAGCTCCAAGAAACCTCCTTTCTATAACCACAAAACCTAGGAGTAGTCAAGGAGAACAATATAAAAATATAGAAGAAAAAGATTCGAAGAAAGAAAATACTTATCCAATTGAGTACATCGCTTTGATCCTATATCAAGTGTATAGATATTCTATCCACTTAAGATGGACTAGGCTATATGTGGTGGCTAGGAGATTGTAGCTATTAGACACAAAATTCACACAATCAAAATTAAGATGGATAGTGTAGCTATTGCTTAGTTTCTCACTAGAATGTATTCTCAAGTGTAGTTGTGTGCTTTAGGTGTCCTGAGGCCTCTACTATATATGATAATAGTTTGTAAGTACTTAGGGAAGTTCTAGAGGGTTTCTAGAATGTTCTTAGTGATTAACTAGCCATTAGGTATCCATTAATTGACTTGCAATGTCTAATTGTTTCAAACTAAAAAGAACAATCTAGAAACTATCTCAGTCGAGGAACTTGTCGACAGATATGGGTCTTGTTCAAACATTTCTTTGAATGAGGAGTGGTTTTGATAAAAAGTGTTCCAATGTCTATTTCCAACTCCCAACTGCCAACCACTCAGTGTAACGGTCACAAGCTTTAGACCGTTGCTAACTCAATTGAGGTTATTTTCGATCGAAGACTATTTTAGAGAAAAATTATGTAAGTTGTTGAACAATGCTCACTATTTTGACTGAGGTGGCCCTCGGTCGACAAGAACTTTGACCGAGAGTGTCTCAATGGACAATTTCTTCGACCGAGGGTGTCCATAATATAGACTCTTGAATCACCAACTAAGTGTGTGTTTCCATGTGTGAGGGTGACTCTAAGTTTGGAAAAAACTATCTAAGGGTTACAGGTGGGTAGGGAAGATCTAACACTTGATTTACATGATGTTGAAGTACTTGTACATTATAGTTTTGTGTAAGTGTTTACACTTGAGTACAATCATGAACATTTATACAATTAAGCATCTTTGATCTTCAATCTGCACCGATCTTCATCATCCCACTAAGTGGGATTTCCATATTCCTTTGATCCCTGAAATACTCAAGTACCTGAGATGAGAATACTCTTGTTTTCATAAAGTGTGTACTAATTATTCCTAAAGAGGTGTGAAACATGATATCCATCTCTTAAGGAATGTAGCATCAATGAATGTTAATTCTAGAGAGCATGGAACTCATTCATTTTGATTTATATTATATTATCCCCCTTTGTCATTTCAAAAAGTTAGCCATATAATCATATGTCTAAGCCAATAAGACTCCCCCTTAATTTATTATTACCCCTTAATTGTTTTCTTCAAAAAGAATGTCAAATTTAGCCACAATTTAAAAACTAAGATTAATTTCTCAATCATTTGCATGGGATGTTAAGCCCTAAAATGATGTGAGATTCCTTTGGGCCCATAGTGGAATCAATAAATGTATCTCTAACAAAATACAAGGGATGTGAAGCCCTAATTGGGGTGGAGACTTCAATTAAGAGCAAGATATACATTATATTCAAGAATTTTGTGAGCTCCCCCTTAATCTCATAACAAAAGTGAGATTAAATATACTAAGGTATTTCAAATCATAGTCTTATAAAATCAATTGATTAAGTAAAATTGTGAGTTAATTTTTATAAGAAATTTTGTTTCTTGCAAAAAAAATTATCTTATTATAAGAAAGTTACAGATTGAGTATACAAATGTTGGGTGCAAGTAAATGATAACAAATAAGCACTTTTGTTAGGCATATTTTTTATCGACCATGACTTCAACGTGGGCACCCCTCGGCCGAGCTCCTTTTCAATCGAGAGGCATTTCTGTAGATATTCCATTAGTGCAACTTTATTCTTTGAATGAACATAAATATGACATTTTTTGTTATATTAGCACAAATGACCAATCAACCTTATGCATATTTTCATCCATTTGATTATGTCAAGTCTTAGCCAATTATTCATACATCGTATCTAAATCTATATCTTCTCATGAAATCCTAATCTTATTCCATCATGCCCTTATAGTTCCAATGTTTTGCTTTTAGGTCTAGGAGCTGAATTTTATTCATTGTTTTTAGTAGGCTCATTTGTCCAATAATGAAATCTTTTATGATATGACTAATTCTTGTTGTGTATGATCATCATTTATGTATACTTATAAACCTTAGATTCTTTGTTTGATTATTTCAAAAATAAAGCCTTTTTGTAGCAAGATTAATTTATGTTTGCAATTTATGTCCATAGTGTTAAGAAGTTTACCATTTTCTTTATCAACAACATTGATGGTTTTCTATGAATCATAACCATTTTTATAGCACTTATGATGTAGTTCTTTGACACATAGAACATTTGAAATTTGTACCAATATCACTTATGCCAATAGTTTTACCTTTGAAATTTTCTTCACATGTGAACAATAATTTTACCTTTTCTCCAAGTGTGAAAATATTCATGTTTCATGTGCCTTTTAGAGTAGTTTTAATAGATCATCTAAACCTACAAAGTATGAAAGTTTTGGTCCCATATAGTGGCCCATTTTGTTAGGAGCTTTACTATAAATGTTTTATCATTTCAACTATTTGGAACAATTTAATATGAAGAGTTTAGTATAGATCTGGGCCACCAAATTTAACTGCAATTGAATAATTTTGTTTTAATTAAGAAATTCTAACAGAACTATCTTTGGTCGAACATATTTTTGATCAAAAAGTTCTCGATTGAACTATTTGTTGACCGAAAAGATTTGCCACTAAAACTAATTTTGATAGAACTACCTTCAGTTGAGCTTATTTTTTACCAGAAGATGTCTTGGTCGAGCATTTTGTCGACCGAGATTAAACATTTTTTGTAATTTTAGCATTTCTAATGTAAACATATCATGTCATAATTCTTTAGCAACACAATTTAGTAATCAAGGTTATATAAGTTCTAGATTAATTCAATTGAGATAAGACAAAATAAATTTCAAAGTGAAGCTTAGGTCAAATCTCAACTACTATGACGAACATTTTTAAGTTGGGGGTTTTGGAACCCAAACCAAGTCAACATCATTTTTCTTGTATGAACATGAAAATGAATAATGTCCAAGACGTAAATAGTTATGATAGAAAATAAAATCAATTTTATTTTTCTTCTTAGCTTGATTGTCTTTCTCTTTCTTCTTGAGAGAAGATTTCTTTTCTTTCTTGACTTTGGGACACTCATTTTTTAAATGTCCCTTCTTATGACATTTAAAGCACCTAACGGAAGAAGAAGAAGAAATAAACGAATTTTTGTTAGTTTTAAACCTTCTATATTGCTTACCATTTACAATGAGTGCCTCCTTTTCACTTTCTTCTTCACTTGTTTCATTACTATCTTTGGTTTCTACCTTAAAAGAAATGTCCAAACTTTTACGTATCTTGTGTTCGGCTACCAATCTTTCTTCTTCTTCAAGAGTGGCCTCATGAATTTATAAATTACCAATGAGTTTCTCCATACTCAATGTGTTGAGATTATTGGCTTATTCAATGGCCATCACCTTTGGCTTGTATTATGGAGGAAAAGATCTAAGGGTTTTAGACATGTAATCTTCTTCACTAATATATTTTCCCAATGCAATTAATTTGTTAATAATGGAAGAAAATCTTGCATGCATATCACCAATAGATTCATTAGATTGCATTTGAAATTGTTCAAATTTTTTTTAAGCATATCAATCTTAGTATTTTTAACTTTGGTAGTCCCTACATTTGTTATAGACAGTTTAAGCCATATATCATAAGCTATATCACATGAATATATTCTATTAAACTCCCTTAATGAAATAGAACAATATAAAATGCTTATTGCCTTTGCATATGTAGAGTGATCATGATTAAAACATTAAACTTGGAATGATAATGCTAACTTGTACTTAACATGAAATCAATCATAAATACTAGTTCTCAGTAGCATGACCCATTTATCATGGAGTAATGTATATCCTAAGATAGTCTTCTTGGTCCTTGAATCAAATCTAGGTCAAATCTCCCCTTGACTTGATTAGGCTCTGAAAACTTGTCCATAAACATCATTATTCAGTACCTTGTATTGATCTTTGGATGATTTAGGGTGAATTAGGTTTGAAGTAATTAGGGTTAGTCTCATAGATCAATATCATTAACTTAGGGAAACTTGACTGACTTAGATCATAATAATTACATAATTAGGGCTTCATAATTTCAATTAGGGAAACTAATAAAACATAGGAGTGGAAAGGAAAATCAGGACTTGAAAATGATATAACCAAATTTCTCTCAAAAAATTGTTTCCAACGACTATTTATTTGTATTTTTCTGAGTATCCTATGATTTATTGTGAATATTATAAAATCAACCAATTAGGGAGTAGGAAACATTAGGAGTGACATCATTTGAATTGGTGATTAATTGATTGTAAATATATTGTAAAATTACCAAAGGGTCTTAGGAGTATGTTATATGTGATCAAATATGCAGGGGAAAACTTGTCATTTAACCAATCAAACTTATTTTGTGGCTAATAAACAGAAATCAAGTGTTAAAAGACTGAAATACTTATGTGATGGTAGTGATTCAATTCATTTCGTGGGAGCGTTGGTGTCAATACACCACCTGGATTTTTCTTCCTTTAGCCATAGATGAAGCAGAAGCCATGAGCTTCAAACTCTATCCAGAGCGGGCAATGGACGAACATACATGCGGAGTTGGGACCGTTTGTGACTTCCATAGACTGAGACAAATTCAGCGAGCCAGAAGAAGGGACCTCTTGTGCCCTGGAGTTTGAGAATCATGGTAGAAATAGGGGAAGAGATTGGATACTAAAAACCATCGAAGACGAGGTGAAAATCAAATACTAAGAGTCGAAAATCATTAGCGGTGGACTAGAGAAGGTTGTGGCATCATTTTCTAGGTCAGAGAAACACAAAAGAGGTTAGATAGTGAGTCTCTAGTGAGGATGATCATTGATCTATAGGACCTAATAGATGGGACCATCACAACATAAACAAACAATAAAGATGAAAAGAGGAGCCCAAGGTGATTCTTACTAGGCTCCCAATTGTTGAGAAAGCGACGCCAAGGTCCATGGCACGATGGCAGCGGCTGGAGGTGGAGGATGAGTAGGAGGGGAAATATTGGGGCATAAGAGGTGAAATTTGAGGTAAAGGGGAATGGTATGAACCCCAAGGAACATTTCAAATCATTTGCATAGATGTGTGGTGGTATGAGGTGCTCTCTATAACTCTTATTGGTGAGAGAGGGAAAACCCTAATTGGGCATTGCCTTAATTGGTTATGTGTGAAGGTGAGGAAGAGATTGTTCTATTTGGGAGAGGAAGTTGAATTCAATGGTGCATAAATCCCATGAAACATACCAATAATTAGAGAGAGAGAGAGATCGAGGAAGGCATTGATTTCAAACTGATTCTAGGACATGAAACCACAGGGGGTAGGTGATGATCCTCGATTCGTTGGATCGTTAATGGATTGAGCCTAAGCCTTCGTATGGTGCACAAGAAAGGTAATCAAAATCAATGTAACGTTTGATAGGGCAACAATTGAATCTTAGGTTAAATTTATTGTATCAAATGAATATCTATTAAAATCATAGTCAGACTATATTGAAATGAATTTTAATTCATTTGGAGGGTCAAACGTGGGTTAAATGTTTTCAAATTTGAAGCATAGGCAAAATAGAAGGTCTAAAATATTCCTATGAGATAGGATTTCATTTTTGTACAAATTATGGTCCACAACTTCTATATAGACTATTAAACTTAATTAAAAGGCATTAAAAGTAATATAATTTGAAAAGACTCCTTATATTGAATCCTTGAGTCACCATTTTGAATTTTACCCATACAATGACCACATGGTTTATTTCTATCTTGGAGCAGAGAGAAAAGGAAATTGGCTCACTATGAGTTACTTAATATTCATAATGCACATTTGAGATTAAAAAAGAAATTGAGTCTTAATTTAAGGTTTCTTACCCTATTTTCATATGAGGACAATCATTATTAGTCCTTTTTGTTTTTAACCCTTCAAATTTTATCATTTTGGAGGAAATCCATTCTAAGTTTTAACTTATCTTGAAAATTGGGATGTTACAGTCTGATAGGGGTTTAGATGAAGCACTGAAATCTCAAAAACAAAAAAGGATTTCAAATTAGGGGCTTTTTTATTAAATATTTGGATATTACAATGACACAAGTTCATAATCCACTACTTTTAACGAACATTGACAGGAGTAGACTTGGCATGGTATCAGAAGATGGACCTAACAAAGATCAACATGTGGGGCCAATTATCTAAAAGTTCATATATCAATATACCTTGAATTTAGACCAGTTCCTAACCAAACAGGACCTTCAATAGAAGGAAGAGGAGAGCTTCCACAAGTTCATCAACTGATGGAATGAACAGGCTGCCCCAATAGAGTTCAAACCATTGTGAAAAGAAGCCCTTGACATGTAAATAAGGGAAGATTCACCTACCCGCATAGCCTTACTATCCTTAAAAGGTACAATATATTCTTAGAACAGTTGAAGCATGGGTTCACATTGAGAACTATATGAAGAGAGTGATCTATAAAAACATAGACCTCACTCCTCAGCCTCAATTTTCATAAAAAAATCCATCTAAAAGTCAAATGAATGAAAAATAAGGAAGTTTATTCAACGCTAGGAGTTGTGTTGATTCCAGTATGAAACACCAAGTGACTAAAGCTAGTTGTACCATATAACTCTAGCTCAAGCACCACCATCTCAGGCTATCGATGCCACTATAGAACCCGAACAATGACAAGTCCAAATGGCACCACCCAACAAACAATGCTAACAACCTCATATGTACCACCTCAATCTCAGTTTCGTCTGAACTAGTTCTATGGAAAAGTACCACCACCATTTCAACCACTCTTACAACAACCTTGTATAGGCAACCCACCTACTGCAAGAAACCCACCAACATAAGAAAAACCATTAGCGATGACTCATGTTGTAGAAGAGGCTATTAAGACAAAAAGAAATTTCACTTCTTTAAGAGCTTCTCACAGATCTATCCTACCAACCATACACCATATATTAAATTTTCCTTCCATAAGGGAACTATCAAATCCCTCACCTATTAACTATATTTATAATGCTTATTGTAGCTATTAACGTGCCAAGGGGCACAATACATACACATTTCTCACACTCATGCACACTTTGCAAGACATGATTAAACTAGGAGAATTCAATATGACCATTCTAAAGAAACACCATCCTCACCCAATATTTTGGTCATCATATTTTCATCTTAACAACCACTTCTTGGGCCAGCTTCTCAATTGAAAAATCTATGAAATATTTTTTCTAAAATGGGGTATGTTTGGGATCCCCATAAGCACTAAAATTTAATCATTATACTTGGGGTATGTTTGGGATGGAACAATTGTCCGATTTGGATTCTAAAAGTACCTGTCTCAATAAAAATCCAATCAGTTGTTGTGCCTCAGCCAATTGTGGTCACTATAGTCATACCTACCACGGTAATTCTGTAGGATAAGGAACTAGAAGAATTTAACCCAAAAAATATAAATTTAGTGGTTTAAGATACCTCGGTATAGGTTCCTTCACCCTAAAATTAGGGGAAAAAAAGTAATTATCTAAAAGGAATTCCAACCAACACCCTTGAAGAGAAGAAAGAAAAATTTCTTATTCCTACAATCACCACCAAGAAAGTACCTCGCATCCCTAGGATCTGTGAAGAGACCAATCTTGAAGGATTAGAGAAAAACCAGTTCCTTGATGAGCCTAAAGGATATATGTGTGTAGCTGAAGTAATGCAAAGTTTTACCATATATAGAGAGGAAATAATGAAGACTCTGAAAGGAACCTACAACTCCAAAGATGTGGAACTAGAAGTGCTAACAACTACAATCAAGTTAATTACAATTCCACATCTGATATTTTTTCTAGAAGAATAGATACTCGAGGGAGTGAACCATAATAGAATCCTATTGATCATTACCATCTATAAATGTCTCAAGATTCACCTACTTTATTGAAAATGGGTCATACCTCAATGGTTGTCCACTCAAGATGTTTATTAGTCCCAGAATGAATCCCTTAGACCAATAAACAAACATCAAGAAAGCATCATCCTTTTACAAAACAATGAAAGATACACTAGGAGAAATTTCCTTTGAGCTTAAATGGGATCATAAAGCTTCCAAATTTTATTCATGGTCATGGAGCTGAGTCATTTATTTTAGTATCTTGTGGATTCACCAAAATTTGAGTGGTAACTTCATATCTACATCAAAAAAATCAAGTTCTAAGGGTGATAATCCATTGCCATAGTTCATGTTGATAGTCTAAGAGCCACCATATCTTGCATAGAATACAACCTTGTTCTTCAGTTTAAGATGTTGCATTTTGTAACCATAAACTATATGCAACCACAAATAAGATGACTGACCATCTCCTTTTTGATCTTGTGATATTTTCTCACTGATCACGAGAAATGTGTATTGTGTATATCAAGGTCGGAGGCTAGATAGAAGGGGTTTATAGAGATTAATCACACTATGTCTGAGAAAAAAGGTGGGACTATGATTCATTGCACCAAATTATGCTCACCCCTAAATAACCAATTTTAAACCCTACTGGATGTTTGGCCTCATTATGTTCCATCATAAGTGATTTTAAAAAGAGCAGTTACGTCAATTACCTACCGCTTATGTAGGGAGGCTCAACAAATTTTTCTTTATAAAGAGCATTGGATTAGGATTTTGTACTAGTGGGACCTAAGACTTGAGTGAAATGGTTTTCATCCCTCTTGCGCCTATTTTATAACCAAGAAAATAGACATCCCATACAATAAAAAATTCATCATCCCTTGGATGATAACATACCTTGTACAAGAATTCAACAAAGACAATCTGGACATCTCTCTTAATATTGTCACTAGCATCATGGAGATTTCTCTTATTTGTGCAGAAACCCATGAATCTAGACTGCCAAAATTAAACAACAATCTGAAGATGTGATCATCCTTCCAAACAAGGAAGAAAACACTTTCATAATCACCCAAATGGGCGACCATCCATGCTCATGAAACACAGAAAGATGGAGCATGGAGGAAGAGTAGGTGATTCTTCTTATGATCAAGCCAACTAATTCATGGATGACTACATGGATGAGGTTAGGGGTCCAAGACCTAAAGAAATGGATACACAAATTGATCTAGCCAACTTCACTACAACAATCATTATCCATGACTCACAAAGTTATAACTATGAGAAGTGAAATAATGAAGACATGGAATAAAATTAAACTGTCTGCATAATAGTTATGATGGAACCTATGAAAGGTTTGAAGGATAGGGGATCAATGATATCATTGATGCATAATCTATAGAAGAACCCTACACACTCATCCAACTCATGAAAAATGCAAATGATGTCTAGAACTAGTGTGTGGAGGGACACAATGTCTAGAAGTTAAAGTCCCCTACCCACAAATACAAATCTAGTTAGAGGAAAGACACTCATATGTCATTTAGATCCTTAAGTGATTGTTTAACCAGGATCCACAACATCTCTCATCTCCATCAACAAATCTAAAAAAACCTACAAAATCCAAAAAGAGTAGGAGGCACTCCAAATATACAAGAGTTTGCTAATTAGTTCACAAAATTGTGCATATCTATAATGATGAAGACATACAGCTGAAGACATCCCCACCCCCCATTATATGACAGAAGAGCATCATTAGTTTAACATTGAAGGTGAGATGGAGACATTTACTCACATCTCAAGCCATGAGAAACACAAAGTTAGAATTGGGGGGCATCTAACTTAGATTACTAAAAACAAGTTGATAGAACTCCTACACAACTGCATCAATGCATTGTCATCAAGCTTCTCAGACATTCCTAGGTCAGACAAGAAGATCAAAGTTCATCAACTCCCTATCCCATGTGTCCTCCTTACAAAGTAGAAGGATAGATGGCTACTACTAGAATGCTTCCTTAAAATCAGAGAGGAAATTAAAAAGTAGTACAATGCTAGTTTTTTAGAGCTATGAATTACCCTACATGGCTTGCCAACATTGAACCTGTACAAAGAAGGTTGGTGTAACGACTTTGCTTTTCACTATCCCTCAATTAAGAAAGGACCTTAATGTCGAGAGCCATTACCTAAATTACCAAGATCTAGATTTATAAAAAACTAAGTAATAACAAATAATTTCCATTTTTTAGAAATATTGTTTGCAAATTTATAATGATGCTCCTCTAAGGAGTTACATACATTTTCATCATAAGAAATTTCACATATGAGAAGAAGCATCTAACAAATCTTCCTAAGCTTTAAAATCTCAAAATGATTTCATATGATTCACCATGTCCTCATATCTTCATATGTGATAGTTACCTGAAATGGTGACAATGCAAAATGTAGTCAACATATTTCTATACTATGTATGTGGTGCAACCAAAATAGGTGCATGTAGGTGTAACAACACAAACAACCATATCATCAATAACAATTAAAAAATTGAACATGCATTTTCTATTTGACTTATCAAGCCATAAGTACTCAATCTCTTTGGTATACCCTCTCACTGGGGGAAATATGTGTGGGGTACCCGCTAGTCTGCAGTTTCCTCCTTGAAGTGCACTCTCATAACCATTTCTCTCCTGGGCTTAGTATCATATCAATCTTCCCTTTCGGCTTAACCTATTAGTGACATTCCTTTCCGGGCTTGGTCACCAGTCATCACAGTGACTTCCTTTCTCCCACATGTACATTCAACCCCTCTAGAGATAGAATATTGGGTTTGGGAAAGTTATGTTCATATGAGGTGATACATATAGGGCCTTACAGTTTGTAGGAAGTAAATAAAAAAGAAAGTAGTCTAATTGAAATCCTTCATGAAACTTTGAAAATCATCAGATTTCGATATGATCAATTATTCATAAGTTTACACGAAGCTTTGTTTCCATGTAGATCCAATGCAATATGTACTTCAAGCATATATCCATACATCCAAGAATACCATATAATCAACAAACATTATTTTAGCATGCATTTATACCTAAAAGTGGATTCAATTGTAATCAAGACATAAAAATTTAGCTTATTTCCTAATCTTGGCTTTTGGATTGTTTCAGATTTCGATAAGGAATAAGGCTACCAAACCTTGATTCCACAACATCATGATTTATTCAAGTTTAAAACCCTATTTAGATGTTATGTGAAACCCAAATTATCAAGTTAAGCATATTGGCTCATTTAGAGAAAATATATTAGATTATGCAACCGAAGATCATAATGATAAAGCATATTAGGTTTTAAAACCCAATTATAATATTTATGACTCAAAACATTTAATCATGATCATAACTATTCAAAATGTATCAAGGACATGGATTGTCATCAGATTGGCATATTTGTTATTATGAACATTTAGATCAGATCATGTGCATTCAATATTATGATAAATTATATCATTTATTTCATACCACTAATTAATTATATGTATCATTATTGACATTTATACCCTTATTTCATCATCATCTTGTATTCCCAACATACTAGACAACATAATTATATTATCACAAGGGTCAAATATACACTATTTTAATCATCATATTCATCAATTAGAGAGGCTTTATGCATGAATATGCAGATCACATGTATTAGCAAGAATTTTGGAATTAGGATCATATCTATCTCAAGATACTATTTTTTTATATTCTACTCGTTCTCCCGATCAATTTTCATATATGGTTTATCTTAATCTAATTATCCTATTAATTTCTACAATCATTACAAAACAAGCATTTATACCTCCCACATGGAGTGATGTGGTTGCTCATACTTGGTCCATGAGGCCCCAAGCTCAAGAACACATTGGATGAGTAGGTCCAACATCGCTCATAGTTTAGTTGGGTCAATTGGGATTCCCCCAACTGACTCCTTTCTTGGCCTAGTTTGGTGCTTGCCTACCGATTGCTTGGCCCACTAGGCGCCTTTGTCCCTGTGTGAGGTGTCCTGGAGGGATTTCCTTAATTCTCACGTTGGAATAGGATCAATGTGGCTGGATCTCTCCCTGAGGTTTTTGTGGCCTATAACTTCCTTAGTCATCATTGTTTTGAGGAGGTATTAAACATGACCCTTAAGGATCAATGAAGAGGATGCGTGAATCCCCAACATAAACATCAAAGATTAGAAAAGCATGACATTTAGGGTCTATAGACCAGGGAGGCCTTGAAACATAGAAGTTGAGGTTTTAGGTGAATTTTGAGCTTGGAAAAGGGGAAGGATTTATAGTCCTAAGGGGTCAGTTCCAAGGTTTGGGTTTCAAACCTCATTTTCTTGGGGGTCATGATGGAAATCACTTTTTCTTAGTGTCCAAGGCACTAAGGGCCATGAAGCCACTATCCAGTAAACTAAATTGGAAAGTCAATGGATAATATTTTAGGTGAGAAGGAGATTGGAGAGATAGAAAAAGCTTTGAGGGAAATGGGAGTAATTGGGGTGATACTTTCCTTCTTTGTTAGAGGTTGAATAGGGACCAGGGCCCTGAATGACTTATATAGCGGTTGTGGGTCACAAATGGATTAGAATGGATTGGGTCACATCTCTAAATTTGAAGATGATCCGTTTCATTTAAAGACTTACCAAAACTTGATATCCCATTATATTAAAAAGTTAAAGCTTCACAACGTTATATAAGCCACTAGGACCATCCTTATTCTATGATCTTTTTGAGAATTTTGTTAAACATCTTTCCCATCTTATATAATAATTTTGGGATTTATTCGGATAACTCTTATAGGTGAAACTTTTCCTTTAAGCATTTCATTAAATAAATTTTGCATATCATATGGAAAGTCATTTTTATCTCATATTCTAAAATTGTCTTAGTTTTCTTATTATCCTCAAGTTTTCCAAAAATCAGATCGAAATATCTTTATTGATGACTCAAATTTTGCATTACAAGTTAGGGATATCTAAATCACAAATTATATTAGAATCTTTTGAAAACTTTCATATTATCCCATATTTCAATTATATACCTATTAACAAATCCATTGTCATTTACTTATCCATGAAATCTTTTATTTCTTGAACTTGTGTCACAATGACCTATATTCAAACCAAATAATCTCCTGGACCTCACTTGGGCCATGGATTGATCCAATTCTTCAAAGAGAAAACAAGATAACTTTCTTATTCTATTTTGCTTATCAAATCAAGCCTCATATTAATTGATTGAAAATTTATCAAATGTGAGGATCTTACATTCACCCCACTTAAACATAATTTTTTCACCAAAATTTAATCCTAATAAGGTTAAGGTGAAATATAACTCAACTTAGCTACAAACCTTATGGTTAACAACCCTTTTTGGATAATTTTTTGTTAGAATATATTTAACAATTTTATTTATATGCCAATTCGTTATTTCACTGGAGTTTGAACCCATATTCAATTCCATGTCTTACACATCTTTTTCTTGGTGAACGTAGGGTGTTGTGCCTTCTTTACTAAATGAGAGAAAAGGGGCAGGTACATAGTGTACCCACCGTTACAAGAAGAAGTTGTACAAAAGGAAAGAAACTACAAAAAGAAGCTAGTTATAAGTGACTATATCTTTCTTACAAGAAGCCTTGATAGACGAAGGATTACTGCTGAAGTTTCTAAAAATTCTATTCTTTCTTTCTATCCAGAGAGTATAGATAATGTAAGCTGTTGAAAATTTAGAGACATTCTTCAAAAGAAGTAAATCATCAAATGACTCTAGAGAAAGATTAGAAAATTGATCCTTCCTACAATGATTCCAAACTTCTAGAGAAAATTTACAGTAAAAGAAGAGATGTTTCAAATTTTCTTCATTGTCCTCACATAAAACACATCTTGAATCAAGAGAGAAGCCAATTTTCTAGAGATAGTCACAGGTAGAGATTTTTCCCAGGAACCCATAATAAAGGAGAAGGGAGCATTTTATAGGCATAACAGACCAGATCCAGGTACCCCATTGTTTTAGAGGCCTTTTTTTCTTCACCAGATCCCAACTATCCTTCATGCACATCCAATTTTTGCCTCTAAATAGAATATAATCATCCACAAGAGATGGGTTGGGATGTATGGAAAGAGTATCATAGAGAAAATGAGAACCTCTAAAATTAGGGACAAGACAATTGGAGCAATTGATACCGACATTAACTTTACAATTTATACCTTTTCCAAGCCGATGGATGAGATTAACATCAAGAATATCGATGAGCTTTTTCTTCTTAGCAGTCCAAGTATCCCTCCAAAGCAAGGATTTATGACCATTACCTAAATAGAAAGATATATACTTGATTAAGATTGACCTTTGTTTAAGTAATCTCTTACAAAGCCAAGAAGAGTTGGTTGTAGTCTTGACAGACCATAAGGATTTGTCCTTAATATACCTACCATGAACCCATTTAACCTAAAATATCTCCTTTCCTTAAGCAACGTTCCATAGGTTCTTGATTAAGCCTACAACCACCCAATTTTCAATAAGGCGAATGCCTAAATCTCCTTATCTTTTGGGTCTACAGACGTGATTCTAGGAGACTAAATGAAGATTTTTTTAGTTTCAGAATCATCTCAATGAAAGTCCCTCATGAGATTTTCTAGTGTTAGGATAACAGATTTAGGGAGGGGGAAGGATGCGGTCCAAAAAATACTAAAAGAAGAGAGGGTAGAGATAATTAACTCAACCCTTCCAGTCTGAGAAAGAAGATTAGCCTTCCAAGAATCAAGCCTGACTTTGAACTTGTCAATAAGGGGAACACACATCTCTTTTGTTAGTTCCCCAGTGTAAAGAGGGATGCCTAAATATCTCACTGGGAGAGAGGAGATGTTGATCTTCAGGATATCAGAAATACTAGAATCCACCATACTTTTGCCCATAAAGATTTGACTCTTTTTGTTGTTGAGATTTAAACTAGAAATAAGGTTGAAATTCTTCAGAATAGACTTGATGCAAATAGCATCATGTTGTTCAGCTTTTAAGAACAAAAGGAGGTCATCAACAAAAATAAAGTGAGAGACATTGGCGTCACTAGCATGGATAGGTCTAATTCTACCAGAATCCATTCAGAATTAATAATGGAGGTGAGACCCTATATTGCAATGAAAAAGAGAAGGGGAGAGAGATGGTCTCCCTATCTCACACCATTATATGCCTAAAAATTGTCCATAGGGTATCAATTGACTAACACCCTATAAGAGGCAGAGTAGAAAGTTTCCTATATCCAACCTATCTAGCAAGGTGCGAAACCAATCTTACCCAGAAGAAAGATTATATAATCTCTTCTAATTGTGTTAAAAGTTTTGACCAAGTCAACTTTGATACACATATTTTTATGGGAGCCAACGAAGTTACTGAGAACATCTTTATCCAAAAGAATGGCGTCGCCAATATTTCTGCCTTGAACAAAAGCAACTTGGTTGATTTCAGTCAGAGAAGGAAGAACAAACTTCAAGCGATAGCTAAGATTTTAGTGATAACTTTATAAAGAATATTGCATAAAGATATGGGTCTAAAATCCTTTAGGCATATAGTACCAACATTCTTGGGAATGAGGCTAATCAATGTGCCATTGCATTCTTTCAAAAGCTTTTCATAGTTGAAGAATTTTAAGATATCTACAATAATCTCCATGCTAATGATATCCCAAACTAATTTAAAGAAAACAAAAATGAACCCATCACGCCCTAGTACCTTGTTGTCTTTCATACTCATCATCACATCTTCAACTTCCTTCTTCGTAAACTTACTATTGAGAAAATCAAAGTGAGACTGGGTAATCAAAGGTAGCTTCCATTCATCTCTCCATTGCACATAATCATTTGGAGTATTGTTGAATAGATGTTCATAGATTTTTTTAATAGCATCACGAATAACATCAACATCATAAATAGAAACATCATTTTCAATTTTCAACAAATTGATGTTGTTCCTAATTCTTCTGGTCTGGAGAGAAGCATAAAAGAAGGAAATATTTGTTTCACCAAATTTTAACCGTTGGACTCTTCTTTTTTTCCTTGGAAGATTTTCTTCATCATTGAAAGCATTGATAGTGTCCTTTCTCAAAGAAGCGAGCAACTTTTGGTTGACAACATTTTAAGGGTCCAAATCAATGACTTTTTGAAGCTTTGAGAGTTCACCTTCAAGCATACAAGCTTTAGAAACAAAGTTACCTACAACATCTTTATTCCATTTTTTTAGAGAAAAAGAAAAAGCATAGAGCTTCCTGTAAATCCGAAACATAGGGGTACCTTGACAACCAAAACTATTCCAAGCTTCAAGGACAACATCCCTATAAGAATCTTGGTTAACCCAAGATTTAATGAAGTGGAAAGGGGAAACACCCTTCTTATGGGTCCCAAAATGAAGAGAGATAATCTTGTGATCACTAACAGTAGAAGGACTCACTTCACCCCAACAGTAAGGAAAGGTAGATAGAAAACTAATGTCAGTGAAAATATGATCAATCTTAGAGAAGGTGCTAACACGGTTCTTGTTGTGACTATCCCATGTAAAATAAAGACCTTTGGTGATTAGTTTGATGATTTTGGAATTGGAGACAAATGTGTTGAAGTCAGACATGCTTCGATTTGATGGAGGTTGCTTACTGATTTTGTCTTTGATCGACCTAACTGCATTGAAATCGCCTAGAACACACCAATTGGTGGGTTTAAGAATGCATGTGTCAGACAACAAATTTCATAAACTCATTCTATCCTGATCTAAGTTAGCACCATAGACAACAGACATCTGAAATTTTAACAAATCCTTGCAGACAAAACAGTGAATAATTTGCTCACTATTAAGAATCGCATTTACCTCCAAATCAGTATCAGTCCATACAATGAGAATACAAGTATAAGAGTAGAAAGTAGAATTGTCAATAAACGAGGCGCCAAGCCATATGCTATGAATGACGTCGGAAATGTCATCTTCCTGGAGCCTAGATTCAAGGATAATATAAATGCCAACTTTATTCATGTTAACCTCATAATGAATGCAAAGAATTTTATTACCTCCACCTCTCACATTCCAGGATATAATAGAAAATGGGTTATCCATTGGGAAGAAGGGTGATGGTTTCCAGTTCCGTTTCACCTAGAGGTTGATAAATCATTCTCCTTACAAAAGTCCAAACCTTCAATGTTTGATAATGGAGAGTATTTGTTTAGCTATTCTGGAATGACTCTAGTAGAGCTCTTGGGAACAACTTTAGGAATAGATTTAGATTTATTTTTGTTGTTGGTAATCCACCCTGAATAGGAAGAGGAGGGAGTAACCACAGTAGGTAGAACCGGGGCCTGAGTAGGTTGCTCAGTATTAGAAATACCCTCCATAGCATCAATAAAGACTTCTGTGTCTTGCTCTTTTATAGCAGTCTTTGGGACCCAACATTTCGTGATCTTCTTCTTAGGGGCTCTTCCTTCCCAACTCTTTGAATCATCTCATAAAGAAGACTCATGTCCATAGAGGCCACATAACAAACACATAACAGGTTCCCAATCATATTCAAAGGAGATGGTGTCTAGTTGACCATCATTACTCTCAATCTGCAGTTCCTTTGGGTAAGTAAAGTCGGAAGGAATCACAACCTGAATACAAGCATAATGCAGTCTAAGGAACTCAAAAGTAAGCTTGTTTGGGTGCTGAGGAGTACCTAAGACCGAACCTATTCTATTAAACATGTCTACATCCTAAAGCTCGAGCGACAAGTTGAAAATCTTGAGCCAGATGGGAATTTCAATTAGTTTAATCTTCACAAGAGGCTCCCCTCACTCCCACTTCATTATAATAAGTGGTTTGCCTATGAAAAACTAAGGGCCCCCTTCGATATCCGTCTACATATCATCATCATTGGTGAACATGATGATGAAGAACCCCTTACCATGAGATCTCACCTCCAGAGATCCTTTCACTTTCCAGATCTGAGCTAGGTGTTTCATGCAGGTAGGCCAATGAGGCTTTAGGCCAACGATGTAACCCGTAGATGTTCTACTCCATCTATAGATGTTCCTTTCAATAATGTGCTTAGGGTAGAGCAATTTCCCTTCAGTTAACTAGACTTCCATTTTCTTCAAGCTAACTGGACCGTTTGGAGTCTTCTCTTGGAATAAACTTGCCCAGTTCAGTGATGCCCTTAGTTCAGGTGAATCTTTCTTCAGTTGATCAATTTCCAGGCCAGGATCTGGGGGGTTCGACGCCTATGTATGCTTGATATCTGCCACCACCGTCGCACCACTTGTGATTTCGACTTCCACTTCGTGATTATGTTTTCCCCTAATTTTACAAAGCTATTATTGACTTATATTCACATAAGGGTGAGGTAAAACCTCAAAACCCTAGATTTTATCATTAAATTTGGATTAGGGTATTCATGCTCATATGTAATTTTTTTAAGCATAACACTTGTATGTAGGGTAATAACCATTCAGATGTAGTGCAAATACAAAGTTAATCCCATTCCAAGGGTAGAGATGGTGTATACACACATTACCTCTTAATCCATATTTTGTTTGAGTCACTCTGAGCAATGGCTCCATACCATGGACACATTTTATTTCCACAATTTTTTTAAATTTAATGCCCTAATGGGAAATATTTTTTTCTCATAACTCTTGAGTGTATACATAACTTCCCTTTAATATATAATTCAAACATCATTAAATGACTTCTTCAATCCCTAATATTTACATCTCATGTATCATTTCGTGACCTCATAGGTCTTATGTACCTTTAATTATCCCTACTTGACATAAGAGTTGACTTAGGGCTCTACCCTACCTAGGATTTATAGTGATACCACTACCTTATATATTTCACATCTTTTTTGACTTTCCTCTAACAGTACTCATGCATTTTATTTTTTGTATAATTTCTTTAAGTAGATTCCTTCCATCTCTATGGGTGCACATTATTCACTTTACGTCCTTGCATTGAGATTGTTGATACCTTCCTTACTGGTCTTGGTTTGCTCAATGGCCTTCTCTCATGGGATCAATCGCATACCGTCAACAACATCGATGGTGACTTTTCCTTGTGGCCCTTAGATATGGCATAAATGGGTTCAAAGAGTTATACTCAATGTATGTTATTTCAAGCTGCATATACTTAATCTTTCAAGCTTTATATTACATTTAAGGTGACCTTAATTCTTAAAACAATTTGTGAACTCATCCTTCTAAGGAAGGTCTTAACCCAAAGTAAGCTAAAACTTATACTTGGCAATAAAAAATGATAACAATAGAATACTTCAACAAAGATGTATATTAACAAAAGAGAACATATGTTTTAGGAATATTTTGCATTATACCATCCATGCATTTACTACCCAAGAGTTGACTGTATTTAGGCCTCATGATATACTACTAAAGTGTTGGATCATTATACAATATGATCTACTAGATAAGAGTTGGACCAATATCAAGTACTTTACTACCAAAGAGTTGAAGTGCTTTACTTTCCAATGCTTTACTAATAAACGAGTTGAATTTATTTCATATAATGAAATAAATATATTAAAATTCATTCATTCAGGACAATATCTATTGAAAATCAAACAAGACAATATACAAGAATAATTAATTCATCCAATATCATATGCTAAGTATTTTTTACACATATAATACAACCATACTATATAGTAGTCCAAGTAAGAGGTAAAGTGAACCTTGAAGAATACATATATAATTTTAGCATGTTTCTCATGTCAACTACAACCACATTCAATGTTTATTATACATATTATCTCATTTCACTTACTCATATTTCATTGTAAACTTTATAAAAGGTTTATCCTGAGATTAGGCAATTATTTCACATTATCATAATTCATGCATATAGCTAGCCAATTATAGATATATAACTATTAAACAAATTCTATGTCTTCTAGTATGTAATATCCATGTATTTCATCACAAGGTTATATCAATTTCATACACATATTATATCATGGTTTTTCCAATCCAACTAAAATGAGTGGCTTGTCAAACATGTATTAAAATGTTCAATTGAGGTTCCCCTAATCCATTACCTGAGGGTGCTGCCATGCTCAATCTCTAAGATCTCACTCAACGCTATGAGTATTGTAACAACCCCGCCTCCCGGTAACCCCCAATTAATGGAGACCAAGAGGTCAAAGTTGTTACCCCAATTTCCCAGATCAAAGGTTCGACAAATAATCAGTAATAATTATTAAATTCTACCATGACTATACTGAAAGATAGATTAAAATAAAACTTTGCATATCTTTTTTCCAAAAACATGGATATCTAACTTCTATCCACCTCTGGACACTATTCTAATTAATCCTCCTTGCACTTTATTTCTTAATTTCACAATATGACACTTTATTGTTTGTCCTTTTGAATTTGTACCTAAAATGTCGACAAACAAAACATCGGTCAGCATAAATGAATATGCTGGTATGTGGGGGAAACAATAATCAGGGAATTATCTATAACAACATATTGCAATAAATTATGGTTTAGCAAGCAAACTTTACATCTTAAACATAACTACTCAATCCATACATACCCTAACCTCTATGATATCCCTGCAGTGGACCTGGTTACTACCGCTCATATGGTAGATACCAATTAACCCCCATGATCCTACCTAGCAAGTAGATCAATACTTAGGGTTGATGAGTCGCATGGAACTACCCATAGGTAGCCCAATTCCTAACTCATGATATGCTAAAGAGTCTCATGGCACTACACATTGGTAGCCCAATTCGTAACTCATGATATGCTAAAGAGTCGCATGGCACTACACATAGGTAGCCCAATTCCTAACTCATGCAAACCTGATGGTCCTACCTAATAGGTAGACCATGTATTAGGTTACCCTTTTCATCATTAGCAAAGTCATAGAGGAGGACTAGGATCTGAGCTATTTAGGTATACATATTTAAGGTGATAATCATAATCACTTTATAGTTGCATGAAATAAAAGTCATCCAAGCAAAAAATTTCCAGGCAACTGATAAAACATCTAGGAATCTCTGTGAAACTAAAGAGATTAACCATAAGCATAACCACATACCTAATCTAGAATAACTCGATGTCCAACCATTAATATTCAAGACAATCAAACAAGAAATCAACAATATCCTCAAATTAATGCATAACATCCAAGTGTCATTATTTTATCCAAACCATTCTCAAGATTGACTTGGATTCCACCTTAGGATTTCTAGGCCAACTTTAGAGTTTTATTAGGGTTTTACCCTCCATAAATCTTTTATCACTTTTAATACCCTTTTAGTTCACAAACCCTAATTTCAACATCGTAGGCACATGGATGTTAATTAAATCTAATATGTCTCTTTGGCACCAAAACTACCATCTTTATCCTTTTAAGTTATGTCACGATCATTAAGCCCAATTATCATCTTTGGTTTCTTTCAAATTGTCAACTCACATTTCATTATGGTCTAATTCACATATGAACTCTATTTATTGCTAATTTCACATTTATCCACTAGAAAACCTTAATTACCAAATTAAGGGTATTTATCCACAATTAGAATCTTTGATACTCAAAATAGCTTAGAATCATCGTATCTCAGCTTTATTCGTGGATTTGAACAATTAAAGACATTAAAAATCATAATTACCAGGATTAGGGTTTCAAGGCCCATTAAAGCATATTCCTATACATGGAACCCAAAATAAATTAAACTACACATAAAGATCATCCTTTTAATCTAATGTGTCCTTTTTATAATCAACATGTTAACATCAACTTTAAATATCCAAATAACCCTTCCCAATCCATTAATTCTTAATCATTAATGCATTAAAGTTTATAACTTCAACTACTTTTCGAATTGTAAGAGGAACTAAGGTCTAAAACTGGTTTTAATGGATTCCTTGCAATTTTATGAGCAAAATTCAGATATTACATGTATCAATCCAAGCTACCAATAATTAAATACAAATTTTGCAAGATTCACTTACTTGGACCAATGGGATGTTGACACATCAGCCATCCCATGCATTGCGTAACTCGACTGATTTACAACTGAATTACTCTTTTGCCCCCCACATAAAGAACCGATTCTTCATAACCAGGAGGGGTAAAATGATCCAACGCCACCCGCTCATCTTCTTCCTCATGGAAACCCTCCGCTTCCATCACAACGGTGGTTGGCGTGACTCCGGCTCCCCTTCCCCGACCCTAACGACCACTGCCTTCGGTCCCTCTATGTTCGCCTCCCCCCACCGTGCCCATCAACACCCCAAAGCTACAGCTAGGGTGTTGAACTCAGATCTACGATGTGCGACTGACTTGCAGACCTCTTGCGGCGTAATGCAGGGTCAGAGCGGCGTCGTGTATGGTCGGGCTCCTTTCTGGTGTCGTGGGAGCACCGCACTTTCTCCATACTCCATCCTTGGATCCTCGTTGCTCCAGGGATCACATTATCCCCCTTGGTTAGGGTTTGAGCGGATAAAAGTTGAAGAAGGGTGTGAGACAGGGAAAAATCAAAGCTATGGCTCTGCCACTTATATAGAGATAGGTAGCAACGCCCAAGCATGCCTGCCCATGAGGAGAACAAGTCCCGCATCAACTATAACAACATACTTTCCTTGCTAAGATGTAAATTCACTTTTAATGATTTCCTTCTTTATTCATATTCCTTGGTTATTAAGGAATCTCTTTTTGGAATACTAGCATAATGGAAAATCCAAAAATTATTACTTTTACTCTCTTTGTGCTTGACTTTTAATCCATTGACCATGAAGTTTTACTTCCTTATAACAAAAGTATTTCTTTTTTATAATACCAAAAGTCATTAATTGTATAACACATTATCCTCATATCAAGACTTTTGTATTATTTATATTTTATCTTTCTTCTTCTCCATTGGGACTCCTTGGATCCCAAGAAAATCTAATATTTCAAAATTCCTTTTTAAGGATTCTTATTATCCTTCTAGATGCATCCTCATCCATTATTTCTCATTATCTTACTTATTTCTTTATTAAAATATTTATTTTCAAGGATATCTCTTTATCTTTTATTTCCTTTTTCCTCTTTTTCTATTTCTTCCATTAGAAATCACATATAAATGAAATTTACTCAATTGTGGCTATTAATGACACCTTCTAGAGATTTCTATATAATTCTCATAAACATTTTGCTTAATATTCATTATCTTGTATCTTTTTCTAATATTTGGACTTTGCTTCATTTCTTCTCTTTTATTTCCATTATTGGATTAATCTAATAATAAGAACCGTGAAATTCCTATCAAAAGGGAGATTTACTGAGAAATCCCTTCTTTGAAGCGAAGCATACAACATTTTCAATTAAGTCCATATTCATAAAAACATTACATTTCAATTATGAAAACATATGCAAAATTGAGGTTATAACATTGTTCCCCTCTTATAGGAATTTTGCCCTCAAAATTCCACCAAACATATAAACAATTCAGGATAACATTTTTCCATATCCGTCATTGTCTCCCATGTGGCTTCATCCTCTCCATTGTGCTTCCAAAGAACCTTTATCATCTCATATTCTTTACTCCTGAGCTCTCTCTCACCTTGGTATCTCATACCCTTATAGGTGACTTAGGGTAAGTTAGCCTCCCTTGGGAGCTCACTAGGTTCATTGCTCAGCCCATGGCTCGGGTACCTCACATAGTTCTCTAGATCAGACTTGTGGAACATATCATACATCATGTTATCCTGAGGGGTAAGGCTTCACAAAAGCATCTCCACCAATCCATCTCAAATGGACCCATGTATCGGGGACTCAACTTTCTCAGCTATAGCTTAGAGGGGTCGAATTTTCATATCACATATTCTCCCATAGTGAACTGCATGTCAGTCTTCTTTTCATCATCTCATGACTCATGTCTCCCCTGGGCTCTCTTTCAGCCATCGCATGATCAAAGCGACTTCATCTGCACACATTGTTGTCTTTTTCTGACCTTCGCGAGGTCCCTTCACCAACATCATCTTAATGAAGCGGTGACCGACACGACCTCCCTTATAGAGCTTCTTACATCCTGATACTGGCTATGGTGGCTATCATCACATCTTACATAGGACAGGAATTGTCTCCATCTATCACCCTGAATGAGCACACACACTCCCTTCAGACCATTTAGTTTGGATCATACTAACCATCAGTTAGGAGTGATATGTAGTACTCGCATCGAGTTCTTCATGTACCTACTTCCACCACATGGAAGTGAATCTTTAGGTCACACTCAAGAACCTTTAAACTCGCATCATGGTGTAGTTGAACCATCTCTCTCATATATATAGTTCAACCAGATCTGTCCCCTGACAGTACTCTCTCTTTATCTTAGATTGTGTCACCTAGGTAAGGCGATCTACCATAACCCATATTGCATCCTGACTTTCCTTGGTCCAGGAAGACTTACCACAACATCTTTAGTGATGAACTCCCACTCCCTCTTAGGGATTCCTTATCCTCTATATAAACTCATTGGGTTACTGGTGTTCGTCCTTCACCTCCTGGCATACATGGCGACAAGCCACATGCAACTTCATCTTAGGCATCCAGAGTACTACTGTGACTTACTATCTTAATAGTATCAAGTTTTATGGAAAACCTAAAATCACGATCTCATGTATGTCATGATTTCTCAAGGTTAATTCCTCAAAAAACCTAAAACACTCTAGTCGTGGGTTTCATCACCTTCTTTTCCAAAGAAGTGCATCTGAGGTTCTACAACCATCCTTTCATCACAACAAGCCCTAGGTTGGCTAACCAAGCAACCACTAACTCGATCAATGGATCTCGTTACATCTAAGTGTTAGCCAAGCATATATCACAACTTAGGGTTCACATATCCACCTCTTCCATCCTTTCCACTAGCTAAACTTGGCAGCTATGTATCAACAAGAGCATCCATTACCACCTTTCATCTATATGTGTTAGGTAAAGTTGAAGACATACACCACCATGTATTCCACTTATTATCTCATCTAGGACTATAAGTCTATATTCATCAAGAAAACTCTGAGTTCATCATGTTATTTATTGAACTCAACCTTGTATAACTCATATATTCCACATAGCTCATGATAAAAACACCATCATAACATGACTACCTTAGTTTTCTTGGTGTTTGTAAACCATCCATGCATCGTACACTCTACAAGGGTACATCATAGCAACGTTTCCACTGGCGTCATCTTTATCATTAGTGTATGGAATGAATATTTCCCTATCTCTCACACCCATAATGAGAGGAAATAAGCATTTGGCTGTAGTCCAAATTCAGAGTTCTTCCCATTCCAAGAGTAGAGATGGTGCATCCCACATTGCCCATACACCTTCCAATCTAGGTTGAAATGTGAAACACAAGTTCCTACATCATGAACATCTCGATATCAAGTTTACTTCCATGAAAAACTAGTTTTGAACCCACTTAGGTCATCATATCATCCTTGGTCATCTCCTCTAGGTCTATAGGGTGCTGGAACTTTTGGGGTCATCCCTCTTCCCTTATGCATCCAAACAGTGTCCTCCTCATCTGCCCTTTAGTCCCATGAGTTCATGAAGGTGATCAGTCTCCTAACCCATGGCCCTCAGATAATGATAGTTGTTACCTTGCAACCCTTTGGTCATCTGCAACTAGGGAATTAGGTAACTCCTACTCCCATCGATTTTATCCCTACCTGACCCTAGGATAGACTTAGGATTCTAACATAGTACATATACTGCATGAAATCTTACTCAAGTCTCCATCATCTCTCTCGACATTTGTGGTCTGACTTACATCCTTTCATAGGGATCAGGGCGACATACCGACCTCGGTCAGACCCCATACTGGTTACCTCCAAGGTAACACATCCACATGCACTTAGTGATTGTTATCTATGGGTCTATAGGTTCATTCTCATACTATGTACTCTCCACTTAGCTTCTCAAGACTCTATGAGTCCTCTTAAGGTTATCTCACACCCAACAAAAGTTGATCCATACCATACAAATGGGTCCCTCTCCCAAGATGGGAGGAAACTATCACTTGATAGCGGCAAAGGTCACAAATGTTCTTATTTCTAGGGTTTGCATCCACATGAGCACGCTTAGCCTTAGCAAGCTACTGAGGCACATAGCTGACAAACAGACCACCTTCTAAACCATACTAGGTCTTCATAGTAGGTCATACTTGTTCTCAATCCTCAATATTAGACCAAGATCATACCTTCCCATGTCACCAACTTATATGCGAGGGGTTCATCAAACATACACTTTAATCCAAGGGGTTTCCCTTTCCTATAAACATGAGGGGTTTCATTCTCCCATGTGTAGGAACTCAAACATCTGTGTGAGCATCAAGTGTACCAAGAACTACTACTTCCCCTCTTACAGGTCTAGGAACCCTAGGTTCACCTTGTATGCATCAGTCGTCTAACTGCATGCTCAACATTCTAACAACGAACCAAGCATGTATGAGGTGCATCATGCACGTCCTATTATCCTTCCACTTGAACAACACCACAGAGTCGAGTCCTCCTCAAGGACAACCAACTAGGTATAAGACCTTACAACTTGTTACTAAACCTCCTCAGGGTCTAAGGAACCCTTCTTCCTATCTCTAGCAGGTAAGCACCTATATCATCTGCACATAGGTACCAACAACCTCATCTTTCTTCTAGGGTTTGGTTCCTCAAAACGCAACTAAGATACCAAAAGCTTCCAGGGGTCATGCACAAGGCAACCACAACCATCCACTTAGGTCACAACATACCCAACTTCTCAGGGTTCCTCATATCCCAGAGTCTAAGCTTCCAACCTTCATATTCAGGTCTTGCTCTCTATCTAGAGCTAACCCTACAAACAACCTTGCCATTGGAGGTTCTCTCTCTAAAAGGGTGGATCAAGGTCACTTGCATACACTTACATGGGTGAAACCTACGCTCGCTCGAGATTATCTATGGCTCTTTATGCTTAGCTCATGATCTATCCAACATGGCCTTCTGGCCTGGATTTCAACATAATGTCAGCACTTACTAATGTACTCTAGGTGCATACTATGCCATGCTCATATCAATACATAGGGTTTCCATAGGGTCATCACTCACCTCATCAAGGAAGGAGTTATCCTTCACCCTAACATGCATGACCCTTCCTAGGGTTGGGTCACCAAAGGTACCAAGTTAGCCAACCTCACAAGGCTCACACTATCATAGGGATTAAAAACCAACATCATGTCAACTGACACACAAGGCCGACATACTTCCATCTCATCATGCCATCTCTCTCTCTAACTACCACTTTGGGTTAGGGTTAGCATCATCCTCAGAGGATGTGCCAGGTCTCTACCTTTAATGGAGGTCTCTTCCTCCAAGACCAACTCTACTTCATCCTCCTGATAAGAAGGTCTAACCTCAGGTTTCTCCTGAGGGCATGACAACACATGTCATACGACCTAAGCATGCAACTATTCTTTGGTTTATGCTTAAACTATTAAGCTTATGTCCATCACATCTTATTTACATGCTTTTTCATTAATTTGGTGGAGGATTCCTTAACCTTATCATACATACCCTAACCTCAAGAGGGTGAGGAAGAGAGAGAAAAACCCTAAACCTCAGAATCTTAACAGAATTAGGGTTGAGAAGGGATGAAAATAGATGAGAGAGTCCTAAAGGTATCTTATTTTGAGTTAGATCCTAAGACATTGGCCAGGTAGTCACACAAATCCACGAGTCCACATATTCTGACTAGCGATGCGGAGGAAAATATTGCCAGCCCCCAGACCGTGATCCTTTTCTAGACACCTCCGTCATCGAAACATCCTCTAATAACTCCCTTGGGTTCTAAAGAGTTTGTAAAATTTAATAATTATTAAAGATTAAATGTAACGACCCCGCCACCCGCTAACCCCCAATTAAGGGAGATCAAGAGGTCAGAGTCGTTATCCCAATTTCCTGGATCAAAGGTTTGACAAATAATTAGTAAGAATTATAAAATTCTACCATGATTATACTGAAAGTTGGAATAAAAATAAAACTTTGCATACCTTTTTTCCAAAAACTTGGATATCTAACTTCTATCCACCTCTAGACTCTATTATAACTAATCATCCTTGCAATTTAATTCTTAATTTCACAATATGCCACTTTATTATTTTCCCTTTTCAATTTGTACCTAAAACACTGACAAACAAAACGTCGGTCATCATAAATGAATATGCCGGTATGTGGGGGAAACAATAATCAGGGAATTATATGTAACAACATATTGCAAGCAATTATGGTTTAGCAAGCAAACTTTACATCTTAAACATAACTAGTCAATCCATACATACCCTAACCTCTACGCTATCCCTGTGGTGGACCTGGTTACTACCTCTCATATGGTAGATCCCAATTAACCCCCATGATCCTACCTAGTAGGTAGATCAATACTTAGTGTTGATGAGTCACATGACACTACCCATAGGTAGCCCAATTCCTAACTCATGATATGCTAAAGAATCGCATGGCACTACACATAGGTAGCCCAATTCCTAACTCATGATATGCTAAAGATTCGCATGGCACTACACATAGGTATCTCAATTCCTAACTCATGATAACCTGATGGTCCTACCTAATAGGTAGACCATGTACTAGGTTACCCTTTTCATCATTACCAAAGCCACAAAGGAGGACAAGGATCTAAGCTAGTTAGGTATACATATTTATGGTGATAATTATAATCACTTTATGGTTTCATGAAATAAAAGTCATCCAAGCAATTATTTTTAGGCAACCAATAAAACATTCAGGAATTATCGTGAAACTAAAGCAATTAAACATAAACGTAACCACATACCTCATCCAAAAAAACTTGATGTCGAAGCATTAATATTCAAGACAATCAAACAAGCAATCAACAATATCCTAAAATTAATGCATAACATCCAAGTGTCATTATTTTATCCATAAAATTCTCAAGATTGACTTGGATTCCACCTTTGGATTTCTAGGCCAACATTAGAGTTTTATTAGGGTTTTAGCCTCCATAAAGCTTTTATCACTTTTAATACCCATTTAGTTCACAAACCCTAATTTCAATATCATAGGCACAATTGAATTTCAATTAAATCTAATATGTCTCTTTGACACCAAAACTACCATCTTTATCCTTTTAAGTTATGTCACAATCATTAAGCCCAATTTTCATCTTTGGTTTCTTTCAAATTGTCAACTTAAATTTCATTATGGTCTAATTCACATATGAACTCTATTTATTGCTAATTTCACATTTATCCATTAGAAAATCGTAATTACCAAATTAAGGGTATTTATCCACAATTAGAATCTTTGATACTCAAAATAACTTAGAATCATCATATCTGAACTTTATTCATGGATTTGAACAATTAAAGCCATTAAGAATCATAATTACCAATATTAGGGTTTCAAGGCCCATTAAAGCATATACATGTACATGGAACCCTAAATGAATTAAACTACACATAAAGATCATCTTTATAGATCTAATGTGTCCTTTTTATAATAAATAGGTTAACATCAACTTTAAACATCCAAATAACCCTTCCCAATCCATTAATCATCATAGATTAGGGTTTCTTATTCATTAATGCATTAAAGTTGATAACTTCAACTACTTTTCGAATTACAAGAGTAATTAATCTCTACCACTATTTTTAATGGATTCCTTGCATTTTTCTGAGAAAAATTCGTAATTACATGTATCAATCCGAGCTACCAATAATTAAATATGAATTTTGCAAGAGTCACTTACTTGGACCAATGGGATGCTAACACATCATCCATCCCATACATTGCGTAACTCGACCGATTTTAACTGAATTACTCTTTTGCCTACGTGTAAAGACCCGGTTCTTCATACCCAAGAGGGGTAAAATCGTCCAACGCCACCCACACATCTTCTTCCTCGCAAAAACCCTACGCTTTTGCCGCAGCAGAGGTTGGCACGACTCCAGCTCCCCTTCCCCGACCCCGACGACCACCGCCTTTTGGTCACTCTACATTCGCTGCCCCCCACCGTTCCCAGCAACACCCCGAAGCTATGACTAGGGTGGTGAAGTCAGACCTACGACATGTGGCTGACTTGTAGACCTCTTGCAGCGTCGTGCAGGGGTCAGAGCAGCGTCGTGCATGGTCAGGCTCCTTTCTGGTGTCTTGGGAGTGTCACACTTCCTCCATACTCCCATTCTTGGATCCTATTCATTCCAGGGGTCACATTATCCCCCTTAGTTAGGGTTTGAGTGGGTACAAGTTGAAGAAGGGTGTGAGACAGGGAAAACTCAAAGCTATGGGTATGCCCCTTATGTAGGGATAGGTAGTAGCACCCTAGCATGCTTGCCCACAAGAAGAACAAGTCCCCTATCAACTATAACAACATACGTTCCTTGCGAAGATGTAAATTCACTTTTAATTATTTCCTTGTTTATTCATATTCCTTGGTTATTAAGGAATCACTCTTTGGAATACTTACATAATGGAAAATCCGAAAATTATTACTTTTACTCTCTTTGTGCTTGGCATTTAATCCATTGGCCACGAAGTTTTACTTCATTATAACAAAAGTATTTCTTTTTTATAATACCAAAAGTCATTAATTATATAACACATTATCCTCATATTAAGACTTTTGTATTATTTGTATTTTGTCTTTCTTCTTCTCCATTGGGACTCCTTAGACCCCAAGAAAATCAAATATTTCAAAATTCCTTTTTAAGGATACTTATTATCCTTCTAGATGCATCCACATCCATTATTTCTCATCATCTTACTTATTTCTTTCTTAATAGATTTCTTTTCAAGGATTTCTCTTTATCTTTTATTTCGTTTCCTCTTTTACTATTTCTTCCACTGGAAATCATAGATAAATGAAATTTACTCATTTGTGGCCATTAATGCCACCTTCTAGAGATTTCTATATAATTCTCATAAATACTTTGCTTCATATTCATTGTCTTGTATCTTTTTCTAATATTTGGACTTTTCTTCATTTCTTCTCTTTTATATCCATTATTGGATTAATCTAATAATAGGAACCACAAAATTCCTATCAAAAGGGAGATTTGTCGAGAAATCCCTTCTTTGAAGCAAAGCATACAACCTTTTCAACTAAGTCCATATTCATAAAAAAATTGCATTTCAATTATGAAAACATATGCAAAATTGAGGTTGTAACAAGTATTATATGCATTAGATATGTCTTCTCTCTTTAGTATAGGGTTCTCAGGTCTAACTCATTAGTATCAATCATACATTTCACAAGATCTAGGCACTCAAGCACATACTGAACCAAAACATGATATGTTATTCCCTTCATAGAACTCTCTACTCATGAAATATTCTTTCCCAACTCTCTCTTTCTCATAAACATCCACTAGAGTCCTATGTAGGGAACCACCAACCTGAGCATGAGGCTTCACAACATATTAGAAATCCTTACATCCTTAAGATCTTCAGTCTCTCTCTCCCTCACTTAGATGGTAGGTACACATATCATATACATATGTATATGTAAGCAACCTCTTTCTCTATCTATAGGGTTTGTTACTTCCTAGCATATCTAAGGTACAACAAGATAGAAAAAAAAGTTTATAGGAATCGTTCAAAAAGCAACTAAATTCATTCACCCAAGGGTAGTCTAATTTCGGACATATCACAACAAATATTTCTCATAATTTCTCATGTTTTGGGGTTTTCTTGTAGACCTTCTCCCTCTAGTTCTCACTCTCTCTAGAGTCAACCTGATAAATGGTACTAACGCTAGAGCCCCCCCCCACCTTTGTATAAAAGATTGAGGATACCGAGGCTCTTGTTGATTCACATATAATCTAAACTTTGCTTATCTTATCTCAAAGAAGCACACCTACTTGTATCATCAAATTTATGTTAAATCCTCAAAACTAAAATCAAATTATCAAATCTGATTGAAATCATCATAAACCACATTATCTCATTATATAAAACTTAGATCATATTATCTAAACTTATTTCATCTATTCCATGTATCACATATTATCTTTAGACATCTGATCTAGAACTAATTCCTCTACTAGCATGATGTCACTCACTTTCACTTAGGTGCATGACTACCTCCTACTCATACATGCATGGGGACACATTTTCCTAGTAGAGTTCTAAAATTAGGAGGTTAGGCTTTATAGTTGCAACTTGACCTCATGATTTTAAGGTTTTTCCTTCCCTGTAGATTTTTTCCCATTCATGGGTTGACCCACCCCAGCTCGGGGCACAAACCCTAAAGGTGAGTAAAGGGTCTTATGTTCATGTTTATGTAATGATTTATTACTTATGTTTTATCTTAACATATTCAAAACCCTTCACTTACATCATGGACACATTGGTTCACATACCAGGAATGGGAAAACTAGGGTATTCGACTCATTTGTAATTTCTTATTTCATTTTTATTCATTACTTAGCCTTTATTTGGGGAGGTTATTATTTTACTTATGCTACTCCCATTACCTAGGATTAGGGTTTATGGTTAGGGTTAGGGATCGTACCCTGCACCTTATGGTTTTGTAGTTCCCTTGTCCCGATTAGGGTTTTACTAAACCAATCTTAGTTCCATCTTGGGTTTACCCTTACAAGGAAAACCCATCAAACATTTCTTAATTTTATAATTATCTCAATATTAAAATGTACATCAATTGGAATAGGATGCCTTAGTTATACTTCTTCTCAAAAACCCTAACTTGAGATGTGGAGAGAAGTGGCTAGACAGTTTTATTAAGCAAAAAGATTAGAAAAGTATGAAGTGATGGAGCTTCCACTCACGTGGAATTGCGTGCACCACTAAAAATCCTAAAGATGGTAAGTCTTTAAGTTTAGCCTATCTTATACTACATTGAGAACTCCACCCATGTATGCTAAGATACGTGGAAGTCTTATCATAGTATAGTGAAGGGTCGAATCCACGAGACAACAGTCTTGTTGGGAGCAACAAGATGGAAAACGTTGGAATTTCACTTAATCTCTTAATAGTCGGTACTTAAATCAAAATGTTGGTTTGGTTGTTTTTAGACTAAGAGCATGTAAAGTAAAGCACGTAAGTAAATTTAAGGATGTTAAACAAAGATAAGAAGCCACTAGGGTGTGATCGGTTTTCACCGCCACTACACATGGATCAAAACATGCAATATAAAACATAACCTGCAACAAGAGTTAAAACAGTTAGTATCTTTGTAGACTTAGTTTCCTTTCGGAGAACTAACTACGAGAAATGCGGGAATTTTGTGAAGTCAGCCATCCCCGAACGAATGGTCAACTACTTTGCATCATTCCCTTACAAAGTATGTTCCTCGACTTATCAAGGTTGTACTTTCTTACGTCAACTGATTCCATTTCATAGTATGAAAGTACAACGATGGTAAGTGAGTTTACTCCACTTCTTGAAGAACACTCCTAGATACCGAAACAAATGTATGGTGGATACATGCATCAAAAACCAACATTCAATCGAGTTTCAAATCTAGTAGTACAAACATAGACAATTCATACTAAAAGATAAAAGATAAAACAAGTTGGTGATCAAGCAACAAGCATTCATTAAACAATTGATGTTGAACTGAAAAGAAAGCAACTCTATATTGCAAACTATGGATTACATTACATGAAATGAAAACATGGGTAGCGGGGCTACTCCCCGCACCCCAGTGAAAGAGACTACTCGCTCATAGCTAGGACAAAGAAGGAGGCGAGAAGAGAGAGAGAGAGCGTCATCCCCACAAAGGAGAGAGGAAAGTCAACCCCTTGGAAAGAGAGAGAGAGACGATCTTCAAACTTCAAAGGTTGATTGATGATGAGGTCTCCTATTCCCACCTTCTTTGACAAAGAGAGAGAAAGCAACTTCATGATGGAGCACAGATCTTAGATCGGCAGCCTTTGGGCAGAGGATGGAAGTCAGATTAGCTCTAGAGTAGTAGAGGCAGCCTCTGGGTGTCTGAAACTTGATGTCTTTGGGAGGACCCCTTGGGTCTTATTTATAGGCCTTAAGTGGATTCCAAACAGTTTGGTCAGTTTTGGATCAAACGATTTTGAAGAGTGTTTGGACTTTAAAACTGTTTGGACCTCGAGACCGTTTGGACCCCAAGACTGTTTGGACCCCAAGACCGTTTGGACACTAAGACCATTTGGCTTCATGCGGTCTTGGGACCGGTTGGCTCCATGCGGTATTGGGACCTGTTGGCTCCATGCGGTCTTGGGACCGGTTGGCTTCATGCGGTCTTGGGCCTGTGTGGCTCCATGCAGTCTTGGGACCGTGTGAGTCCATGCGGTCTTGAGACCAGTTGGCTTCATGCGGTCTTGGGACCGTTTGGATTCATGTGGTCTTGGGACCATGTGGCTTCATGCGGTCTTGGGACCGTGTGAGTCCATGCGATCTTGAGACTGGTTGGCTTCATGCAGTCTTGGGACCGTTTGGCTTCATGCGGTCTTGGGACCGTGTGAGTCCATGCGGTCTTGAGACCGATTGAGTCTTTTGTGATTTTTGTGGGTGTCTTTTTTTGTAGGTAAAAAGGAGAAAATTTAATCTAACAGTATAATTGCAATAAGAGAGGATAGTTAGGGATTCTATCTAATTTATCTGAAAAAGAGTGTGGAAAACTGAAGAAAATTACTAAGATAACATCACAAAATTGGAGGTTATCACCCCCCAACTTAGATTCTAGCTTGTCCTCAAGTTAGATAGAGCTGAGGCATGTAATGGCGAGGCGATTTTATTTAGTTAAAATTTCCATATTCTTGCTTCAATTATAAACCCAAGCTCTCCTAAGGTCGTATCAGATCTTATTGATTGCCTTGACTCTTTCATGTGTTGAGAGTTGCTTGGGTCTCAGGTTTCTTCCGTATCTCATAGTCTGCATTGGGACCACTTTTTTTTTATTATGTGCATGTTGTTGACTCTAATCAACTTTATACCTCTCTGAGAAACCTACTGGAAGCTAGAGTGGGTATGAGGGTTGGCTGAAAGCTTTATGTGTAACTCCCCCTTCAAGTGGGGGAGGGGTTGTCTATGCTTTTAGGAGTTCACTACCAGGTATGACACATCTGCATTTATGAGGGTAGCTGAATGTATCGGCCGGGTGAGTCCTTTATAAGCCTTTCATATATTAAGATACCTTAGGGTTTCACTACCGGACACGACACATCTGCCTTTGTGAGGGCAGTTGAATTTATTGGCCGGGTGAGTCCTTCATTGGTTCTTTATATAGATCCTTATTTATGGCAGAACTCTCATAGTTTTATTCAACTCTGTGGATTTTATTCGTAGACTCACAACCTTAGGATTTGGAGTTTTTAGGGAATTTTTTTTGGGTGGCCAAGCCTCTTTTATTTGAAGAGAGGAAAGCTGTTCTTAGAGTTTTTCAACATGCACTTATTTGGTTTCCCTTTTTTGTAGTGATCTGCTTGCGAGACTTCTTGATTTGGATGTCACCTGATGCCCCTCTCATCCTTGAGAGCTTGGCTTATTTCGTCCTTGATATAGACCTGCGGAGAGTCAGATGTAGCATGAAGATCACGAGTGAAGAGAAATTTTTAAGTCACCATTATATGTCTAAGTGATATTCTAGTTATTATTTTTGAAGACTTACTTGATTCTAAAGTTAGTGGGGTATGACTTTATTCAAAAAAAGTTATTATCAGATGAATTATTTAAAACAAACACTAAATGTGTAAGGGAAACTAGGAAAATATTTGTACAGAATTGAAAAAGAAGGTGGAGAAAGAAGGATATAGAAATGATACCTTGCCCTTGTCTAATGTACTCCCCCCCTAACTTATCACTCACTCTGCCCTCAAAGTGTCAAAGTGATAGATTGAGAAGTACAAGGATAAGGGCGTCAAGCTTCTGTTAATCCTAAGTTTGCCCCTGATGTTCTGAGTAGAGTAGATGCAAACTTTCCACGTAGGGCGTGGTAATCTACGTCTGTCATATCCTCTACTGGTTTTTGAAGGACTAGGATGGTGTACATCCAGTAGAGGACGTGGAAGTCGCAGTCGTTTGATTCTCAAATTTGTTGGGGACATTTGTGGTTGAAAGATGGACAATGAAAGTGTTCTTTGTTGTATGCCCTTGTGTGCTAACTTAACAAAATGATTAGTCGGTCTGCACATTCCTTCACTACTTCCTCCGTGGGCGTCTTTGGTGTCACTATGTATTTCTTCTACTGGGGATTGAACTGGATGTCGGAACTGTTGTAGATGGTAGTTGTTCCTTCGGGTAGGTTTGTTGCCAGAAGCATCCAGTGCTCATGGTAAAGGAAGGGGAGCATGATAAACTTTGGTGTTGTATGTTCTAGGGAGGAAATTAGTGCTTCCGTTGTTCTGAAGTTCTTTAGTTGTAGGAGATTGTCCTTCATATATGCGTATGCCATATAGGTCGTAGGTTGATTCCGTCTGAGAAAAAAAATTGATAGGCAGTCATCAAGCTCACGGATAGAGACCCTTTAAACTGTACAATTTCTCATAACGCGTCTGCCATGACCAAAATGTCACCGGACATGAAAACGAGGTCATCTTTCTCGACGTAAAGCCTTGACATGATGAGACGAAGTTCATTGGCAGAGAGACTTTTGCAGGAAATGAGATCGAAATCTAGGAAAGTGGGTTCTATGGCAGATAGGGGCACCATTTTTTATGGTGATCTCCTAATGGTTGCCCCTGACAAGTAATCGATGTCTCCTTTGTCCTGCGCCAGATCAAAGTGGGAAGGGTCCCATTTTCTTTGCTGGGGAACTATGGTTGGTTGTTTGTGTTTCTCCAATTCTTTTAAAGTTTGTCTAAAAGGTCGGCTTTGCGGATGCTGGATTGCTGAAAAGAGGTAACGGGGGATGTCATCTGGTGCAATTGTCGGGTCCTTGAAGAATCGTCTATCACATATAAGCTCCATGGCGTAACACCCTTGCAGGGAGTGAAAATCTTCGGCGACTAGCTCGGTGAAGGGGATTTCTTAGTTTAGCGCTTGAATGTTACAGATTGTGCAAAAAGCACAGTCCCCAGATCCCTCAGTAGCTTGGACTTGCGGGTTTATTATTTGGAACCAGGGTTGGCTCCAGTCCTGACGGAGGGACGGGCGTGCAGCCCAAATTAGCTTAGGAAGACGGAAAGGTATACATATTGCCTCTCCTGCTTCTTCTCCAACAAAATTTATTGTTCCGACTGGTAGCTCAGTGGCGCAAAAATTGTACACCTTGGCGTCGTGAGCCTCGGTGTCCACAATCATAAACAACCAGTGATCGGAGACTTGAAATGGCACGATAAGATATTGTGCCCTCTGTGCTAAACCAGCACGCAACCACTCTATTGATTTTGCCCGTATGTCTCTGTATAACAAGCCTATAGATAGAGCAGGTGAGGCGTTAAAAACTGGTTGTTGCCTCTTTGAGCTTATGTAAACTTCTATGCAGTTGGCAAGTAGGACACGAAAGATTGTCATTGGCATCGTTGACCGTGGTCGCAGGATGTTGCGGAAATCTTCGCGTGTCAACTTGTGCTTAGTCTTTGTATTGTGGTAGATGATGTCTTCCCCCTCTTTGGCATCGTCGATAATAGTGTTCAGGATAAAGATGTCCTCAGCATCTAGTGTTGAGATGGCCGCCATATATATATCGTGCATCTTATGCGGTAGAGGTGGTGGCGGGGGAAGCTCCTGCTGAGGGGGTGAAGAAGGTTGTTCCAAATATTCTATATAGCCTTACAAATATTCATCTGAATCGGAAGAAGAATCAAGTTCTTCATCTGTATCTAAATGTACTCGTTCCGATTCTTCCAGTTCTGGGGGAAAGGGCACTGATTGGTCAGGTGCGGAAAAAGGGTGAGTGATTGTTGCTGGTGGGCTTGTGTTGGTTCCTAAAATACATTGGTGGAACTCCACAAAGGCCTCATCTTTGGAAAAATCCCCTATAGATACCAAGGTAGTGTAATCGAGGAATTGGTCCCCATATGATATATTTACATTTTCGTTGTGGGTGGGGGACTTGGGATGATGTCCACCTTCTTGGTGGTTTTTGTCATATCCTTTCTGAGAAGGTTCTGCTCCTTGGCTTGGGCCCTCCCCAGCATTGTCTGGGGCATAGATTTGTCATCTGAGGAGGTGGTATCATTGTTAGAATCGACTGAGGAATCAGAGTCATCTTTGTCTTCATTGTCGCCTTCTTTGTCAGCTGCTGCTTTGTCTGTTAGCTTCTTGTGTGTTGTCTTTTTACATTGTCGATGGATGGTTGTTATTCATCAAATGCCACTTGCACATGCTCGTGTGTTTTGAGCAGTGCGTCATGTGTTTCCTTGAGATCTTTGTATCAGCCCTCAACAGAGAGGAGTCGCGCTGAAAGATCTGTTACTGTATCTTGTAACTGTTGGATTATATTGTTTGTCGACTCCTCTTGGCGATTGTTAAGTTGGGCGAGAGTGTTCCTGATGGTATCCAAGCACGTGCTAAGAGTTGTTTGTTGGTGCTTGAGCTCGCGGAGGGTCTCAGGAAGAGGTTGAGTCTGTGTAGAGATCTCATTGACTTTCTTGGCCATCGCTTCATGCTGGCTTTTTACCCCAAGGATCAGCTCTGGCAAGTTGTTGAAGTGGTTGTCGATGTGATCAACTTGCCTGGCCACTACATCTTGTCGTTGCTGAAGACCTTAGAGGATTCTTGGCAAGGCGCGGTTTTGTTCTTCGATCTTGGCTACCTGTTTAGATAGTCCCTGCACACAAGAAAAAATGGAGTTCATTATGTTAGAAGGGTCAGTGAGGAGGTTTCAGATGGTGTCAAATTGTCGTCTGAATTCCTCACCGACATTTGTGAAAGGGACCCCAGTTATGGAAGGGTGGGATGGTTGGGGTCTGGATGGGAAGGGTGTAGTGTCCTACGGAAGAGACATTGTTGATGGTTCTGCAAACTGCGTGGTGACTATAGATGGTGTCACCAGCGGTGTTGGGGTGGTGGTGGATGGGAAAGGTGGTGATGTTGCTGGTGAAAATGGTGGGATTGATAGTGGTGGGGGAAGACTGCAGGGATGTAGGTGAATGTGGTGAAGTCAGGCGTAGGGGTAGAGAAAGGGATGCTCGAAGAGAAATGGGTGAAGCAGTGGATGTAGGTGGTAGTTGTGGAGAAAAATGGAAGAGTGGTGGATTGTGGAAAGGTGGAGGGTGGTGAGGTGGTTGTTGTAAGTTCAACAGTGAGACTCATAATGAAGGAGTCAAGGGATGAGGTGGTGAGTTGTTCTTTGGGGAGGGGGGTTTCTGTTTCTGGATGCGGTTTAGATGTTGGTGTCCCCGACAGCTGTTGTGTAACATCCCTGACCTGGGTTATGAACTAACCCTAGGTGTTTTTCTTAATTATGTAATTAGATGTTTGTGATTATCTCCTAGTATGTAATTAAATCTCCTGAGGAACACATATTGATATTTCTGTCCTTTTTGAACAATGTTGTAGTATTGTTTTGTAATACATGGACCTATGTGCAAATTACCCAATTAGAAGGGTTAACTTGCAATTTACATATGTTAAGATGTTCCTTTGGTGTTGAGACATCATAATAATGAATATGATGAAGTATGATGGATTCTCCAAGCTTGGGCATCAAGATGCAGCTTGTGGAGCAATCCTTGTGCTTTAAACCCTAGTTTTGGAGTAAAGTGCAATTTACCAAAAATGTGGGGTTCAACTTGTAAAATACACCTTCTAGAATATCTTTTGTGACTCTTGACATCATTTAGAGTAAAAATGATGAAGAGGGCGCTTCTTTTGGGTAATCATACAAAAAAGGATAACCCTTGTAATTGAATAATCAAGTTATAAGTATAATAACCCTTTTATATGTACACCTTAGTAATAAGTTGACCTTCTTTGCCTTTAGCCCTTGGTTTTATAAAGCTTTTTACCTTAGAAATAAGGAGAAGGGACGTCCCTAAAGAAGAGAGGGACCAAGATGTAAAAACAAGAAACTAGATGTCCTTATGTTGAAGTTTCACCCAAAGTATATATACACTCTTCCTTTGCAACCAAAGGAAACATTTCCTTCACTTCCTCACTTATCCCCTTGCTTAAACCGACTAAGGCAGAGCTCTAGAGCAGAGGAGAATTACTAAGGAGTTTTAGGTAAGCTTGGGTCATCTTCTTGCTCGTATTCATGGGGGAAGCTAGGTTGCAAGGTTGATTTTATGGATTTCTTACTTAGTTCTTTCCTTCTAGCCGACCTTTCCCAACCAATTCTTGGAGAAACGACCTTGGCCAACCTGAGGAGCTCAAGACGCCATTAAAGGCTTGAAAGATTGGAAGATTGGAGCTCTAGGAACGACCTTGAGGCGGGTTTTATAACTCTAAACCTCTTGCTTTGTTATGCATATCTTAGTTCTTGCAAATAGTATATAGTTCTTCTTCTTCCCCATCTTTCTTTGCAATCTTGCAAGAAATCTGTGAAGATCCGACCTTGGTCTCAAGGTAGATGATGATGGGCGTGGATACCTAGGCTACTTTATCAAACGGTCCTTCACCCATGGTTCAATCGGTTTGCAAAACTGTTTGGGACCAAATGGTTTCAAAATCGTTAGATCTCATGCGATTTGCAAAATCGTTTGGACTCAAACGGTTTCAAATCAATTTGAGGGGTTTGACTAAGGGTTGACCGTTTTAGGGTCTGATTGTACACATTATGAATTAAATACCTACAAAGAATCACCATCTAATTGCAAGTAATTTCCAAGTTGAAGGCACTTTAATTACCTAAACCCTAATCGGGTTCAATTGTTGATTTTCAAGGGACCAATTGTGTTAAGTTTGGGTTGAGTGGCCCAAATGGTTTCAAAACCATTTGGGAGTCACCCAAACGGTCTCAAGACCGTTTGGTGACCACCCAAGACCGTTTGGAGGTCTAGGGTTAAGGGAATTTGATCAATTGAAGGTCCAATCACAATAGGTTGTTGATTTAATTGAAAGTGCTGATTTGTGACTTAATTAGGGTTCAACTCTTATCAAATTGACTTAGATTTTGATGAGATTTTGGGAAAATGGTCTCAAGACCATTTGGAGGGTGTCTAAATGGTCTCAAGACCGTTTGGGCCAGGTTGGGGCCCAATTGAGTGGCAATTGATGGGTTCAACTTCAAATTAGACTCACGTTGATCAATGTTGATAGTTAATCGATTACAAACCATAATTGATTTGGTTTCAACCGTAATTGGCTATCAATTGAGGGTCAATTGAGTGTCACATTAGTTGAGGATAAACCTAATTGGCTCAATTGATAAGTGGTCTTTATGTATGAGGTCAATTGAGGGGTTTAACATTGAAAACCTTAATCGATTACAAGTGTTTATGTGCTTTTTAGGTCCATGCAGTTTTGAGATTTTTGGACCAAACGGTCTCAAGACCGTTTGAGGTCAAATAGTCTCAAAACTGTTTTAACTCATGCGGTTTGTTCATGTGGCTTGTTCAAACAGTTTCAAATTCAACCATGTCCAAACGGTCAACATGATGAAATGGTTTCAAGACCGTTTAAGGGCAAACGGTCTTGAGTGTGGTCTTGTCCATGTGGTCTTGAGGGTCAAAGTTACCAAACGGTCAACTCTTCCAAATGATTTCAAAATTGTTTGGAGATTGAAGTGTGAAACCATTTGGGGACTTTTAGGGTTAAGATTGTTTAATGTTTTGAAGGTTTAAATGGTTCAATGGTTGTTTAATCTAAACCCTAATGATACCTAAAGACTTTAAGGGGTTAAGTAATTAGTAGATTAACCCATGTTATGATTAATGGTGAACATTATCAAGGCACTCATGAAGGGTTCAAGTGGAAAACACCCCTTGATCAAGTAAACCCTGATGACCACAGTGGTAATGACTTGACTCATGTTAATCAAGTTGAATTGACTTAACCTAATCTAGAGTGATGTAAACATCATCTAGCAGTGAGAGGAGAGAGAAGGCTCCTAACAAGAATAAGAATCAAGTAACATACCTTCAATATGTAAGAATGTACATGATTAGGGTATGATCCATCAAGGTGAGATCATGGAAACCCTAATTATGATGATTGATGAATCTTAACCTAATTTGAGGGCATCAATGATGATAATCTTCATACATGGTGATGCTATGAGCTCAATTCACTAAGAAGTGAATAGCAAACCCTAATTCTAGGGTAATAATAAGTAATGTGAATAGTAAACCCTAGTTTAGGGTAATTTGATGAATGAAGTAATTCTGGGTTATGCCTTTGAGTATAAAACCCTAATTATAAGATTGAACATGAGGAATTCTTATGCCATGTAAGATAAGAGGTTCAATAATCCCATGTTGATGTTAATAAATCCAAACCCTAGAAATCAATATTGATATGTTGATCTTAGCACGCCTGTGGTAGCTTGCCTTTGCACGACCGTGCAAGGAAACACAGTCGTGGTGTTCTATAATGAAATTGAAAACATTGTGATAACATTGTTATATATGCATATTCTCAATTTTACTAATCATGCAGGTAGTTAGAAAGAGGTAATCATAACCAGGTAAATGTTATGATATCATATTCATTGAAAGCATGTTTTTAGCTTTATGAATAGTGACATACTATGTTGCCTAGTTTAAGTGGCATCATATGAGATTGATAGGCTGTAAGAGCGATGAGAAACATCAAGGTCATGCTGATTAGATGACTTATGATGAGTTGATTAAGAATTGATATCCATATGATAATTGATGTGAGTTAAGCTTGATACATTTAGTATTCCACCTTCATAGTTGTTGTTCTAATGATTAATGTTTGATAACATGCTTGATACTAAAAGAATGTTGAAATGTACCTAAATAATCAACTATAATCATATCATGTAGAGCCCTGAACATAGATCCATCATTGTCAGAAGCTGAATGATGGTGAAATAGGTTTTCCTAAAGGAACTCCTGGGTCACATACTTTTGAGTATGTGGGGGAATATGGATGTGAATATCCTTACGTCCTAGTGTAGGAATTGATGTAGATGTATCTTAATCTATCAACCCTTCATTATATGTTTATGTCGGGGTGATGTACCACAAATCTTCCGAGGGAAATATTTAAATACTGCATCGATGAGAGATAAACAAGAGATCTTTCGATGGCGAAGAGAATACAGAATGCCACTGTGACTTTAATAGCAAAGTGCCAGAATACCCTGGTAAGCTATCTTAGCAAAGACACGAGATGTCCTGCATGTTGATCCTCACACTGACTGAGGAAGATGAGGTCATAAGAATCCGACTCTTTTGATGACCTATGTATGATACCGATGTGACTTAGTAGTGATCGGTTGGAGTATGAGCGGTATACCTCATCTCCGCAGGGCATAATAATGTTTGTAAAACATAATCAACCGTGTAGCATATCTTCTTAGGTTGAACTATGAGAAACAATGATTGATGTTACATTGTTTATATTAATATCTTGTTCAAGTATCTAGTATACATGTTCTTCATATTCCTTAATGAAGTTGCTTTATTTATTATTAAACCTGCTATTGAATGATTTAAGTTACCTTGCTTATTTTATTCTTTACTTTCTATAACAAAGCTTCTGGCGGAGAGTTATAACTCTCGCTGGGACAATTATTTAAAATTGTCTCACCCCGTAGATTTCAACTTTTTAGGTGGTCGTCGAGGACGCAGGAACCAATCTGTGGGCGAGCAGCAACAACACCAGGGGCATAAGTGAATCTCAGGTGGAGATACTGACTGTCCAGTCTTGTAAATAGCAGGTCTTATGTCGTCTCTGTACTCTCAGGTCCTAGGAGTCAGTAGGTTTGAGGTTTTTGGCTTTAAGCCTCGAGATTTTGTATCTGGATGTAATTAATCACTCGAGAGGTGATTTTACAATTATATAAACTATTTATCTTGTTTAATTATAAAAGAGCTTTATGCTTGAAGATCTTTTCTTAAAAAGTTTTAATTTTTAGTGATTTTTCATAATTCCGCTTCCAGTTAAATAATCGCTTCTGCTTTAGTTAATCTCATTTTCCGAAGTAAGACGTCTCAGTTTAGTGGTATCAGAGCTCTAGGTTTGCTGAGTCTACAAAGACATAGGACTTAGGATGTCGAGTCTATTCTTAGTGTTTTCCAGTATATCTAATAGTGTCTTATGCTCCTTAGGAGAAGAAGATAAGTAAGGATGTCTGGACCACATGAGGAGTATGTCACAGAAAGTAGTGTCGCTGCACCCCAAGAAGGTGCAAGGAACCCAGAAGTAGAGCAACCTATACCTGAGCCACCTATGGAGCCACCTCAGTTTAACCCAGCTGACATGGGAAACCTAGTTGTTCAGACCATGTTTGAGAAATTTATGACTTCCTTGACACACATCACAGATAGGATGCCCATGCCTGCACCCAGGGCACCTGCCCAGTCTGAAGGACAAGGTATCGGTAAGACGTTCGAGCGACGTCGCTGAGTCAGAGCAACCGAATACTTTGGAACAACTAACCCTGCAGATGTCGATCTGTGGTTAACTGAGTTAGAGAAGGCCTTTAGAATCCTGAACATCCTAGAAGCTGAGAAGGTTAGACATCGTGTCTATCTTCTCAAAGGGAGTGCTGGTCATTGGTGGACCATGGAAGAGCAGAAGATGCCTGGTGTGGAGGGTGCGTGGGAAGTCTTTCGACATGAGTTTATCAATAGATATTTCCCTAAGACGTTCCTGGATGAGAATATCTCTCAGTTCAAGAGATTGAGGCAAGGTTTGATGAACATTAACGAATACGAGGCTAAGTTCATGGAGCTATTGCGGTTCTGTCTGCATATGGCTGCTACAGATGAAGAGAGGATTAGGCAGTTCGAGAAAGGGTTGAATGCTGAGTTAACTACTCCCGTGTCTGCCTTAGAAAACCGAGAGAGGTTTTCTACCTTCGTTGAGTCAGTCCGAAGGATAGAGAGGTCCGTAGCAGAGAAGAGGCAAACCCATAAGAGATATCCTCAGTTTCAGGGATCTTCATCTAGAGACTTCAAGAAGCCTAGATTTTCTGCACTGACACCACCACCTAGACCTAGTGCTCTGACACAGTAAACACCGAGAAGGGGTAGAGGACGAAGCCTACCACTACAAGGAGCTCGCAGTTCAACATCGATGTCTGTCACAGGACCACCAAGACCACAACAACTAGAAAGAAGTTGCTACATATGTGGGAAGGTGGGACATCTAATGAAAGACTGCAGAGCGAGACCAGCAAGTATAACACAACCATAGAGGCAGAGTCAGCAAGGATCCCAGAGGAGGTAGTTTCAAGGGGAAGCTAGAGGATGTGGACAAGCGTCCCAAGCTGGATTGTCAACACTGAATCAACCTCAGGCGATAGCAAGGTTCTATGTAATGAACCCACTTGATGCAGTGATCAACCCTCGGGTTGTGGCAGGTCAGATGGAGTTGTTATATTCTGATAAGTCTACATCTTGTATTGTATCTATTTTGGTTGACCCGGGTGCTACACACTCCTTTATCACTCAGAGAGTGATTCATAACTATGATATGACAGTCAGTCATAGGGCAGATAACATGTTGCTTGAGACTCCATTGAGAGGGTCTGCTGTGTTGTAAGAGGTATGTTCTCCCTGCATCCTCTTCTTTTCTGATCATCACATTCAAGTGGATCTAATACCACTTGAGATGCAAGGACTTGACATAATCCTTGGGATGGATACCTGGGAATGATATAGGGTTGTCTTGGATTGTGAATCCAAGCAGGCTATGTTTGCTGATGAAAGTGACACATGGATCTTTCAAGGAGAGAGAAAGATTCTACTGACCTGTCTTGTGTCAGCTATGGTTGCTGAGAAGCTGATAAGGTAAGGATGTTGTGCATTTTTATCCCATGTGGTAGATACTACCGTGGAGAATCCTAACCCTGCTGAAGTTCCTATAGTCAGGGAACTTGAAGATGTATTTCCTGAAGAACTTCCAGGTGTGCCACTGCCTTGGGAAATTGATTTTGAAATCAATTTGATCCCAGATACACAACCTATAGAATAGACACCGTATAGGATGGTGCCTGCTGAGATGGCAGAACTCAAGAAACAATTACAGGAGTTGCTTGAGAAGGGTTTCATCCGACCGAGTATTTCACCTTGGGGTGCTCTAGTCCTCTTTGTTAAAAAGAAAGACGGATCAATGCGGTTGTGCATTGACTACAGACAATTAAATAAAGTAACAATAAAGAATAAGTACCCTCTGCCGAAGATTGATGATCTCTTTAACCAGTTACATGGTGCAACCATCTTCTCAAAGATAGACTTGAGGTCAGGATATCATCAACTCCATATTAAGGATAGTGACATATCCCAGTCTGCCTTTAGGACAAGGTATTGTCATTATGAGTTCACAATTATGTTGTTTGGACTAACTAATGCACCAACTGCATTTATGGAACTCAAGAATAGAATCTTCCGACCTTTCCTTGATCAGTGTGTTGTTGTCTTTATAGATGACATTTTGATCTATAGTAGAGATGCTCAGCAGCATGAACATCATCTTCGTTAGGCTCTGACTTTGCTAAGAGAACATAAGATATATGCTAAGTTTAGCAAGTTTGAGTTCTGGCTACCTGAAGTATCTTTCCTTGGACATGTGGTATCTGCCTCGGGTATTCATGTTGATCCTAAAAAGGTAGAATCTGTTCTACAATGGGAACAACCGAAAACATCGATGAAGATCTGTATTTTCTTAGGATTAGCTGGCTATTACCAAAGGTTCATTAAGAACTTCAATTCTATAGCCTTACCCTTGACTAAGTTGACCCGGAAGGATGTTCCTTTCATTTGGAGTGATAAGTGTCAGCAATCCTTCCAATTGTTGAAGGAGAGGTTGATAAGTGCACATGTACTTGTGCTACCTGAACAAGGCAAAGGATACATAGTTTTCTGTGATGCCTCCAAGAATGGACTCGGATGTGTGTTGATGCAGGATAAGCAAGTGATTTCTTTTGCTTCCCGACAGCTTAAGAAACACGAGGAGAATTATTCAACACACGATTTGGAGCTAGCTGTTGTGGTTCATTCCTTGAAGATATGGAGACACTACCTCTACGGAGAAACATTCCATATTTTCACTGATCATAAGAACCTTAAGTATATCTTCTCTCAGCATGAACTTAACAAGAGGCAACGTCACTGGATGGAGTTAATCAAGGACTACGATTGTACAATTGATTACCATCTAGGGAAGGCCAATGTGGTTGCAGATGCTCTGAGTAGGAAATTAGCATCATCAACCATGGATAGGGCACAACTAAACTCCTTAGTATGCTCTAGGACAGATATGCTTATCTCTTTAAGGCAAGACAATGTACAGTTGAAGGTGTCATTATTAGCCGGGTTGTTAACTGAGATGCATATAAAACCTACCCTAAGAGAGCAGATCAAGGAGGCACAACAAGTTGATGCTGCAGTCCAACAGATTAGGTTGGGGTATGGTGATGAGAAACGAGATGGATTCCATGACTCAGATGATCAAGTTGCTTGTTATCATGGAAGGATGATAGTACTGGATGTGGATAACTTGAGGAATTTAGTCCTAGAAGAAGCTCATTCTTCGATGTATGCCATGCATCCAGGGAGCACCAAGATGTATCGAAACTTGAAAGATATGTATTGGTGGCCTGGGATGAAGAAGGATGTTGTAGAGTTTGTCATGAGGTGTCCTGTGTGTCAGCAGGTTAAAGCTGAACACCAAAAACCTGCAGGAACAATGCAACCTTTACCCATACCACAATGGAAGTGAGATCATGTAACCATGGACTTTGTTGTTGGCCTACCAAGGACAAACAAAGGGCATGATTCCCTTTGGGTAATAGTTGATAGGTTGACAAAGACAACGCATTTCTTACCTGTCAAAACAACCTATTCTGCTGAGAGGCTAGCACATCTGTATGTTCAAGATATAGTGGGACTACATGGAGTTCCATTCACTATAGTTTCTGACAGAGGCCTCCAGTTTATGTGCCGTTTTTGGGAGCAGCTGCACAGAGCTTTAGCCCCTATTTGGTTCAGGGTTGGCTTTATGCAAGCCTGTCTGTGTTGGACGAGTTTAGGCCTGTTGGAGTCGGATTCTGTTTGGCAAACCAGTCTGATTCTGTTTGGCAAACCAGTCTCATTCTAGGGGGCTGGACTCATTTCAGACTCGTTTCAAGCTGATTCTGTTTGGCTGTGCAGGTTGGGTTTAGTCTGATTCTGTTTGGGAACTGTAGGCAGGATTAGCTGAATCTGTCCTATTCTCACAGAACTGTTGTTAAAAATGTGGCCTTGTGACGCCATCTAAACAGAAGTTAAAAAAAAGTAACTAAAATATGAAATTGGTAGTCAAGCTACATGAAATATGAAAATTCCCTAATATATTTTGTTCATAAGATAAACAAATTACATTATCGTCAATAAAAGCAACTGATAATAATCATATTGTCGTCATTAGTGAAACATAAACGATCACTGATAATAACATAATTGTTTATGGGTGATCTTCATCACGGGAGAAGGACAAAAAATGGGAGCAATAAATAGCCAAACCAAAGCTAAGATTTTGACAAGGCACTTTGGGGAGACATGGTTGGATGTTTCCTGCATGTTATGGCCTCATCGTACTCGTCCCATGACACTGGGCATGGTTCCTGCACCGACTACTTGTTTTGTTGGTTGATGTCATCTTTTGGCCAATCAAACAACAATGCTAAATGAGGAACATGCTGACTGACTTTGCCCTTGAGGACTTTGCCCTTGACTTGCTCATCGGTCCCAATTTTTCCCTCCTCGTTTGTGTGATTGCAACATGGTTTTGTGCATAAAAGGTTATCTTCAACATATTTATGAATTTTTTCCTGTGACATCAAAAGTTTTTCAAATTTTTCCCTTGCTCTTGCCTTTACATGCGATGTCAACATCTACAATTAATAAAAACAAAGGTATGAACAAATAACATAATTTGTAAAGTAACTGTGGCAATAAGATAATAATGAAGTAGGAAATTTGATCGCATTATGGTAGCAACATATAATAATGTAACATATAAGTAGAGAATGTATATTGTTGCGATGCAAAAACACAACTACATTTAGCACAAATGTTACAAGTTCATTTGTTTATTTCAATCATCAATGCTAAAAAAATCCCTAGTGGGTAAGTGCGATGCGTCATCAAGAAGTTGCGTTCAATGCTTTGTTGCACGGCCAATGTGGGGGGAGGCAATAAATCTGCCAATATGAACATATTGTCTCTTACAAACTCACTTTTGATGTATTGCCATCGCATTTGGAACTCAGGCAATGAAATGTAAGGGCCTCATGTTATGTATAAGAATTGGTGCCATGCCTCCATCCAAGCCTGTGTAGAGTATACTCCATTTACACATCTACCCACGTGATATTGGGTTCTCATCAGACCCCTAAGAACCATATCAAGCTCGTGTGACCAGATAAAAGACGGTGTCGGCGGTTGGCCAGCCATATAACAAATTCTGTAAGTAATATAATTTTCAAAATTAAGGGTGTATATCACAATTAATTGTATTATTTGGTTTGAGCTAACGTTAAGAAAAAATTCGAATAATAACATACATCATTAATAAAACACTCATCAACATGAAGAAAATTTTCATACCACTTAAAATGTAATATGACGTTTATAAAAGTGCCTAAATTAAACAAGTGTATGATGTTCATAACATCCATTGATAGTCATTCTAAATAGAGAAGACAATGTAAATGCATTTTCCATTCAACCGTTTGATTTTAATGCAACATACAAACCATGGCATATTCATTTTCAAGCAACAATCGACAACACTTATCACGAGAACTTCTAAATAAAAACATTAAAATGTATAACCGATGACACGAATGAAAAGTATGGCCTCCATTCGACGTTACGGCGTCATCGGGGTGAAGGAGTGTCCAACAAAAGGCTACATTGTTCCTCCAATTCTTCTACGTAGCGTTCTAGATAATCATGCTCATACTTTTTGTTGGTGTAAACATCATGGTGGTTGTGAGGAATATCAACAAAATCTTTCAAGTTCATAGCCTGACCCCACACTGACTTGCACTCGAGCGTGAGTAATGCAATCTCAGCTTTCAATGAATCAATTGTAGGCCTGAGATCGATTGCCCAATGAAAGTATCTGCAGTGATCTTTCCCCTAAAATGTATTATGAAGTTTACATAAATGACAACGAATGTGTAACGTATAGAGTGGCTACCTAATATGTGTGTTTGTACAAGCGCACCTCACGAGAAGGACATATGTAATACATTTTGCCATGTCTTTCACTGAGAATTCCAAAGTCATACAACCCTGCATCGTCAGTGTTAAGTCGCAAGCCCGTGTCTAACCCACAGTCACACCGCACAACTTCAGTTGGATTAATAGACATCTACACCATGCATTTGAATCAGTCAAAGGATTTATGGTAATGAAGATTGATTGAAAATTGAAACAATAACATACAAGATAGGCCCCATGGTTTGTTCAATCATAAAATCAAGGTTGTATTATGAATGTTCAACATACATCAAAGATGTTATACATCTATGATGTATTGTAACCGTCCTCATTTGAAGTGTTGTCATCACTAGTTATGTGAAGACGTTGGCGAAGATATTGGGACCTCGATCGTAGATCTGTAATTTCTAATTGTATCCTATCAGTGTCTGCTCTGGTGGAACAGAAAAAGTCACACTGGGAAGACCATAGCTGACGTTCACTGTGTGCATATGCAAGTTGTGAAAGCATTGCAGCCCTAATGACGGTTAGTGTGGTAATTTTGGGTACAACCCGTTGCGCGGGCAACCTCATATGACATCTATTTTGATTCACAACCCTACCACACATAAAATATGGCCTGTGTGGATTGTTGTCTTCAAAATGTTCATTTTGTGCATCCTCAACATCCATATATACGCGTACAGTGGATTGAAGGCTGCATTGACAGCGAGGCATTCCATTCTCCATTTGAAGACAACCTATGTTGACACAATGTGACAATTCAGATCAGGATCCAAAAAACCAATTCAGGAATAAATCTATTACATATATTGTACTATCGTGACCCCCAAATGTGATTAGCAATGGATTCACGTAAGACTTCGCCCTCCCTTGAATCGGCCTGAGTTGAGCCTTGCCCTCAACTCGGGGGAACGCCGGGTGGGGGAATAGAAGATGATGAATTCTCATCAAGTGGGTCATCCATTATGGTGTCACCGCCATTTTGTCGTCGGATGAAATTGTGTATGATGCGACACTGCGAATGAATTGGATATGTCGGCCCCTTCTTAAGGTACGCAAACTGTCTCTTCAGCACCCCAAATGCTCTTTCTACAATATTACGTAGTTGAGCATGTCTGTGGTTGAACATCACTTTCTTGCTGGTGTAGGAATGTCTGTTTCCTCGGTACTCAGCAATATGGTATGCTGTGTTGCGATAGGGTGCAAGAAATTGACAAGCGTTGGCATACCCTGCATCTACCAGGTAAAACTTCCCTGGCAGAACTATAAACCCGCTATGGGTCCTTGCCGATTGCAGGACCCTTTGGTCGGCAGCCGACCCCTCCCACCCAGTGAGGACATATGTAACTCCATGGAGAAGTCAACTACATCCATGACATTGAGAGAGACATTCCCTTTTCTGTCACAGTATCGATTTTGTTTGTCTCTGTTGACCAAGACAGGGATGTGTGTTCTGTCAATAGCCCCTATGGCATTCTATAAACCAAAATAATGTTGTAAACATACAAAATGTTTGAAAATTAATTAAATTTATTAGGGGGGTAACTATTACCTTGAAGTATGGGTAGAACCTTGCGTTATGTAAAATGCGAGTATGTGTTGTCACGCATGTAGTTGCGGTTTGCATGATAATGTAGTCATGGTTCAACGCACAAACAGCGTCCAAGACTTTGTTGAACTTTCTGCTAATGGTCTAACCAGAGTGAATGTAGTCCTCCGCCAAAGTACGATTTGTGTGTCCATGGCCAACCATCTGCAGGAAATAGCAGACTGCCTCAACTGAGGTGACGCCTCTACTACCTCGCAAGAAGTCACGACTCTCAAGCTTGTCGACAAGGGCCATTATAGTTTGTGGACGCATCCGATATAGGTCATAAGCCCTTTGTTCATGAACGGTCAATATTTCTAAGACCTTTATGTGGCCACTCCTGATGCTAACAGACCTAGGCATATGAGGTGGTGTGGAGGCATCAACGTCTACGGCGTCCATGATTGAGTATGCAAGAGTCAACAATTAAATCACCAACGTGAATCACTGGCCACAACAAGGTATCTAATAAAAGGTTGTTGAGCATGTCATGTGTTTGTGGTTGATCATTGGCAGACATGATGCCTACATTTATAATGAAAACAACAACATAATAACTGCTACAACATAAGACAATCCAATTCGTGTGTGAAAAATAAATTATTACAACACTCAATCAAATGAAATTGTATGGATATGTAATGTGTGTGCAGAAAATAAATTATTACAACAGTCAATCAAATGTAAATATTTGGACGGAAAATAATTAACATCAAATGCATATGAAATAAACCATGCAATTATGTTCACGATGGGCCAACATCACTGGATGTAGGAGACCACATCGGTGGCATGCCTGGGAAGTTGGGTGGCGGGATAAATGGTGGCTGAGACGATGTGCCTGGGAAGTTGGGTGCAGAGGAAGATGACATAAATGGTGGGTGAGACGATGTGGTATTGAAATTGGGTGAAGGGAATGGTGACACAAATGATTGTTGAGATGACGTGCTGTTGAAGTTGGGTGAAGGGAATGGTTGCAGAGACGGGAAATAAAATGAAGGCATTGGAGGTACAGATGTGCCAAAACCGAATTGTGACCTTTCACAAAGGTCATTTAACCACAAGGTTATCTTTGCAGGGGTGTTTTTGAGGCTAAGGTAGATGTTGCGGTTTGTAGAGTCCTTGATGGAGTTCACAAGTGCAGTAAAAATAGTGGTTGGGGCATCGGGGAAATTGTCATTAAAATGTTGTAAAATGTTTGCCAACTCTTCTTTTTCATAGGCTTTGGTCAATATGGATGTGCCTAACTCGTGTACCTTTGTGTAAACCTGTGTGAACTCAGCCAGATCTTCATTGGAAAGACTACATCGCTCTTGCGGCATTGATTGTCGTTTCCTGCGCATATGGGTAGAAGGACTCCTACCCCTAACTGACGGGTTATCTGTTCCCCCAGGCCGCGCGCTTTCACCCTCACTTTGCATGGTAGTTGCGGGTACACTACGCTCGTCTGTTGCCGATTCTGTGTACATGGGTGTATCAGCCGCGCCTAAGTCGACACTTACATCATCCTTAGACGCAACATCTGCAGGAAACTGACCGTCCGCCGAAGACATTGCATGGTGTCCTCTAGCAATGTTCCTCCCCGCCATTAGCTCTATGTCGTAGTAGTGGGGAAACAGGTGCCTTAGCAACCTAGTCAGGTCCCTGTCTGCCTACGCTTTCAAAAATATGTGTATTAGGATAATCATGTTTACATGTACTGTCACAATTTGTTAGGATAAAAGTTCTATATAGTGTGCGTACCGCAATGGCCTCTTTCCACTCAGGGGTGTCTGGTACAATGGGCTTGTTCCTTTCTTCATCACATCCAACGCCACTCTTGTTGGTCAAACCCTTCAAATGGACATAGTCCTTTTTAAGGTTCTTCCAGCGACATCTTATCTGGTCTAACTTATACACGTCGCCAACCCTATTATTGACATCAGAAGTTATTTCCCTCCAAGAGTCCCTAGTAAAATTACCATCAATACACCTGCCTAGGTCATATTTTTTGCGCAATGTTGTCACCACAGCGGCATCAGACTCTCTTGTCCATACAATACGGTGGTTAGGGTCGATGGCAGGCATACTCGTGTAGTTTCTGCAATATTTGATGACAGCGACTGGTAACTAAGATGTACATAAATATATAACAACAACCATGATATCTCGACCGCACAGTATAGTGTAAATTACATATCTGCTGGTTCAGATTACATGTCACCCACATTTAGGAAAAATTCTTCGAAAGATATTTAAACAAAAGTTGAAAATAAAAATATGGAAAGAAAATTAGGCAAACACACCTGACTCAGATCAATTACATGGCACACGCATTTTGTAAATATCAGATCTTGCATGTGTAAAATGATTTAAAAAATAGAAACAATGATAAATAAAATCAATAACAAGTTTGGTCTGTGGCAGAGTAAAGAAGGCGAATAGCACACCACATTGTGCTTGATTTATAGGGTTATACAAATTACATATATTATCAAATGACTCCATCTAATTCATAACATGAGATCACTAAAATTAAAGCACATTCATGAAGTTGTAACCAATGTGTTCAAACGCATGTTACTAAAGCACATATACATAAAAGAACAAAAACCTAACATTTCTATAGGGTTATAGTTTTTAACATGAGTCAAATTCTTTGTCTGAGATCATCACTCAAATTTTTTGTGCTAAAATACATTTCTATTTTTTAGTACCTTTACATAATCAGTGTAGATGTTTAATACAATTCAGTCACAATAGAAACCATTTATGTGTGTTCCTTCAATACTGATTCAATCAGCATATACACAAGCTTCATTGATTAACACCGAAAAACAAATAATGAAACACCAACGAGCATATAGGCAAGTTACAAATATACACAAATGAGACAAGCTTGATTGATTAACACCCAAACACAAATAATGAAACACCAATGAGCATGTAGGCTGGTTATTGATCAAATACAATGATTAGACAGTTAATGATCAGAGATAAACCTTTTCAGCAGACCACATGACTAACATTAGTACATATTAAAAAGTTAAGCCACCCTTTTTTAACATGAGTTCAGGACTAAACATCAGAGATAAACCTTTTTAGTAGAGCACATGACTAACATTAGTGTAACATGATTTACTTGTTCCTACATTCTACTGTCCATATAAAAGGTCATTTACAAAAAACAAATGATTCATATGAATGAGGTACTCCTCCCTGGACCTATCATCATCTAACATTCGATATAAGACACATCTTCATAGCATCATTTAACATCCCCATAACTTCTTCATGTCTAATAAGAACACAAGAATATATGAATGTAGAATGTCCCAATGAGAGCACATGATCTCGAAACATGAGATGGTACAAACTGAAAAAGGTTTGGTAATTACTCCTTAACCAAGATGGAATGCATACCCAGCCCCAGTAAGGAATAATGGATGAATGAGAACCTTTTGTCCGACTGGTTTACAGAGAAAGCATCTTGACCAGGGTATACAGACTCACTAATATGACAGCAGAGAAAAGGATACTCCTTAACCAAGATGGAATATAGACTCACTAAGAAAAACACATTTCAAGCTTCAAATGCAAGTGGAGTGTGGTGTATGACTAAAACCAAGTCAAATCTAACATCTTTCTGAAAAGCCAGCAACAAGATATGGTGTATGCTCCATATCACCATATTCATCCATCAAACAAACATATAGTACCATCATTTAACATCCCCATCAATTAATGTCTAATAAGAAGACAAGGATATATGAAGTTATAATCCTAGATCATTATCACATATATAACATTTTAAATTTTGTAACATCTTCATATAGGTAGATCGTATGGCATGCATTAAATCAACTATTTGTACATATGATAAGGTAACTACAAAGACCTTCATTACATATACAAATAATATTTTTTTCCTATTGAAATCGTGCTTCTTAGACCAACACATACTACAGACCACATCAGTTGAGAGACCATTACAATTAATTTATACCTTTGAATGTCCCAATGACAGCACATGATCTCCAAACAGGAGATGGTACAGACTGAAAAAGGTTTTGGTAATTACTGCTTAACCAAGATTAATCGATCAAAATTAATTGTCCAGAGTAACATTTTAAATTGTCTACTCGGGACGAATGCCATGCTCGTCCGGAGCATCAAAACAATAACAAGTATGTTCTGTGCAGAGTAAACAACGGGAAAAGCATCAAAATCAACAACATTAAAAAAATATATGCTTTTAACTAGCAAAAGGAGTCAACTATTTCATACTTAACATCATAAAAACCCAATCTAACAACTGATAAACTCAACCGAAATGACAATAACATCAGATTCAACCGTACATGTTTCGATAAAGAACATCATTTCACAAATGTTTTGGTACTTATTCGACATTGTGCCCTAATCAACAATAATCGAAATAACCCTCTACCCTACCCAGAGACCAACCTGAGTAGAATCTCCCCTTGGAGTGACAGCGGAAGCGACGAAACCTGGGCACAAGCGTCGACCTGGGCAGTGCCGACAGACCACGAGCGAGCGTCAACGATCTTCTACGGAACACCTCGCAACACTTCAACGAAGAGGCTTGTGTAGAAGTCGAGCACCACACAGCACCACACCCCCAATTTAAAGGCACAACACTGACTACGGTTTCAAATTCCTCTATGCCGCCTACACCTTCTTCTATGGACGACATGACCATTCATGGCAGACCTGGCGAATGGAGATAAGCACCAGAACCTTGCTGTTGACCGACCTAGCTCGGCGGTGGCAGGCGGCAGGAAACGTAGCGGCCGCTTGACCGGGCCAACCATGGTAGATCGAGGCAGCCTACTCGCATTTACTTCATGGGCGAGCATGGCAGAAGGTAGGAAGTTGTGGATTCGTGATGAGGGAGAAGATGCCAGCCAGCAGCACCGAAGCTAGCTACGTCGGGAGCAGACAAGGGGGGAAAGCTGGTTCTCTAGGGAGAGAGGGAAAGATGCGTCGCGAGGGACACGAGGGACGAGTGTCGGGGTAGGATCTCAAACCGGGTTTGAGATTCCAAACATGCCTCTACCTGTACTGCGTCAAGCTCCGAAATGGGACTGACTAAACTCAAAACGGGGTCCGAACTAGTCTCCTTGCCAAATGGAAACCCAGCCCGAGCCGGACTGGTTTGGTCCTACGTGTCGCTACGCGACAAGGCCTAAACCCGGTCCACGCCCAAACCAAACACGGGCTTAGGCACCCAGTTAAGGTTTAGTACAACCTTTCATCCACAGACTGATTGACAGTAGGAAAGGATTATACAGACCTTGGAAGACCTACTGAGAGCATGTGTTCTCCAGTTTACCGAGAGTTGGGATCTACACCTAAGCTTGATAGAGTTTGCCTATACCAGTAGATATCAACATAGCATTGACATGGCACCTTATGAAGATTTATATGGTAGACGTTGTAGATCACCCTTATGTTGGTATGAAACCGGTGAGTATCAACTGTTAGGTCCTGATCTTATGCAGCAGACCACAGAGAAGATTAAAGTAATATAATAACAGATTAAGACTGCATAGGATAGTCATAAATCTTTTGATGATAGACGTCATAGACCCTTGGAATTCCAGGTTGGAGACAGAGTGTACCTCAAGGTTTTGCCTTGGAAGGGAGTTATGAGATTTGGAAGGGAGTTATGAGATTTGGAAGGAAAGGGAAGTTAGCTCCTAGATTTATGGGGCCTTATCCAATCATTGAACGGGTTGGGAAAGTAGCCTATATACTAGAGTTACCACTAGAGTTACAAAGGTTACACCCTGTGTTTCACATTTCTATGTTGAGGAAATGTCACCCTGATACAGAGTCAGTTCTACAACCTATGGAGGTAGAATTGAATGATGATATATCTTATGAGGAAGGACCAATGTCAATCCTTGATAACAGAATTTAAAAGTTGAAAAAGAAAGATATAAGTCTTGAGAGAGTCCTCTGGGGTCATCGTGGTGTTGACGAAGCCACATGGGAAATAGAGGAAGAGATGAGAAGGAAATACCCTGCTCTTTTCTCTTAAAATATGTTTTGTTGATTTCGGGGACGAAATCCTTGTAAGGGGTGGATAATTTGTAACATCCCTGACCTGGGTTATGAACTAACCCTAGGTGTTTTTCCTAATTATGTAATTATATGTTTGTGATTATATCCTAGTATGTAATTAAAGCTCCTGAGGAACACATATTGCTATTTCTGTCCTTTTTCAACAATGTTGTAGTATTGTTTTGTAATACAGGGACCTATGTGCAAATTACCCAATTAGAAGGGTTAACTTGCAATTTACATATGTTAAGATGTTCCTTTGGTGTTGAAACATCATAATAATGAATATTATGAAGTATGATGGATTCTCCAAGCTTGGGCATCAAGATGCAGCTTGTGGAGCAATCCTTGTGTTTTAAACCCTAGTTTTGGAGTAAAGTGCAATTTACCCAAAATGCACGGTGCAACTTCTAAAATACACCTTCTAGAATATCTTTTGTGACTCTTGACATCATTTAGAGTAAAAATGATGATGAGGGCGCTTCTTTTGGGTAATCATATAAAAAGGATAACCCTTGTAATTGAATAATCAAGTTATAAGTATAATAACCCTTTTATATGTACACCTTAGTAATAAGTTGACCTTCTTTGCCTTTAGCCCTAGGTTTTATAAAGAGTTTTACCTTAGAAATAAGTAGAATGGACGTTCCTAAATAATAGAGGGATCTAGATGTGAAAACAAGAAACTAGATGTCCTTATGTTGAAGTTTCACCCAAAGTATATATACACTCTTCCTTTGCAACCAAAGGAAACGTTTCCTTTACTTCCTCACTTATCCCCTTGCTTAAACTGACTAAGGCAGAGCTATGGAGCAGATGAGAATGGCTAAGGAGTTTTAGGTAAGCTTGGGTCATCTTCTTGCTCGGATTCATGGGGGAAGCTAGGTTACAAGGTTGTTTTTATGGATTTCTTACTTAGTTCTTTCCTTCTAGTCGACCTTTCCCAACCAATTCTTGGAGAAACGACCTTCACCAACCTGAGGAGCTCAAGACACCATTAAATGCTTGAAATCATGGAAGCTTGGAGCCCTAGGAACGACCTTGAGGCTGGTTTTATAGCTCTAAACCTCTTGCTTTGTTGTGCATATCTTTGTTCTTGCAAATAGTAGCTAGTTCTTCTGCTTCCCCATCTTTATTTGCAATCTTGCAAGCAATCCATGAAGAACTGACCTTGGTCTCAAGGTCGATGATGATGGGTGTGGATACCTAGGCTAATTTATCAAACGGTCCTTCACCCATGGTTCAAACGGTTTGCAAAACCGTTTGGGACCAAACGGTTTCAAAACCGTTTGATCTCATGCAGTTTGCAAAACCGTTTGGACTCAACGTGTTTCAAATCAGTTTGAGGGGTTTGACTAAGGGTTGACCATTTGAGGGTCTGATTGGACACATTTTGAATTAACAACCTACAAAGAATCACCATCTAATTGCAAGTAATTTCCAAGTTGAAGGCACTTTAATTACCTAAACCCTAATCGAGTTCAATTGTTGATTTTTAAGGGACCAATTGTGTTAAGTTTGGGTTGAGTGGCCCAAATGGTTTCAAAACCATTTGGGAGTCACCCAAACGATCTCAAGATCATTTGGTGACCACCCAAGACCATTTGTAGGTCTAGGGTTAAGGAAATTTGATCAATTGAAGGTCCAATCACAATAGGTTGTTGAATTAATTGAAAGTGTTGATTTGTGACTTAATTAGGGTTCAACTCTTATCAAATTGACTTAGATTTTGATGACATTTTGGGCAAACGGTCTCCAGACCATTTGGAGGGTGTCTAAATGGTCTCAAGACCGTTTGGGCCAAGTTCGGGCCCAATTGAGTGGCAATTGATGGGTTCCACTTCAAATTAGACCCACGTTGATCAATGTTGATGGTTAATCGATTACAAACCCTAATTGATTTGGTTTCAACCCTAATTGGCTATCAATTGAGGGTCAATTGAGTGTCAAATTGGTTAAGGATAAACCAAATTGGCTCAATTGATAAGTGGTCTTTATATATGAGGTCAATTTAGGGGTTCAACATTGAAAACCTTAATCGATTACAAGTGTTGATGTGCTTTTGAGGTCCATGCGGTTTTAAGACTTTTGGACCAAACAGTTTGAGGTCAAACGGTCTCAAGACCATTTGGGCTCAAACGGTTTCAAAACCGTTTAGACTCATGTGGTTTGGTCATGCGGCTTGTTCAAACGGTTTCAAAGTCAACCATGTCCAAACGGTCAACATGATGAAATGGTTTCAAGACCGTTTAAGGGCAAACAGTCTTGAGTGTGGTCTTATCCATGTGGTTTTGCGGTCAAAGTTAAAAAATGGTCAACTCTTCCAAACGATTTCAAAACCGTTTGGAGATTGAAGTGTGAAATCGTTTGGGGAATTTTAGCGTTAAGATTGTTTAATGGTTTGAAGGTTTAAATGGTTCAATGGTTGTTTAATCTAAACCCTAATGATACCTAAAGACTTTAAGGGGTTAATTAATTAGTAGATTGACCCATGTTATGATTAATGGTGATCATTATCAAGGCACTCATGAAGGGTTCAAGTGGACAACACCCCTTGATCAAGCAAACCCTGATGACCACAGTGGTAATGACTTCACTCATGTTAATCAAGTTGAATTGACTTAACGTAATCTAGAGTGATGTAAACATCATCTAGCAGTGAGAGGAGAGAGAAGGCTCCTAACAAGAATGAGAATCAAGTAACATACCTTCAATATGTAAGAATGTACATGATTATGGTATGATCCATCAAGGTGAGATCATGGAAACCCTAATTATGATGACTGATGAATCTTAACCTAATTTGAGGGCATCAATGATGATAATCTTCATACATGGTGATGCTATGAGCTCAATTCACTATGAAGTGAATAGTAAACCCTAATTATAGGGTAATAATAAGTAATGTGAATAGTAAACCCTAATTTAGGGTAATTTGATGAATGAAGTAATTATGGGTTATTCCTTTGAGTATAAAACCCTAATTATAAGATTGAACATGAGGAATTCTTATGCCATGTAAGCTAAGAGGTTCAATAATCCCATGTTGATTTTAATAAATCCAAACCCTAGAAATCAATATAGATATTTTGATCTTAGCACACCCGTGCTAAGGAGAACGGTCGTGGTTGCTTGCCTTTGCACGACCGTGCAAGGAAGCACGACCGTGGTGTTCTATAATGAAATTGAAAAGTTTTAGCATTGTGATAACATTGTTATATATGCATATTCTCAATTATACTAATCATGCAGGTAGTTAGAAAGAAGTAATCATAACCAGGTAAATGTTATGATATCATATTCATTGAAAGCATGTTGTTAGCTTTATGAATAGTGACATACTATGTTGCCTAGTTTAAGTGGCATCATATGACATTGATAGGCTGTAAGAGCCATGACCAACATCAAGGTCATGCTGATTAGATGACTTATGATGAGTTGATTAAGAATTGATATCCATATGATAATTGATGTGAGTTAAGCTTGATACATTTAGTATTCCACCTTCATAGTTGATGTTCTAATGATTAATGTTTGAGAACATGCTTGATGCTAAACGAATGCTGAAATGTACCTAAATAATCAAGTATAATCATATCATGTAGAGCCCTGATCATAGATCCATCATTGTCAGAAGCTAAATGATGGTGAAATAGGTTTTCCTAAAGGAACTCCTGGGTCACATACTTTTGAGTATGTGGGGGAATATGGACGCGAATATCCTTACATCCTAGTGTAGGAATTGATGTAGATGTATCTTAATCTATCAACCCTTCATTATATGTTTATGCCGGGGTGATGTACCACAAATCTCCTGAGGGAAATCTTTAAATACCGCATCGATGAGATATAAATAAGAGATCTTTCGATGGCGAAGAGAGTACATAATTGCACTGTGAATTTAATAGCGAAGTGCCAGAATACCCTGGTAAGCTATCTTAGTAGAGACACAAGATGTCCTGCATGTTGATCCTCACACTGACTGAGAAAGATGAGGTCATAAGAATCCGACTCTTTTGATGACCTATGTATGATATTGATGCGACTTAGTAGTGATCGGTTGGAGTATGAGCGGTATACCTCATCTCCCTGGGGCATAATAATGTTTGTAAAACATAATCAACCATGTAGCATATCTGCTTAGGCTGAACTATGAGAAACAATGATTGATGTTACATTGTTTATATTAATATCTTATTCAAGTATCTAGTATACATGTTCTTCATATTCCTTAATGAAGTTGCTTTATTTATTATTAAACTTGTTGTTGAATTATTTAAGTTACCTTGCTTATGTTATTCTTTACTTGCTATAACAAAGCTTCTGGCAGAGTGTTATAACTCTTGTTGGGACAATTATTTAAAATTGTCTCACCCCGTAGATTTCATCTTTTTAGGTGGCCGCCGAGGACGAAGGAACCAATCTGCAGGCGAGCAGTATCAGCAACAACAACACCAGGGGCAGTAGTGAATCTCAGGAGGAGATATTGACTGTCCAGTCTTGTAAATAGTAGGTCTTATGTCGTCTCTGTACTCTCAGGTCCTAGGAGTCAGTAGGTTTGAGGTTTTTGGCTTTAAGCCTCGAGATTTTGTATCTGGATGTAATTAATCACTTGAGAGGTGATTTTAGAATGATATAAACTATTTATCTTATTTAATTATAAAAGAGATTTATGCTTGAAGATCTTTTATTAAAAAGTTTTAATTTCCAGTGATTTTTCATAATTTCGCTGCCAGTTAAATAATCTCTTCCGCTTTAGTTAATCTCGTTTTCCGAAGTAAGACGTCTCAGTTTAGTGGTATCAGAGCTCTAGGTTCGCTGAGTCTACAGAGACATAGGACTTAGGATGTCGAGTCTATTCTTAGTGTTTTCCAGTATATCTAATAGTGTCTTCTACTCCTTAGGAGAAGAAGATAAGTAAGGATGTCTGGACCACACGAGGAGTATGTCGCAGAAAGTAGTGTCGCTGCACCCCGAGAAGGTTCAAGGAACCCAAAAGTAGAGCAACCTGTACCTGAGCCACCTATGGAGCCCCCTCAGTTTAACCCAGCTGACATGGGAAACCCAGCTGTTCAGACCATGTTCGGGCAATTTATGACTGCCTTGACACACATCACAGATAGGATGCCCATGCATGCACCCAGGGCACCTGCCCAGTCTGAAGGACAAGGTATCGGTAAGACGTTCGAGCAACTTCGTCGACTCGGAGCAACCTGAGATGTCTGCTATGTTGGTAATACTTTGGAACAACTGACCCTGCAGATGTCGATCTGTGGTTAATTGAGTTAGAGAAGACCTTTAGAATCCTGAACATCCCATAAGCTGAGAAGGTTAGACATGTTGTCGATCTTCTCAAAGGGAGTGATGGTCATTGGTGGACCATGGAAGAGCAGAAGAGGCCTGGTGTAGAGGGTGTGTGGGAAGTCTTTCGATGGGAGTTTATCAACAGATATTTCCCTAAGATGTTCCTGGACGAGAAGATGTCTCAGTTCGAGAGATTGAGGCAAGGTTTGATGAACATTAGCGAATACGAGGCTAAGTTCATGGAGCTATTGTGGTTCTGTCAGCATATGGTTGCTATAGATGAAGAGAGGATTAGGCGGTTCGAGAAAGGGTTGAATGCCGAGTTGACTACTCTTGTGTCTTCCTTAGAAAACTGGGAGAGGTTTTCTACATTTGTTGAGTCAATACGAAGGATAGAGATGTTCGTAGCAGAGAAGAGGCAAACCCATAAGAGATATCCTCAGTTTCAGGGATCTTCATCTAGAGACTTCAAGAAGCCTAGAATTTCTGCACCAACACCACCACCTAGACCTAGTGCTCTGACACACTGGACACCGAGTAGGGGTAGAGGACAAAGCCTACCAATATAAGGAGCTCGTAGTTCAGCATCGATGTCAGTCATAGGACCACCAAGACCACAACAACTGGAAAGAAGTTGCTACATATGTGAGAAGGTAGGACATATAATGAAAGACTGCAGAGCTAGACCAGCAAGTGTAACACAACCACTGAGGCAGAGTCAGCAAGGATCCCAGAGGAGGCAGTTTTAAGGGGCAGCTAGAGGACATGGACAAGCGTCCCAAGCTGGATCGTCATCACTGAATCAACCTCAGGCGACAACAAGGTTCTATGCAATGAACCCACCTGATGCAGTGATCAACCCTCGGGTTGTGGTAGGTCAGATGGAGTTGTTATATTCCGATATGTCTACATCATGTATTGTATTTGTTTTGGTTTACCCGGGTGCTACTGTGATAACCTGGATTTTTGAGTTTTAATAACTAATACAATAATTGAGAGACAAGTATTCTATGTAAGATGTCAAATACCAAATTGAGGAATTGGTTATACAATCATGGATTCCTTCAACCAAATTAGGTGATTGGAAATATGATGGAGGACTATGATGCCTAATTGAATTCAATGGTGAATGAATATCCTTTCTGATTAATTAAGTCCTCATGAGACCAATCATTCATTTAGTGATCTAATGAGTAGTGAACTAAATTCTTTTGAAGAATCATACACATATGAACCAATGTTGAAGTTTTGGAGTCAACTTGATTAAATGGCCTATCTTTTTCACATAAAGTAATGCCCTAAGTGTCACATGAAGGTGAACTTTAGGTATTAATGTGATTAGTCAATAACCATGCCTAACCTTCGATTTTCACTCCCAAATTTATGCCACATCTACATCATGACATTATAAAGTTGCACCTAAAATTTCATTGCTTTTGGACCACCCAATTAGGAGATATAAACATTTGAAGTTATGTGTATATTTGCCTTGTTCTCAACTTTAGGACCTAAGATTTTGATTTAATTGGGAAATATGTGTCACGCAGCCCTTTGAGTCATTGGGCGCGGATCTTGGTTTAGGCCAATATTTTAGGGCCGTTGATCAACGATCCAGCGGGGGAGACTTCGTCTCCTACCTCCCGCTTTCTTCGGCCCGACCCCAGCGATCAGCGGAGACTCCACGCGCTCGACTCCCGCATCTCCTGGGCGAGATTGTTGGAGGGTAACCTCGTCTCGCCAAAATGAACTCAACGGATGTCACCACATTGCCTATCGTGCTTGGGTCAAGGAGAATGACCCCCATCTTCTCCGCGCCTCTCACTGGAAGCGGCACCCATTTAGGGCTTTCCCTTCCACGCATCCTCATGCCTATCTAAGGACACCGTTAGCTCCGCCAGACCCCCCGTTAGACTCCCACTCAACTCAATTTGGAGCAGCCGATCTCCGAGCACCTTCCCCAAGTCGACCTTCCATCTATCGATGCACCACCTCGGCAGCACCCCCACAGGTCTTGCCCCACTGATTACAACCCTCCATCGCCACCACCTCAATCCAGAGGTGCCTCCCGGCTAGGACAGACTACCCCAGAACCCCTCTTCGTCTCTGACCTCCACCTCACTGGTGACCTCACCGTCATTGTGGCGGCATTCAGATCTAGAGGGAACTGCAGATCAGAAACCCCACCCATCTGATCGAGGCGGCCTCACGAAGGTGAGGGTACTCTCGTCGATACTCCAGCACCACCCAAGGGAAGACGGAGCCTCACCGGAGTAGCCAACTAGCTACTCAAGCAAGCAGTAGTACAGAATGGGTAGTGCCTGGTGATCGTGAAGAGGAAATGGACCGGGTTAGGTCAGGAACTGGCCGACCCATCACAATAGACCGGGTTCAATACCCTTAAACCGGTCGAACCCCAGTAAAGCAAAGGAGCCGCTCCACCTAGACACGTGGCCAATTTTGATTGGCCCGATCAAGTAAATAATTTAGTAAATATCCTTTTCTCATATAATTTGTAGAAAATTGCACGATGATCAGAAAAATGTAAATAAGGTATCGAAATTTTTAGAAAAATATGTAGAACAATATGAAAGCTTGATATCAGACTTTTTATGCTTTAATATTAGAAATATCATATACGACATGTAATACTTGTTTAATGAAAAATAAATATCAAAGGATGATATAAAATCATGGAAAAATATCAGTAAGTCCACAATTATGTATAGAATGCATATGATGTCAGATATCGTCGTGTTGATGCACAAAATTCTGTAATATGATTAATATGGCTAACTAGGGCTAATAACCCTAATAAAATACAATAAATACATACATGCTCTATAAATGATGAAATTTACAGAGAAAGCTCATATCAATATATTGAACCTCAGTTTTAATTATGAGATCATAAAGATGAACAAAATCCATGTTATATGAAGATGAATATTAATACATGGTTTAAAACCCTAATCTAGGTTAATGATGTAACCTAGGGTTAAGATGTGCACAAAAATAGAATATGGAACCTAATATTCAGATAATGAATCATAATCTGTAAAATGACATCAGTAAGATAAATATAAGACAATAATGCAAGTAAACGTTGGAATATCCAAATGAGATGATATAAACCCTAATGAACATGACAAGGTTTAAGATGATGAGAATCTGATGATAGTATGTGGTCTTATCTTAATCAGGTGATGACCGGATATCTAGATGTGCAAGAATGATTAAAAATCTCTGAACTCAGGTACGTGGATATAATTATATGACTAGTTTTTGCTGGATGATAATTATGAGTAATTGCTTGCATGTATTTGAATATCTTGTTGGATGTAGATCTATATGTATTGTCATTTCCGCCTTGAACAATAAGAATACTAAGGAAAGAAAATGGAATGTAGTTACTGATGGTTCATTAATCTCCATAATAGAGAGGGAAAATATTAATGTTTACTAGCACATCCCTAATGGTACAACGTACGCGGGGAGATCCCTAATGGTACAAGGTACGCAGGGATAGGGCCCAATATTTATGTTTGTGCTAAGTCCACCATAGTAATACATGTCCATTGAAATATGATTAATAACTTGGGATTACCTGATTTTCTGCCTTTAAATAATGTTTTCTTTCTCTTTCTTCAATTTGGAGTATTTTATATGCCAGCATAGTATAGCTCTTTAATTCCACGTACCAACTTTTGTTAATGTTTTTGTTTCTCGTATTTTCTAGGTCCAGAGCTAGAATGGGATAAAAGAATAGGATGTGAGCAAGTTGTACAGGTGGTACCTATTGTCTAATATCATGTTAGCATACATGTCCAGACTTGTAGAATCTTCATTCAATATGTAATTGTAAATCTTTGTGTAATAATTCAAGTTGTATAAATATACATGTTGAATGTTGAGAAATGTTATGGTTGTATGTTCATGTATGTGTATTATGCTTCCGCATCGCTTTCTGATATGATTGGATGATGTTCTCGGATTCAGACCTTTCATTCCCAATAGGGTTTGGAGAAGCCAAAATCCGGGGATGTCACAGCTACACACTCCTTTATCACTCGGAGAGTGATTCGTAACTGTAATATGACAGTCAGTCATAGGGCAGATAGTATGTTGCTTAAGACTCTGTTGAGAGGGTCTGCTATGTTGCAGGAGGTATGTTCTCCCTGCATCCTCTTCTTTTCTGATCATCGCATTCAAGTGGATCTAATACCACTTGATATGCAAGGATTTGACATAATCCTTGGGATGGATACCTTGGAAAGATATAGGGTTGTATTGGATTGTGAATCCAAGCATGTTGCGTTTGCTGATGAAAGTGACACATGGATCTTTCATGGAGAGAGAAAGATTCTACCCACCTGTCTTGTGTCAGCTATGGTTGCTGAGAAGCTGATAAGGCAAGGATGTTGTGCATTTTTAGCCCATGTGGTAGATACTACCATGGAGAATCCTAACCCTGCTGAAGTTCCTATAGTCAGGGAATTTGAAGATGTATTTCCTGAAGAACTTCCAGGTGTGCCACCGCCTCAGGAAATTGATTTTGAAATCAATTTGATCCCAGATACACAACCTATAGCACCGACACTATATAGGATGGTGCCTTCTGAGATGGCAGAACTCAAGAAACAATTGCAGGAGTTGCTTGAGAAAGGGTTTCATCTGACCGAGTACTTCTCCTTGGGGTGCTCTGGTCCTCTTTGTTAAAAAGAAAGACGGATCAATGCAGTTGTGCATTGACTACAGACAATTAAATAAAGTAACAATAAAGATACCCTCTACTGAGAATTGATGATCTCTTTGACTAGTTGTGTGGTGAAACTGTCTTCTCAAAGATAGACTTGAGGTCAAGATATCATCAACTCCATATTAAGGATAGTGACATATCCAAGTCTGTCTTTAGGATAAGGTATGGTCACTATGAGTTCATAGTTATGTCGTTTGGACTAACTAATGCACCAACTGCATTTAGGGAACTCATGAATAGAATCTTCCAACCTTTCCTTAATCAGTGCGTTGTTGTCTTTATAGATGACATTCTAATCTATAGTAAAGATGCTCAGCAGCATGAACATCATCTTCATCAGGCTCTGACTTTGCTAAGAGAACATAAGATATACGCTAAGTTTAGCAAGTGTGAGTTTTGGCTACCTGAAGTATCTTTCCTTGGACATGTGGTATCTGCCTCGGGTATTTGTGTTCATCCTAAAAAGGTAGAATCTATTCTAAAATGGGAACGACTGAAAACACCGACGGAGATTCGTATTTTTTTAGGATTAGCTGGCTATTACCGAAGGTTCATTAAGAACTTCAGTTCTATAGCCTTACCCTTGACTAAGTTGACCCGGAAGGATGTTCCTTTCATTTGGAGGGATAAGTGTCAGAAATCCTTCCAATTGAAGGAGAGGTTGACAAGTGCACATGTACTTGTGCTACCTGAAAAAGGCAAAGGACACATAGTTTTCTGTGATGCCTCCAAGAATGGACTCGGATGTGTGTTGATGCAGGATAAGCAAGTGATTTCTTTTGCTTCCCGACAGCTTAAGAAACACGAGGAGAATTATCTGACACATGATCTGGAGCTAGCTGTTGTGGTTCATGCCTTGAAGATCTAGAGACACTACCTCTACGGAGAAACATTCCAGATTTTCACTGATCATAAGAACCTTAAGTATATCTTCTCTCATCATGAACTTAACATGAGGCAACGTCACTGGATGGAGTTAATCAAGGACTATGATTGTACAATTGATTACCATCCAGGGAAGGCCAATGTGGTTGTAGATGCTCTGAGTAGGAAATCAGCAACATCAACCATGGATAGGGCACAACTAAACTCCTTATTATGCTCTAGGAGAGATATGTTTCTCTTTAAGGAAAGACAATGTATAGTTGAAGGTGTCGTTGTTAGTCGGGTTGTTGGCCGAGATGCATATAAAACCTACCCTAAGAGAGGAGATCAAGGAGGCACAGCAAGTTGATGTTGTAGTCCAACAAATTAGGTCAGGGTATGGTGATGACGAACGAGATGGATTCCATGACTCAGATGATCAAGTTGCATGTTATCATGGAAGGATGATAGTACCGGATGTGGATAACTTGAGGAAGTTAGTCCTAGAAGAAGCTCATTCTTCGATGTATGCCACGCATCCAGGGAGCACCAAGATGTATCGAAACTTGAAAGATATGTATTGGTGGCCTGGGATGAAGAAGGATGTTGCAGAGTTTGTGATGAGGTGTCTTATGTGTCAGCAGGTTAAAGTTGAACACCAAAAACCTGCAGGAACAATGAAACCTTTACCCATACCACAATGGAAGTGAGATCATGTGACCATGGACTTTGTTGTTGGCCTACCAAGGACAAATAAAGGGCATGATTCCATTTGGGTAATAGTGGATAGGTTGACAAAGACAACACATTTCTTACATGTCAAAACAACCTATTCTGTTGAGAGGCTAGCACAACTGTATGTTCAAGAGATAGTGCGACTACATGGAGTTCCAGTCACTATAGTTTTTGAAAGAGGCCCCCAGTTTATGAGCTATTTTTGGGAGCATCTGCACAGAGCTTTAGGCACCAAGTTAAGGTTTAGTACAACCTTTCATCCACAGGCTGATGGACAGTCGGAAAGGACTATACATACCTTGGAAGACCTACTGAGAGCATGTGTTCTCCAGTTTACCGGGAGTTGGGATCTACACCTAAGCTTGATAGAGTTTGCCTATAACAATAGCTATCAACATAGCATTGACATGGCACCTTATGAAGCTTTATATGGTAGACGTTGTAGATCACCCTTATGTTGGTATAAACCGGTGAGTATCAACTGTTAGGTCCTGATCTTGTGCAGCAGACCACAGAGAAGATTAAAGTAATACAACAACAGATTAAGACTGCACAGGATAGGCAAAAATCTTATGCTGATAGACGTCGCAGACCCTTGGAATTCCAGGTTGGAGACAGAGTGTACCTCAAGGTTTCGCCTTGGAAGGGAGTTCTGAGATTTGGAAGGAAAGGGAAGTTAGCTCCTAGATTTATGGGGCCTTATCCAATCATTGAATGGGTTCGGAAGGTAGCCTATAAACTATAGTTACCACCAGAGTTATAAAGGTTACACCTTGTGTTTCACATTTCTATGATGAGGAAATGTCACCCTGATACAGAGTAAGTTGTACAGCCTATGGAGGTAGAATTGAATGATGATATATCTTATGCGGAAGGACCAATGTCAATCCTTGATAACATAATTAAAAAGTTGAAAAAGAAAGATATAATTCTTGTGAAAGTCCTCTGGAGTCATCGTGGTGTTGAATAAGCCACATGGGAACTAGAGGAAGAGATGAGAAGGAAATACCCTGCTCTTTTCTCTTAAAATATGTTTTGTTGATTTCGGGGACGAAATCCTTGTAAGGGGTGGATAATTTGTAACATCCCTGACCTGGGTTATGAACGAACCCTAGGTGTTTTGCCTAATTATGTAATTAGATGTTTGTGATTATCTCTTGGTATGTAATTAAAGCTCTTGAGGAACACATATTGCTATTTCTGTCCTTTTTGAACAATGTTGTAGTATTGTTTTGTAATATAGGGACCTATGTGCACATTACCCACTTAGAAGGGTTAACTTGAAATTTACATATGTTAAGATATTCCTTTGGTGTTGAGACATCATAATAATGAATATGATGAAGTATGATGGATTCTCCAAGCTTGGGCATCAAGATGCAGCTTGTGGAGCAATCCTTGTGCTTTAAACCCTAGTTTTGGAGTAAACTGCAATTTACCTAAAATGTGGGGTGCAACTTGTAAAATACACCTTCTAGAATATCTTTTGTGACTCTTGACATCATTTAGAGTAAAAATGATGAAGAGGGCGCTTCTTTTGGGTAATCATATAAAAAGGATAACCCTTATAATTGAATAATCAAGTTATAAGTACAATAACCCGTTTATATGTACACCTTAGTAATAAGTTGACCTTCTTTGCCTTTAGCCCTTGGTTTTAGAAAGAGTTTTACCTTAGAAATAAGGAGAAGGGACGTTCCTAAAGAAGAGTGGGACCTAGATGTGAAAACAAGAAACTAGATGTCCTTATGTTGAAGTTCACCCAAAGTATATATACACTCTTCCTTTGCAGCCAAAGGAAACGTTTCCTTCACTTCCTCACTTATCCCCTTGCTTAAACCGACTAAGGTAGAGCTCTAGACCATAGGAGAATGGATAAGGAGTTTTAGGTAATCTTGGGTCATCTTCTTGCTCAGATTCATGGGGGAATCTAGGTTGCAAGGTTGATTTTATGGATTTCATACTTAGTTCTTTCCTTCTAGCCGACCTTTCTCAAACAATTCTTGGAGAAACGACCTTGGCCAACCTGTGGAGCTCAAGACACCATTAAAAGATTGAAATCTTGGAAGCTTGGAGTTCTCGGAATGACCTTGAGGTGGGTTTTATAACTCTAAACCTCTTGCTTTGTTATGCATATCTTTGTTCTTGCAAATAGTAGCTAGTTCTTCTTCTTCCCCATCTTTCTTTGCAATCTTGCAAGCAATCCATGAAGAAATGACCTTGGTCTCAAGGTAGATGATGATGGGCGTGGATAACTAGGCTACTTTATCAAACGGTCCTTCACCCATGGTTCAAACAGTTTGCAAAACCGTTTGGGACCAAACGGTTTCAAAACTGTTTGATCTCATGCGGTTTGCAAAACCGTTTGGACTCAAACAGTTTCAAATCAGTTTGAGGGGTTTGACTAAGGGTTGACCATTTGAGGGTCTGATTGGACACGTTATGAATTAACTACCTACAAAGAATCACCATCTAATTGCAAGTAATTTCCAAGTTGAAGGCACTTTAATTACCTAAACCCTAATTGGGTTCAATTGTTGATTTTCAAGGGACCAATTGTGTTAAGTTTGGGTTGAGTGGCCTAAATGGTTTCAAAACTATTTGGTACTCACCCAAACGGTCTCAAGACCATTTGTTGACCACCCAAGACCGTTTGGAGGTCTAGGGTTAAGGAAATTTGATCAATTCAAGGTCCAATCAAAATAGGTTGTTGAATTAATTGAAAGTGCTGATTTGTGACTTAATTAGGGTTCAACTCTTATCAAATTGACTTAGATTTTGATTATATTTTGGGAAAATGGTCTCACGACCGTTTGGAGGGTGTCTAAAGTGTCTCAAGACCGTTTGGGCCAAGTTGGGGCCCAATTGAGTGGCAATTGATGGGTTCAACGTTAAATTAGACTCACGTTGATCAACGTTGATGGTTAATCGATTACAAACCCTAATTGATTTGGTTTCAACCCTAATTGGCTATCATTTGAGGGTCAATTGAGTGTCAAATTGGTTAAGGATAAACCTAATTGGCTCAATTGATAAGTGGTCTTTATGTATGAGGTCAATTGAGGGGTTCAACATTGAAAACCTTAATCGATTACAAGTGTTGATGTACTTTTTAGGTCCATGCGGTTTTGAGACTTTTGGACCAAACGGTCTCAAGACCGTTTGAGTCCAAACGGTCTCAAGACCAGTTGAGGTCAAATGGTCTCAAGACTGTTTGGGCTCAAATGGTTTCAAAACCATTTAGACTCATGTTGTTTGGTCATGCGGTTTGGTCATGTGGTTTGGTCATGCGGCTTGTTCAAACAGTTTCAAAGTCAACCATGTCCAAACGGTCAACATGATGAAATGGTTTCAAGACCGTTTAAGGGCAAATGGTCTTGAGTGTGGTCTTGTACATGTGGTCTTGAGGGTCAAAGTTACCAAACGATCAACTCTTCCAAACAATTTCAAAACCGTTTGGAGATTGAAGTGTGAAACCATTTGGGGACTTTTAGGGTTAAGATTGTTTAATGTTTTGAAGGTTTAAATGGTTCAATGGTTGTTTAATCTAAACCCTAATGATACCTAAAGACTTTAAGGGGTTAAGTAATTAGTATATTGACCCATGTTATGATTAATGGTGAACATTATCAAGGCACTCATGAAGGGTTCAAGTGGACAACACCCCTTGATCAAGCAAACCCTAATGACCACAGTGGTAATGACTTGACTCATGTTAATCAAGTTGAATTGACTTAACCTAATCTAGAGTGATGTAAACATCATCTAGCAGTGAGAGGAGAGAGAAGGCTCCTAACAAGAATGAGAATCAAGTAACATACCTTCAATATGTAATAATGCACATGATTAGGGTATGATCCATCAAGGTGAGATCATAGAAACCCTAATTATGATGATTGATGAATCTTAACCTAATTTGAGGGCTTCAATGATGATAATTTTCATACATGGTGATGCTATGAGCTCAATTCACTAAGAAGTGAATAGTAAACCCTAATTCTAGGGTAATAGCAAGTAATGTGAATAGTAAACCCTAATTTAGGGTAATTTTATGAATGAAGTAATTATGGGTTATGCCTTTGAGAATAAAACCCTAATTATAAGATTGAACATGAGGAATTCTTATGCCATGTAAGCTAAGAGGTTCAATAATCCCATGTTGATGTGAATAAATCCAAACCCTAGAAATCAATATTGATATGTTGATCTTAGCACGTCCGTGCTAAGGAGCACGACCGTGGTAGCTTGACTTTGCACGACTGTGTATGGAAGCATGGCCGTGGTGTTCTATAATGAAATTGAAAAGTTTTAGAATTTTGATAACATTGTTATATATGCATATTCTCAATTATACTAATCATGTAGGTAGTTAGCAAGAAGTAATCATAACAAGGTAAATGTTATGATATCATATTCATTGAAAGCATGTTGTTAGCTTTATGAATAGTGACATACTATGTTGCCTAGTTCAAGTGGCATCATATGAGATTGATAGGCTGTAAGATCCATGAGCAACATCAAGGTCATGTTGATTAGATGACTTATGATGAGTTGATTAAGAATTGATATCCATATGATAATTGATGTGAGTTAAGGTTGATACATTTTGTATTCCACCTTCATAGTTGTTGTTCTAATGATTAATGTTTGAGAACATACTTGATGCTAAAAGAATGATGAAATGTACATAAATAATAAAGTATAATCATATCATGTAGAGCCATGATCATAGATCCATCATTGTCAGAAGCTAAATGATGGTGAAATAGGTTTTCCTATAGGAACTCTTGGGTCACATACTTTTGAGTATGTGGGGGAATATGGACACGAATATCCTTACATCCTAGTGTAGAAATTGATGTATATGTACCTTAATCTATCAACCCTTCATTATATGTTTATGCCGGGGTGATGTACCACAAATCTCCCGAGGGAAATCTTTAAATACCGCATTGATGAGAGATAAACAAGAGATCTTTTGATGGTGAAGAGAGTATAGAATGCCACTGTGACTTTAATAGCGAAGTGCCAGAATACCCTGGTAAGTTATCTTAGCAGAGACACGAGATGTCCTACATGTTGATCCTCACGCTAACTGAGGAAGATGAGGTCATAAGAATTGGCTCTTTTGATGACCTATGTATGATACCAATGCGACTTAGTAGTGATCGGTTGGAGTATGAGCGGTATACCTCATCTCCACAGGGCATAATAATGTTTGTAAAACATAATCAACCGTGTAGCATATCTGCTTAGGTTGAACTACGAGAAACAATGATTGATGTTACATTGTTTATATTAATATCTTGTTCAAGTATCTAGTATACATGTTCTTCATATTCCTTAATGAAGTTTCTTTATTTATTATTAAACCTACTATTGAATGATTTAAGTTACCTTGCTTATGTTATTATTTACTTGCTATAACAAAGCTTCTGGCGGAGAGTTATAACTCTCGCTGGGACAATTATTTAAAATTGTCTCACCCCGTAGATTTCAACTTTTTAGGTGGTCGCCGAGGACAAAGGAACCAATCTGCGGGCGAGCAGTATCAGCAACAACTACACCAGGGGTAGCAGTGAATCTCAGGTGGAGATACTAACTATCCAGTCTTGTAAATAGCAAGTCTTATGTCGTCTCTGTACTCTCAGGTCCTACGAGTCAGTAGGTTTGAGGTTTTTGGCTTTAAGCCTCGAGATTTTGTATCTGGATGTAATTAATCACTCGAGAGGTGATTTTACAATGATATAAACTATTTATCTTGTTTAATTATAAAAGAGCTTTATGCTTGAAGATCTTTTCTTAAAAAGTTTTAATTTTTAGTGATTTTCATAATTCTGCTGCCAGTTAAATAATCGCTTCCACTTTAGTTAATCTCATTTTCTGAAGTAAGACGTCTCATGTTGTTTCTACAAAAGTCTTTTGAAGGGCTGTCTCACAGGAATTTTTGTTACCCTAGCTGTCAGGGCAGTTATGGTGAGTTCTGTCTGCCCCGCCTTTACTTTTTTCTCTGGTGCTTTAATCGTAGCTATGAGTTTTGTAAGCTCCTCGTCAGTGAAGAGGAGATTTTCCTTGTCGTAATCTGCAAGCTCCGGGAGCGGTAGCAGGGTTCTAGAGGATTTGACTGTATGGAAGAAAATGTAAAATAACTTTCCATCCTTGTCTTTGATGATGTAGGAATTTTTCAAAGTTTGTTCGTTTGTTAGGATTTCGCCCTTTATCTGTGTGCATTTTGGTAGAGGTTTGTCCATCTTGAGGTATTTGATGATGGATGTGATATGACCTCCCATGAAAATTTCCTTCCCCAGGGCATAAGAGGATAGCTTCTGGATCATATGACGTCTAATGTTGACTGGCATCCCATGTAGAATTGACCAGAGAATGAAAAGATATGAAATTATGACATTCCCTCCTTCTGTCCTGTGGAAGAGTGCGCCTGTGAGAATTTTATGTAAAGTGCGCACTAACCCAGATTGTATGTTTGAGGCCTTGCATGTCTTTTCCTCGTAGGTGGGGATCCCTATCAAGGATTTCCAAAAGTTATGTCTGTTGAAACTAGTATTCTCTGTTCCAACAGCTTTGGCTTTTTTGAGCTGCTCCTGGTTGTCTATAAAGATTTCATTCATCATATTTTCTGTTATGACAACTTTGCTGCCGAAGAGTTTGATGACCAGCCTACGGTCACCTCCATCCCTTGATCTATCAATAATTTCGACAGGTTCTTTATTACGATAAGTGAAGAATTCAGTTGTAGGTTCAGTGTAGGAGATCTCAGGTACGAAACACAGCCTTGAAATATTGGCGTTATCTAGCATGGTGAGAATCCTGTCGTAGATCCCCATTTTAAGCAGTACGCTGGAGCAGACGTATTTTGTAGGTTTTAAAATTTTATTGATGGAGGGAAGAGTGTGTATGTAGAGTTTTTCTGGTGGTGGTGCTGTAGTGGTGATGGGGTGGAAGGAAAGGAACAGTGATGATGGCGGGAGTGGCAGTGGAGGTGGTGGTTGGTGGAATGTTTCCTGCCTGGGTTTTCTCCCTTGTAGTGACATGATGAACCTGCTTCCTTGCCTGCTTTATTGCTTGCTGAGTTGTGGTGGCTTCCTGGGCCTTCCGTTTCCCTTTGCTCATTGTGGTGGGGGATTCCGCCTCAGGAGTCGGCTCATATTCTGAGCCCTCATCGCTGGAAGAGATTTTGTGGATTTCTTCTTCCGATGCCTCAGCTAGACAGTTGTTTATGCGGTCAATTTCACACAAGACTTTTATGATGTTACCTGTGGTGGGGCTTTTCCAGTCTTGTTAAAGGTGTCTATTATCTATTAGAGTTTGGCTCGTTCTTCCATCAATTGCTCCTTTGTCCAAAATGGAGCGTCAGTCGTTCCTGTGGTTTCCTTAGCTGGTGATGCCATTTTTAAAAATGGAAAGTCTTGTGTTAGCATAAAGATTGATTTTGTATGAGTTTATATATTTTCATGTTTTAACGGAAAGCAGATGGTTCTAAAAACACTATACGGTTTTGAAGACTGTTTGGTCCCAAACGGTTTGAAGACCGTTTGGTCCCAAACGGTTCGAAGACTGTATGGAAGGTGAAACGTCAGGGAAGGGTCGGCGGTAGTGGAGGCGGTGGTGACGATGAAGAAGGTAGGGGCGATAGAAAAGGGAATAGCAGCGGTGCCATAGACGTCGGCAACGGTAAAGATGATGGCGAAGGTGAAAAAAATGAAGTTTTGATAGAACATGGATTTGCGGCGGCGTTGCCGGCGTTGGTGATGGTGATGTGCCTATCTTGTTGTTGTGGGTGGGGAAAACGACGGTGAGAGCGTCTGTAATGGGGGTGCAACCTCCGTGAGGACACACGGAACCAGGAAGGAGGGTCGGTGAAGGGAACCAACATTGCAGGTTGCACAGGAATTGGGGGTAGAGAAGGAACAGTAAACTTAGGGTTTTAGAAGGCTCGAGAGTCGAAAGAAGGAAGAAGGAAGGGGTATATTTATAGGAGTCGGGGGCTGACCTTACAAAAACCCCAGGTCAAACGGTTTAGCGACCGTTTGGACTCCAAACGGTTTCAAGACCATTTGGCTCCAAACGGTTTAGCGACCGTTTGGACTCCAAACGGTTTCAAGACCATTTGGCTCCAAACGGTTTCAGGACTGTTTGGCTCCAAACGGTTTCAGGACGGTTTGGACTCCAAATGGTTTCAAGACCGTTTGGCTCCAAACGGTTTCAAGACCACTTGGGAGGGTTAAGGTCATTTTGATTTTTGTATTTTTATGTTTGTTTTGGTTATGTGAATTTTTATATTTTCCAGATGATAAACCTAAGTTAAACAAAGGGAGAAGAAAAAAAGAGAAATGGTGATACTCAGATCTTGGGTTGCCTCCCAAGTAGCGCCTGGGTTTTACGCCACTGGCTTGACGAGGTTTCGATGTTGTTATAATGATGTTGTGTTGTGGCATCTCTGATCTCAATAGTTTGTCGCGGCATTTTATCTGTTGGAGTGTAGTATTTTTTCAATCGACGATCATTGTCTGTCCTTTCTCCTCAATTTCCGTCAACAATTATGACAACTCCAGTTGGGTATACATGTTTTATGGTGAAAGGCTCGGACCACTTTGTGCGGAGTTTTTCGGGGAACAATTTGAGCTTGGAGTTGAAAAGGAGTACTTTGTCACCAATGGGGATGTCTTTTCTTTTTAGATGACCGTTGTGCCACATTTTAGTTTGTTCTTTATAAATCCTAGCACTTTGATAAGCGGTCATTCGGAGTTCCTCTAGCTCTTGTAGTTGGAGTTGTCTGTTTTCTCCGACACTTTTGAAATTGAAATTCAGTTGTTTAATGGCCCACCAAGCCTTGTGTTCCAGTTCCACTGGAAGGTGACATGACTTCCCGTATACCAAACAGAATGGGGTTGTCCCGATTGGTGTTTTATAAGCTGTTCTGTAAGCCCAAAGGGCATCGGGAAGCTTGGTAGACTAGTCAGTGCAGTGTCTATTGACTGTTTTTTCTAAGATTGCCTTTAGTTGTCTATTTGAAACCTCAACCTGACCACTGGTCTGTGGATGGTAAGGCGTGGCAACTTTATGATGAACTCTGTATTTCTTTAAGAGGGCTTCAAAGCTTTATTCCAGGAAATGGGTCTCGCCGTCGGATATGACAGTTCGGGGGACTCCAAATCTGGGAAAATGATATCTTTAAATAGCTTAATGACTGGTTTGGAATCAGTGGTCGCTGTGGGTATAGCTTTGACCCATTTTGAGACATAGTCTACTACAACCAGAATGTAAGAGAAGCCATATGAAGAAGAAAAGGGGCCTATGTAGTCTATCCCCCACACGTCGAAAAGTTCGATCTCTTGCCACATGGTGAGTGGTATTTCATTCCATTTAGATATGCTGCCAGAAAATTGACATTTGTTGCAAGATTTGACAAAATCATAGGAGTCTTTTCCTATGGTTGGCAAAAAACCTGATTGCAAAACCTTCATAGAAGTTTTCTTCGCACTCATGTGCCCCCCAGTGGGGTCGGAATGACAATGTTCTAGGATGGGGATAATCTCTTCTTCAGGTAAGCAGTGACAAAAAAGTCCGTCTGCACAAAGGAGAAAAAGGTAGGGTTCATACCAACAGAATTGCTTTGCATCGTGGAGGAATTTCCTCTTGTCGTGATGGGAAGCGGAAGGATGAATGATTCATGTACCCAGATAATTAACAATGTCGGCATACCAGGGGAATCCATTGGTAATCTTCATTAGTTGGTCATCTGGAAGAGAGTCTCAGATAGGGACTTTATCTTCATCTTCGACTTCAATACGACTGAGATGGTCGGTTACGATGTTTTCCACTCCACTTTTGTCTTTGATTTCCAAATTGAATTCCTGAAGAATCAACACCCAGAGGATAAGTCTGGGTTTTTCATCTTGCTTCTGAATTAGGTATCGTATGGTGGAGTGGTCAGTGTAGATGATGACCTTGGATCCAATCAAGTAGGAGCAGAATTTCTCGAACGCATAGATGACAGCTAAGAACTCTTTCTCTATAGTAGTGTAGTTCTTCTGTGCTTCATCAAGCGTTTTAGACGCATAGTAGATTACATAAGGTTTCTTGTCGATTCTCTGTCCTAATACGGTCCCTATGGCGTAATCTCTGGCGTCACACATGATTTCAAAAGGTTGTGACCAATCTGGGGCTCTTAGTATGGGTGTAGAGATTAAAGCATTTTTCATAGTTGAGAAACTTTGTAGGCATTCTTGATTAAAGTTGAACTCAGTGTCTTTAGTCAAAAGTTGGGTCATGGGTTTTGCTATTTTTGAGAAATCTTTGATAAATCTTCTGTAAAACCTAGCATGACCCAAGAATGCTCGTACTCCTTTTATATCTTTTGGTGGTGACAACTTTGAGATAACATCAATTTTTGCCTTATCGACCTCAATCCCTCTGTCACTCACTCTATGCCCGAGGACGACACCTTGTGTTACCATAAAATGGCATTTTTCCAAGTTCAGGATGAGGTTCATTTCCTCACATCATTGTAAGACTTGTCTAAGGTTGATTAGACAGTTATCCATGGAATCCTCATAAACTGAAAAATCATCCATGAAAATCTTCATTATAGATTCAGTTAATCCTACAAAAATGGCAGACATACACCTTTGGAATGTAGTGGGTGCGTTGCACAACCCAAATGGCATTCTTCTAAAAGCATAGGTTCCAAAGGGGTAGGTAAATGTAGTTTTCTCTTGGTCTTCCAAGTGTATGGGGATTTGGTAGAACCCGAAATAACCATCTAGATAGCAGAAGTATTTCTGATGGGCTAGTCGTTCTAGGACTTCGTAGAGAAAGGGCAGAGGGTAGTGATCTTTCCGCGTTGATTTGTTTAGTTTCCTATAATCGATACACATCCTCCACCCCGTCACAGTCCTTGTCGGTACTAACTTGTTCTTATCGTTTAGCACGACAGTGGTTCCTCCCTTTTTAGGAACTACTTGGATGGGGTTGACCCATTGGGAGTCTGAGATTGGGAAGATTATGCCAGCTTTCAGTAATTTGAGGACTTCAAGACGAACCACTTCTTTAAGATTGGGGTTCAGATTCCTCTGGTGTTCTCATGATGGCTGAAATTCTTTGACCATTGGTAGTCTATGTATGCATAAGGCTGGATTTATACCCGTCAGGTCAGTTATTTTGTATCCAATGGCTTTCTTGTGTTTCTTCAGCTCAACAAGAAGCCTTTCTTCCTGATTTTCTGCCAGGGTGGAACTGATGATAACCAGACATAATTTTTCCTTGTCCAAGAAGACGTGTTTAAGTCCCATGGGTAGAGTCTTCATCTCAGGAGCCTTGGGTGTTTCTATTTCTTCTAAAATGGTGACAGATTTGAGCTCCTCAAAGGTGGTTGTCGGTGCTTCTTCAGCTTTCTCTAAATGTTGCAAACATTGTTGGACTAATTCATTTGTAGAAAATCTATCTTCTGGGTTGGTTAGAACATTCTCTAGCTCATCAGATGGCTCATATATTTCTAATTGGGACATTTGATGTATTTCATCTAAGAGAAAGACTTCCTCTTGAATGTTGGGGCCTTTCTTGCTGTTAAGAACTCGAAATTGAATTGCTTCTTTTCCCAGTCTTAGAATGATCGTGCCAGCCTCAACATCAATAAGCGCCCTGGCTGTGGCGAGGAAAGGTCTGCCAAAAATTATTGGGTATCTCAGATCCTCCTTAATATCCATGATGACAAAATCGCACGGGACATAGGCATCTTTGCCTATCCTGACTGGAATATCTTCGATAATTCCTAGAGGTGCAGTGATAGTGGAATCAGCTAACTGAATTGTCATCGTTGTGGGCAGCAAGACAGTGAAACCTAATTGTTTACACATCGAATATGGCATAATTGATATGCTAGCCCCTAATTCGGCTAATCCCTTTTTGCTCGAGGCATTTCCAATGCAGCATTGAATCCCGAAGGAACATGGGTCCTTCTTTTTCTTTGGCATCTTATTAAGGATGATATCAGAGGTGGTTTGAGCTAGTTTAACAGTCTCTTGCTCTTCAGTATTGTATTTTCTTGATAATAGAGTTTTTAGATACTTAGCCCAAGCCGGTAGTTCAGAGAGAGCATCAAGGAGCGGAATGTCGATATATAGTTTCTTCATCGCCTCCTTAAATCTTTGGAACTTAGTGTACATTTTAGTCTCTCTCAATCTTCTTGGGTAAGGTATCCTTGGTTTATACTGCGGAATTTCTGGCTCTTTGGAAGCTTGCTCTTCTTCTTCGCCTCTCGCGTTATCTGCAGTCTTCTTAGTTCCTAGGTTCAGGCTTACATTTGACATAAAGACAGGAGTATCATCATCATCATGAGCAATTCTCATAGATTCGTGAAGGGTACGCCCAAATCTTGTAGTAACTGCATTCAACTGCTCAGGTCTATTTTGGTCGTGTCTAGGGTTCGACTTAGGTTGTCCTACAAAAGTGCCTGCTAGAGGTTTTAGTGGCACAACAATTTGTGCTAGTTGAGCTTCTACTGCCTTTTGCTGAGCTTGTTGATTAGCGAGCATAGTTTGTTGGGATTGTAGCGTCTGCCTTATCAAAGTCATCTCATCTGCTGGCAGGGGGGGTGTTTTTCTGAGCGAGTTGTTGTTGTCCTTGATGTGGTTGTTACGGAGGTAGTGCTAACTAAGGTTGTTGCAACTGAGGGTGCAACTATGGGTGTAGAGGAGGACTGTTACACTGATAGTAGGTTGATAGATTTATAGAGTAATTGGATCATGGGAAATTGTTTCTGAGGTTCCCTTGATTTTGGTTAAGGTTACTTTGGAATCTATGTGGCAACCTATTGGAGGATCCGCCTTGTTCCTGGTGTTGCGGATTGGTTGTCCTTGTAGGGTTCCCATATTGAGAACCAGGGTGGTTCCTTGGTTGATTTGGGTTATAGTAAACTTGTCCCAGTATGGAATGAATAGAATTAACTTGCTCGGGCATTTGCTCTTTAGGTTGTTCAATGATTGGTTCGTACTGTTGTTGTGGCGGGTGCATATCCATCATCACATTGTAAAGCAGATCGCATGACAGAGTAGGGTGATTGGATGCATGACAGGCTTCAAAAGTCCCTACAACAGCTTTAACTTGTTGGACTTGAGGGTTTTTCTTCTTATTGAATTCTCCAAGCGAAGTTTCAAGAGCTTGCTGTTTATGAGCTATGGTCTTTAAGGCTTCAGCAATAGCCTTCATTTCCATGATTCCTCAGCTTTATAGACTTTGAGGAGTCACTTGCCAGATGATCGTCCCCAATTGGATTGATTCTCAGCTCCAAGTGTGACGATTTTCTAGGCATCCTCGTAGTTCTTTCTCATAAAATTTCCTCCAGATGAGGAATCCAAAAATTGCTTGATGTCATCACTCACTCCCCTATAGAATGTTTCTATTAATTGATTTTGGGAGATGCCATGATGAGGACACTTTCTTAGAAGCTCCTTGAACCTTTCCCAAGCTTCTGCAAGCGATTCTCCAGGAAGTTGGGAAAAGTGATTGATCTGCCCCCTAATTTTGTAATTTAACGAAGGGGGGGAAACTTCTCTAGGAATTTTTCATCCAAGGGTGCCCAGGTGGTGATGATTGGCTCCCTATCAAGCGAATTGTACCAACTCAAAGCTCATCCGGACAGAGTGAAGTGGAAAAGATGTAGCATTATCGCATCAAAAGCAACTCCAGCTTGCGGGACAAGTTGACAAAGTGCCTTGAACCTCTTCAGGAGATCCATGCAGTCATCTCCAGAACCTCCAGAGAATGAGATGCCCTGCATGATCTGAATACATTGTGTCCAGATCTCAAAGTTGGGTATGTTGATGATCAGAGGCCGAACTGGATGATTGTCTTCATAGTTCTTGGGGATAGCATAATCCCTCAATTGCTTGTTCCTTAGTTCTAACTGGGCAGCTTGGTTAGCTACATTTTTTTCAGCTCGGATGCGGGCCTGTTCTTCTGCTCGGATCTCTGCTTGAATTTGAGCACGGGTGTCAGCGATGAGTTGTTCTCTTTGAGCGGCTATGGCGGCATTGACCCTCTCCACTACTAGCGCAGTTTGATGTTGATCTTTCGCCATTTGCCTAGCTCTTTGGCGGTTGAGTCTGATGTGATGGTGGAAGCTTCTCTCTACCTCAGAGTCGTACTCTGGATCAGGGGAGAATCCGCAGTTATGTGATGATTGCATGCATGTCTTCTACCTGAGTAGAGAAAGAAACACACCTTTTAGATGAAGCAGGAGATATGATGGATTCAAGAAGATATATCCTTATGGTTAAAAGAAAATGGAAAAACCTAACCAACTAGCAAGATAGTTAATTGAAATTGAAACGTTTCGTTGTCCCCAGCAACGACGCCAATTTTTGACGGAGCTTCCACTCACATGGAATTGCGTGCACCACTAAAAATCCTAAAGATGGTAAGTATTTAAGTTCAGCCTTGCTTATACTAGATTGAGAACTCCACCCACGTATGCTAAGATACGTGGAAGTCTTATCGTAGTATAGTTGAGGGTCGAATCCATGGGACAACGGTCTTGTTGGGAGCAACAAGATGGAAAACGTTGGAATTTTACTTAATCTATTAATAGTCGGTACTTAAATCAAAAGGTTGGTTTGGTTGCTTTTAGACTAAGAGCTAGTAAAGTAAAGCACGCAAGTAAATTTAAGGATGTTAAACAAAGATAAGAAGCCACTAGGTTGTGATCGGTTTTCACCGCCACTACACATGGATCAAAACATGTAATATAAAACATAACCTGCAAAAAGAGTTAAAACAGTTAGTATCTTTGTAGACTTAGTTTCCTTTCGGAGAACTAACTACGAGAAGTGTGAGAATGTTGCAAAGTCAGCCATCCCTGAACAAATGGTCAACTACTTTGCATCATTCCCTTCACAAAGTATGTTCCTCAACTTATCAAGGTTGTACTTTCTTTCGTCAATTGATTCCATTTCACAGTATGAAAGTACAACGATGGTAAGTGAGTTTACTCCACTTCTTGAAGAACACTCCTAGATATCGAAATAGATGCATGGTGGATACATGCATCAAGAACCAACATTCAATCGAGTTTTGAATCTAGTAGTACAAACATAGACAATTCATACTAAAAGATAAAAGATAACACAAGTCGATGATCAAGAAACAAGCATTCATTAAATGATTGATGTTGAACTGAAAAGAAAGCAACTCTATATTGCAAACTATGGATTACATTACATGAAATGAAAACATGGGTAGAGGGGCTACTCCCCGCACCCTAGTGAGAGAGACTACTCGCTCATAGCTAGGACAAAGAAGGAGGTGAGAAAAGAGAGAGAGAGAGCATCATCCCCACAAAGGAGAGAGGAAAGTCAACCCCTTGGAAAGAGAGAGAGAGACGATCTTCAAACTTCAAAGGTTGCTTTATGACCAGGTCTCCTCTTCCCACCTTCTTTGGTGAAGAGAGAGAAAGCAGCTTCAGGATGGAGCGTGGATCTTAGACCGGCAGCCTTTGGGCGGAGGATGGAAGTCGGATTAGCTCTGGAGTAGTAGAGGCAGCCTCTGGGCATCTGAAACTTGATGTCTTTGGGAGGACCCCTTGGGTCTTATTTATAGGCCTTGAGTGGAGTCCAAACGGTTTGGTCAGTTTTGGATCAAATGGTTTTGAAGACCGTTTGGACTTTAAAACCGTTTGGACCTCCAGACCGTTTGGACCCCAAGACCGTTTAGACCCCAAGACCGTTTGGCTGCATGTGGTCTTGGGACCGGTTGGCTCCATGCGGTCTTGGGACCGGTTGGCTCCATGCGGTCTTGCGACCAGTTGGCTTTATGTGGTCTTGGGCCCGTCTGACTACATGTGGTCTTGGGACCGTGTGAGTCCATGCGGTCTTGAGACCGGTTGGCTTCATGCAGTCTTGGGACCGTTTGGCTTCATGCGGTCTTGGGACCATGTGGCTTCATGCGGTCTTGGGACCGTGTGAGTCCATGCGGTCTTGAGACCAGTTGGCTTCATGCGGTCTTGGGACCGTTTGGCTTCATGCGGTCTTGGGACCGTGTGGCTTCATGCGGTCTTGGGACTGTGTGAGTCCATGCGGTCTTGAGACCGGTTGAGTCTTTTGTAATTTTTGTGTGTGTCTTTTTCTATAGGTAAAAAGGAGAAAAGTATCTAACAGTATAATTGCAATAGGAGAGGATAGTTAGGGATTCTATCTAATTTATCCGAAAAAGAGTGTAGAAAACTGAAGAAAATTACTAAGATAACATCACAAAATTGGAGGTTATCATGAAGTCAGAGACGATAAGACTTTAAGGAAACATTACTTTGGGCAAGCCCTATGTTCTGTCCTGGAAGGTAACACATGGAGAAGGGAGTCCTCATATACAAATTTAATGATGTGGAGGGAAAATATTGCCAAACCCCCAAAGACAAGATCCTTTATAGACACTATTACCATTATATCATACTGTGATAACCCAGATTTTTGGGTTTTCATAGCAAATATAGTATCTTAAGACCATGAGTGTCACATGGATAAATGATACCAAACTGAGGAATTGGTTGTTCAATTATTGACTCTTTATCACTTAGAAAGTGTAAACAAATATGCAATTGATGATTAGGACTCAAATTGAGTTCAAATATGATGAATATATATGTTTATATCAATTGATTTGGGTGCTTATGAGTCCAAGAGACCCATATAACAGTCTTAATGACCTCAATTGCCAAGTTGATGAAATTTGAGATATGTTAGGATCATAAAAGGTATTTTTGGACTTGTTTGGTCGAGAGTTGAGGATCAAGTGACTTGTATTTGAGGTATATACAATTATTTATGAGGTCATTCGAGGAATCAAATTTAATGGAACAATGTTAGAGTCCTAGTATCAAACTTGACTAAATTCTGGATTACATGTTGAAGAACTAATGCTTAAAGTTACATAGAAATTGCATAATCCAAATGAGAGATATGCGAGTTTAATTCTTTATCCAATGACTAAGGTTTAAAATACATATAACTAAGCTTGAAATTTATTTATCTACCCTAGCCCTATGTCACATGGCCTTGATATGGTGGAGACCTTGTCTTCCACTTCTGACTTCCTCGGAACATACAGTGGTTGGATCGCGAGCTTTTGTCATACCAAAAAACTACACCCTCATGACTCAAGTCGATCACTATGCCTTCTTGTTAATTTTTTTCAGATCAATGGGCTGGACACAACTGGCCTCTTCTTGTTGAATATGAAGGTAAGGTGAGAGAGAGAGAGCCTCATTCAAGAACCTCCTGATTTATCCATGCTGCAAGTAGCATCCAACCCCAGAAATGAAGGGACTCATTAGGCCTAGTTCAACAAGCTTGACCTCCTTCAAGAACCTCAGACCCATCGACACAACCCCACCACCTCTGAGAACTTCAACCACATCCAGTACACTGCTGCATCATGATGCTGATGATCACAGACTCCATATCAACAGAGAGGAAGATGGCCTCGGGTAGAAGATCTTGGGCATCTCCACCCAGAGTCTTAGGCAACTCTGAGTGATGGAGCAAAAATGTCGATCCATAAACTTCTGTTGCGATGACTCCATTCCCTGAGAGAAACAACCACATCCTTGGAATTGTATGCACTGGCGAGGCAAGCCTTGGTTTGTCCAGTGAGGCATCCACACACCAACTTCTCCTCCTTGATGTCAGAGCCAACCCCTAAAGCATCGAGAGTGGTACACCATGTTGTCAATCATTCATCTCATATAGAGGTCTCACCATCCCTTTTTCCTTCCTTACGGTGGTGAGGTGAGATCAACAAACTTGTAGACTGGGCATCTAATCTCTTGGAGGGGTGTGCATTGATGAGGATGGGGGGGTGACGTGCGAGGTAACATCTGAAACCAGTTTCGGCTCACGAGACGGCATGGAGGACGATGTGTTGCTCTCCGTATGAGGGCCAACGACGGTGATCTGAAAGCATCCTTGTGGAGATCACATGTCACGATGTGAGAAAGAGAGATCGGGGCCTCTTGACCCTTATCCTTGGCAGAACGGGTCCAAATCCGTTGAACTGGATGGCCTAATGGGTAAATTCTTCTTAAATTCCCACTTTTAGACTAGATCTTAGAAAATGCTTAGAACATAGCTCCCTTGGCCAAATAATTCCCACAAAATATCAGTAGACTCAGAAAAATACTTACTTTCTTATTAAAAACCTAGATTAGACCTTTGAAGTAGTAATGTTCACGATTTTTAAATTACTAGATGTTACTCCTATTTAGGGTTCATAAATAAAATAAATAATATCATGTTGATATTAATTCTCAAAAAAATCTTATAGAATCCTAATGATTATTGAAACAAATTTATGGAATATAATCTGAATATTATTGCTAAATATTAGGTCTTTTCTCATTAATGCATAATTAGATGCTTTTAGCCTTATATTAATGCTAGAAAATAGGAAAAGCCTCATAAAAATATGATTTCATACCAGACCATATGACATATAGATCAATAGAAAAATGTCATAAACATATTTTAGATCAGATGGAACCTAGGTTTGGTTAAACCCTAAATTGGACCTAAATACCATTAATAATGATGAACCTTGTATTAATGATGCTCAATTATATTTAATCCGGTCATGGACAAAGTTCTAGATGATCCAAGACGATTAGAATTCTCTGAACTCAGGTATGTGGGATTTATTTAAGTATATGACTATGGTTTTCTTGGTTGAATCATGATATCTATGTATGATCTTCTATTTGAAAATATTGGATGTATTATTATTATAGTACTCGATGTTTTGTCACTTGAAAACATAGTGAAGAGTAGATGTTCTGTAGATATTTAAGGTGCTCATTATCCCCCTTATGAGGGAATGTATTAATGTTGACTAGTACACCTCCTTAGAGCACACAGTGTATGGGTAGTTCCTGAGAGTACTTGGTACATAGGGATGGGACCAATATTTATGTTTTTTTACTAGTCCACCTTGATAATGCAATTCATCTAGGAAAATGGCTTAAATTGGCATATTTCGATTAATAAAGAAATGTTTTCTATGATTTTCTTTCCTTCTACAAATCTTTATCAACATTATGAAAGCCATAAATATATGTATCTTTCTTCCCATGTACTCAACACCTCATGTGTTGACTCATTGTTTCACGTATGTTTTCGGTTCAAAGCTAGCATGGGAGAAAAGACGGGAAGTGAGTAGTTGTACAGGTTGTACCTATTGTGTTAAGATATTGTTAGCATACATGTTCATATATAAGACATATAAATCTTCTTTCAAAATGTAAATGTCAGTTGTAACAATTCATGTTGTAAATATACAAGTTGAATGTTGAGAAATTTTATGGTGTATGTCTATATTTGTATGTTCATGTATGCACAAATTGCTTCCGCAACGCACTCTGAAACAATTGTCTAACATTTTCATATTTGTCCTCTTGGGCCTCCTAAGTCTTGAGATGGTAGAATCTGGGGATGTTACAAATGCCTTAACAATTCTCATTATACATCTATAGTTTACTCAAAATTATCAATATTAAATATTATTTTAAAATCTTGGGCTCTATTACCAAATCTAATGACCTCACTTTTCAATGTACACTATTAATAAAGGACCTTAAGTCAAGAGCCATAACCTAAATTCCCAAGATCCAAATTTTGAAAACAATAAGTAATAGCAAATAATTTCCATTATTTCACTAATATTGTTTACAAGTTCTATAATGAGTCTCCTCTAAGGCATTCAATAGAATTTTAACATGAGAAATTTTACATATAAATGAGAAGAAGCATCTAACTAATCCTCCTTAGATTAATATCTTGAACTGATCACATCTTATTCAACATATCCTCACATATTCATATATGACAATTACCTAAAACACCAATAATCCAAAACATGATCAACATATTTATATATTATGTACATGGCACAACCAAAATATGTGCATTAGGTGTAACAACATAAACAACCATATAAAAATTATCATTAAATAATCGAAGTTGCATTTTCTATTTAACTTCTGAACCAATAATTTCTAAATATCTATGTTATACCCTCTCATTGTGGGCAATCTATGTGGGGTACCCTCATGTTTGGGGTTTTGTCCCTATAATGGAATCACATAACCTTCGCTCTCTCAGGAATGGCATCATATTGGCCTTCCTTTCTGGTCTTGACCTAATAGTGACCTTCCTTTCCGAGCTTGGTCACCAGTCATCACAATAACTTTCTTTCTCCAACATGTACATTCAGCCCTCCAGAAATAACAAATTGGGTTTGAGAAAGTTATGTTTAAATGAGGTGATACACTTAAGGCCTTATAGTTTGTAGGAAATAAATAACCAAGCACTTTAATTGTGATCCATATGTGAAACTTCAAAAACACTAGAATTCGATAATTGAAATTATTCATAAGTAACCATGTACCTTTTTTTCCATGTAGAAACCATGCAATATGCACTTCAACCATATATCCAAACATACAAGCATTCAACATTGTCAACCGATAATATTTGCATACATATATACCCTAAAATGACACCCATCATATTCAAGATATACCAATCTAAGTTATGTCCTAAATTGGGCTTTTGGGTTGCCTCGAGTCAGGATAAGGAATAAGGCTATCAAACCCTAAATCCACTGTGTCTTGATTTATTTGAGCTATAAACCCTATTTAGATATAGATGAAACCAAATTATTAAGTTAAGCTTTTTAGATCATTTAGAGAAACTATATTAGATTATGCAACTTAAGATCATAATGATAAAGAATATTAGTTTCTAAACCCAAATTATCATGTTCATGACTTAGAACCTTTAATTATGATCATAACTATCCCAAAATGTATCAAGGACTTGGATTCTCATCATATTTAGCATATTAGATTATTATAAACATTTACATAAGATCATATACATTTAAGATTATCAAAATTTATATTATTGATTTCATAACCTTAATTCATTATATGTATCATCATTGACGTAGAAACCCTAATTATCATCATGATTTTTATGATCACCTTAGACTTCCATTTTAATCAACAACATCACTATATTATCATAAGGTAAACTAATTAACGATTTTAAACACCATATTCATCAATTATAGAGGTTTTATTTAAGAATCTTCCTTATTACATGTATTAATAATACTTATGGAATTAGGATAATATCTGGGTCAAGATACTATATTATTTTTATTCTACTCATTCTCCCAATAAATTTTCATATAAGGTTTGTTAGAATCCAAAAATCCTATCAATTTCTACAATTATTACAAAATAAGCATTTATACCTCCCACATCAGGTGATGTGGTGACTCTTAATTGGTCCACGAGACTCCAACTCATGACCATGTCCAATCAGTGGGTTGCACATACCCCTTGTTCATTTGGTCCCCATATGACCTGCCAACAACTGCCTTCTCACTCGACCTAGTTTAGAGACGACCTGCAGATTGCTCAGCCCACGGGGTGCCTTTGTCCCTGTGTGAGGGGTCCTGACTGGATTTCCCTCCGTCACGCATTAGGAATAGGGGTAGCGCAGCCATGTGCCCTCCCTAAGTTTATTGTGGCTTGCAACTTCTTGAGAGGAGCGTCCAGGCTAATTGCTTGTCTTTGTGGCTTCAAGCAGGTAATATGCAGGTCCCTTAAGTGTCACGGAAGAGGAGGCATTAATCTCCATGGTAGTGTTGAGTAACAAAGAAGCATGTCTCTTGGGGTCTGTACACCATGGTGGCACCAAAATAGAGAACTTAAGGTTTCAGGTGAGTTTTGGACATAGAAGAAAGGAAGGTTTCATAGTCTCAAGGGTTAAATTCTAGGGTTTGGATTTTGAAGCTCATTGTCTTGGAAGTCATGGCGGAGATTACATTTTTTTGGTGTCCAAGGCACCAAGTGCCATCGAGCAACTATTCATTGATCTTGGTTGGAGAGTTAGAAGTATGTAGATCATATTTTAGGTGAGAGGGAGACTATACATGGAGCAAGATATTTGAGTTGAAGGGGAGTAGTTGGAGCACTACTTTTCTTATTGGCTAGAGTTTGAAGAGGGATCAAGGACCCTAGATCTTTGATCCAACAACTGGGGGTGTAAATGGATTAAAAGGGTCTGAGTCACATGTATAAGTTGTGAATCTTCTATTTAATTTAAGGACTTACCAAAACATGATTTCACATTGTATTAAAAACGAAAAACATTACAATTTTATATAAGCCACTTGGAGTATCCTTTTGTTATGGAATTCTGGGGATTTGTATTTAATATCTTCCCCATCTTGTACAATAATTTTGTGGATTTATTGAGATAAATTTCATTGGTGAAACTTTCCCTTTAGACATTCTTTAAATTAATTTCACTCATCATATGGAAGGCACTTTTGATCTCAAATTCTAGAATTCCCTTATTTTTATTATTATCTTCAAGTATTTCAAAATTGAGATAGAAATATCTTTACTTGATACCTCAAAACATTCACTTCTGGTAAGTGATAAATAATTGTTCCATTAAGTATCTAAATCCCAAATTATCTTTCAATCCTTTTGAAACTTGTCTATTACCCCATATTTCAATTATGTAACCATTCACAAAGCTATTATCATTTATTTATGCACAATATCTTTTATTTCTTGAACTTGTGTCACAGTGACCAATTTGCAAAGCAAATATTCTCATGGGACTCACTTGGGCCACTGGTTGAACTGATGCTTCAATGCCAATACAAGGCAACTTTCTTATTCTAATTTTCTTATCAAATCAAGTCTCATATTAATAGATTGAAAATTTATCAAATTTGAAGATCATACAGATGGAAAGGTTCGTTTTGCATGGATTATTGTGAGATATCAAAAATGCATCTACTGAAGATGATTTTCTAGTGTTGCACATTACTTTTCTTGTTGAGAACAACTCCTGTCATGCGCTCTTGAGCATTATGGATGGTTTAGATGACTACAATAAAATAAAATTTGTTATCAAATACAAGGATAATATCACATATATTAAAAAATGGGGAATGTTCTTCTATCAGGTAATACAATTTGGTCTCAAGACTGTTGGAGCTGTGTATCAAAGAGTGATGGCCACTCTACTCCATGACATGATATAGAAGGAGGTGGAGGTCTACATCGATAACATGAAAACTAAATCTAAAAGTCTAAAAGTTCACAACGCCAATCTAAAGAATTTTATACGAGGAATTCAATTCTTGTTGCACCTAAATTCATCAAAGTTCACCTTTGGTATTACATATGGTAACCTCATTAGGTACATTTTTAGACAAATAGGAATATAGATTGATAATGGGAAAACTTCATCCTTTTGTCGAATGCTATCTCCAAGATCTTAAAAGGAGGTATGAGGTCTTCTTAGTTGTCTTGAGTATATTAGTTTCCTCATCACCAACCTCACACCTATATGTGAGCCCATGTCCAAGTTTCTTAGAAGAACTCCTACTTATGATGGAAAGAATAGTCTGAGGAGGCGCTCTGGAAACTCAAGTACTATCTCACTGAGGATATTCACTCACCCTTTGATTGTCAATCTATGAACATTGATTTGAGGGATCTTGTATCAATTAACAACTTACAAGAAGTGCACAACCTTTTATTTTAATAAGAAGCTCAATGAGACTGAGGCCCACTACACTTTCATCAAGAAGTATGTCTAGCATTGACACATAGGATGAAAAAAATGTGGTGGTATTTGATGATGCATTCTCTCTAGCTAAGCACAATGCATCACCTACTTTCCTACTTGTGTTAATGAACTACTTTCATTATATGATGTGAAAAGTAGTAGGTAATGCTATCATAGTTTCACATCACATATACACAATGAAGGTAGTCAAAGCACAAACCTTGGCTAACAAATTGGTAGACTTACCATTGCATGAAGAACCAACACTTGAGAACAAATTTCCCCATGAAGATATGGGAATAATTAACTCACCCAACATCATTTTCCCTCTAAATCTTTACTAATAGATGATGTTCTTTGACAGAGCTCAAAGAAAATGTGATACGATTAGTCCTTCAAGATCCACAAGTTGAAAAATGTTCTATATCTAGACGATTGGAGCTCTATGCCACCAACAATGTGGCTAACTATCAAGTATGATACTTTGGACTCTAGCTCCTCAAACAAGAAGAGGTAAATCATCTCCTAGTATATGGTGATTCTCTCCTCATTATATCTCAAGTTCAAAATAAGTGTAGGATTAACCATTATAACCTGATCCTATACCAAGAGTATTTGTGTTCTCTTGCATGAGATTTTAAGAAATTTTCCTTCAATTTCATGATATCATAACAAAATGGCTTTTCTAATTATTTAGCTACCAATGTTTCTTGGATCAATCATCCAAACAGACATGAGTTTCTCTTTCTAATTAAAATCCATTTCTCAACCTTTTTATTCTCTGGTCATCTATAATGTCGTCAATAGTGAAGAATAGGCTTGGTTTCACAACATCAAAGTTTACCTATATACCAAGTCACCTCTAAAGAACTCTCCCGAAGAGAATAACATGCACATAAATGATAAGCAATACATCATGTCCTAAAAGAAGGACATGCATACCACACATCTTACAACTAGAATATCCTCAAATTAATGGATGATCCCACCCTAGTCCACACAAGAGCTTGTCCCTAATTTTTAAATCTAGATGTTAGAATAAGCATCATTCATATATTTGAGAATTGGATATGAAAGTCACCAACCATATGTTGAGGGTGATCTCAATCCAAATACCATGATCATATGAGTCTAATTGACATCAAGATCAATAATCATGGATGTAGATTTCACGCATCAACAATGAGAGTCACAATTTTGTACATAAAGAGTCATATGTCCAATTTTTTAGAGCTAGGATCTAGATTCCTATTTAAAGAGTAGGCGAAATCATTTGTTTCCTATACAACAATCAAGTAATGATCCACCAATATTTTAAGAGATGAATGTAAAATTCATCGTCATACATTCTTGGTTGATGAATTATATAAATGAAAGATTTTCAAGAATTTAACTACAAGCTATATTCAACATAATCATGTTTCAATATCATCATCAGATTGAGATTCAAGATCAACTTTTAATATCATCATAAAATCTACCTTTATAGAAATTAGGTCAAGATGTCAAGATTGTAAGGAAGGGGTTACCTTTCCAGAGCTCTAAATAGTCAACATAACAAAAATTTAGAAGAAATTAGAATTGGGGTGTGAACTAGGTTAGTGTTGTCATGAATCAAACTTTGAACCTAATATAACACATTTGTCCTTGTGTTCTTGATACATCAAGATTCACCAAAATAGGGATGAATTATTGAATCGTATTTTAGAAATTCATGATATCGAGGATCAATTATCATCATCGAGCAACCACAATTTAAGATTTTGTAAGTTCAAGGTGTTTAATTTTATTCCCTTCATTTAAAGGTCAAAGTAAGGGCATATATGAAAATTTAGAACTCAATTAACACCTAAGGATTTAGAGCATAATAGGGCAAGGTTGAGATCCATATTAATTATATTATTCAAAATTGAGTTTACAAAGAGGCATAGTAATTGATAGGGGAATGATTCTCGTATCAACATTTCTCATCATGATTTAAACAGTCCAAAAGTATAGTTGTTTCAAAGAATGACCATGATACATATTAGATATGGGAATGTTTGCTTAATAATATTTTAGGTTTGATCAACTATAATGGATCATAGACCTAATAAAATAGGGACCTCATCAACCAAGGTATAAGATATGAATTCTCCTTATGTCATCATATCAATAAAATTATCATTTACCTCAAACATGGTAAGCTCAAATATCATATATTGTTAAAATTGAGTTTTCATGATTTGGGGGTTAATACAAGAGTACTTAAGTTCAAGAGTACTTTCCTCGTGTTTCAAATTTTACAATCTGATAATGGCATTATCATCATCTTAATCAACTTCTACCTATTCATTCAAATTGTATTTCCCCCACACTTAGACTACCCAAAATAGAGACATCATGTAATCAATTTGTCACTAGAGTAAGATCACAATTGAGGCTAACTAATAATCTTAGGTGGATTGAGGTAGTCCTTATAGAAGAGAATAGATGATTGAGGACTCTCTATGCTTTTTAGGGAAAAATTCTTAATACAGTCTTGGATTCAGTTTATCTGTGCAAGTATACAAAGGGGACCTTAAGCACCACATCTAACAAGATGGGAGGTGTATCATCCCCATTGCAGTGACCCGATTAAAAACCTTAAATTCACCATTATGGCCATAGATTTTTCTAGGTTAGTATGTGTAATTGGTTTTGTAAAAATTCATAGAGATGTGATTATCTATGATACTATTTGTCCCGAATCCATTTATTGTTGGTATGTATGCCGAAAGAGTCAATCATGTGATGATTGTAATGGCATAATTTGTAATTGATTGTATTAAGAAATAAAGGCAAGCTTCCAATTTATTCTCTTTAATTCAGTTATGAGATAATGATGTAACATTATAAATGTCTAGATAATAATATTACTCGATGATGTATGTATTCAAGTACATGACTTGGATAAATGAGACCATACAAATGTTAAGAACACATATATATATTCTGATTTTGTCCCCAATCTATTGTTATTATGGAAGGTTGATAGACAATAAAAACACATAACATCAGAGTGTGATTTGGTTGATGACAGAGTCTCATTGGTTATGATATGACAATAGCAAACCAAGAAGACATATACATGTTAGAGAATAGTGTATTGGACAAACCCACTCTAAGACTCATACCTGGAAACCATTACTATGGTAGTCATAGTTAGCTCTCATAGTGATGTTGGTGGTTGTGGGTCTTAGACCTAAAATCACTACACACATCACATGTAATTTGATATTCTTTGACATCATCAAACATAATCTTGAAACATGGGTTGTTATAAAGGTGATGATTGAGTGACTATGACGCATGGGGACTGATTGTGAGGGACATATATGAGGATTCTCCATTCTAAGAGAGTATGATATCCTAGGCGTCTTGATTAGCAAAACTGAGAAATGCATAACAAAACACATGTGAGTCAATATGCGATATTGAGCTTGCATATATCTCATATAGTCTTCTCTAGTTCAAGAAACATGATTGAATGTTGAAGAGGGTGACTACTCCATGCCTAGAGTTCAATCTGGATATCAGAGACAAAGGAATCATACAAACATTATAACACCGTACACAGATTGTAGGTTGAAGTTGTTCCCAACTCTCCATTTACTTGGTAGCATTGATGTTCAACTAGGCACCACTCATTGCTTGTGATGTCATAAATTGTTATGGACATTCACTGCCAAAGTAATATGGGATCTATAGAGTCACACACAAAGGCCTTGACCTAGAAGGAGAGTTTAATCATGAATGATGATTGAATTGATTACTAAAGTGTTTAGGTATTCAATTCACACAAAAGATCACCTGAATGCACTGCCAAATGATTGTCTCACTGAGTGAGATAGCCGTTTGGAGTGCCAAACAATTGGCTCAAGTGTTGAGATGGTTGTTTGAAGTGTTACGCTAAATTGGTGAAGTTATGCATGATAATGGTTCCAACCAATCAGCTCACATGTGAACTAATTGGCTCAAGCAAAGAGAAATGATCGGTTCACATGGTGAACCAATGGACTTGGGTGAGCCAGTGGAGATTCGAGCAACTTTTCTGAATTCATGAGAAAGTTTGGTCATTTTGATTGTACAATTCTATCGTTGCAAAGAATTAAGCTTTAACATTAATTCGGAATGAATATCCAAATCTGTGTGTGATTGGAAAACTAGAAAATGACCATCTCGTAGTTCCATACAACTATCTGGGTTGACAGAATACTGTTTCAGTGGCCACAGGCTGCAAAAAGTCAAGATCTTCTGGTCCCTTTTACTCCCACACAGATTGGGAACCTTGACCAAAACCCCTCCTATAAATAGAGTGGTATAGGCGCTTCCCAGATAATGAAACAGACAATTGAGAATCAGTTCCTATGACAATTGTTGTCCTCTCTAGTTGTTGAAACCAAGGGAGCCCAAGCAAGTCCTACCTGACTAGGGGGGGTATCAAGGGGGAGAACAATTGAGGATCATTGTTGTTCGGGAGAAAGTTGTGGACTAGTACGCAAATAGGAGGGACAACTCCTTCATATCTATTCTAGAAGGATGACAGGAGTTCTAGGTGGTCTGTGTAGACTTCTCTGGAGGAAAGGTGTGCTTTTACCATCACTAAGCAAGAAAACATCGACCAATAGTCTATAGTTAGAGGAGATGTTGCAGATGATGATGCAGCTGTAGTCTGTGGTGCAGACCAGGAGGCACAATAGTTAGACAAGTCCTAGTGAACTAGAAGACAATTGCACATCTACAATGGTGAGGAGATGTTGTTTGACTTTCTTTAGCACTAGGTATATCCTCAAAACCATCCTTCCTATATTATAGTTATTGATGCATGCAATGGTTCATAGGAATATGGTAAATAAATTTTTTTCCACTGCCTACTCTTTTGCCACATTTCCCTACAAGTGGTATCTGAGCCAGGTTAATCTACTATATTTTGGGATAATTGATATGATCTGATTTTTGGTTTTATCATTTATTTATTTCATACACTGCGAATAATTCTATCAAATCAAATACCTTCGTAATCACAAACTAATATATATATATATATATATATATATATATATATATATATATATATATATATATATATATATATATATATATATATGCAATTTACACATTCCATCATAAAAGAGGTTTTGATGGTGGATATTAGCATGGTTAAGGCCAATAACCCCTATTATCTGTTCATGGTTGTGTGGTTGGTTAATCCTTTTTTCATTTCTTGTGTACCAAGCCTCTTTCTTATCTTCCTAATGTAAAGTTAATTCTTTCCCACCTATGCTCCCCTCAAATGTAAATCGAGGTTTCTCAATAATTATGTAATAGTAGGATAGTTTACTTTCATGTTATGAAAAAGAATATGAAGTCCCTAAAGATGAGCCAACCAACAAGAGTAATGCAGAGGACCAAATGGATGATCCAAACTAATCGGTTAGTGGATCCAACCGATCAGGTGGAGGAGCCAATAGATGGGGGATAGAAGAACTAGATGACCGATGAGATGACAAGACAACTAGACAAGTGGTGAGTCAATTAGTTCAAGGGTTGAACCAATCATCCTGGATTGGAAAACACAAATCTTCATCAACAATAGGTTTCTACATGTTATGTGGACCTAGGAGATGGTAATTCCTTATGGCTCCAAGGAATTGCATTAGGCTGCCATATCCATCGCTTTGGTTTATTGCACATTTTCATTGTGGGATATAGCATGTATATGATACATACTATATATGTGGTGATTGAATAAAGTATATGTATTTATAAATACAAAATCCCTCAAATAAAAATATATTAAGTCTTAGATGCTTTCCAAAAACAACACACATGAAAAGCTTGATCGACCACGCATAGGTTATGCCTTCACATTGTGCACCATCTATCTCATGGAAGTGTGATGCTAGATACGTAGGTTCTACATTTGTAGGGTGCATATCTATTGTGTTGGTTGTTGGGTTAGGCTTAAACTAGTGGTTCTTAGAGTGTCTAAGCCCAGAAGCATGAAGATGAGTATGGCAAGGAGTTGTTGATATGAGTAAACTACACGTCAAACACAAGAGTACATATTAATGTAATATAGGCCTTAAGAGGTTTGAATGTCGAGCTCAAGGAAACATTAGTACAAAAACCACTATTAACAATAATGTGATCAGCTGGGCTATTAAAAATTTGATTGATAGTTTAATTATCTAAAGAAGAAAGTAAATCTAAATTATGGGTTGTTGATCTTGATTAGAGTGAATTTCTTAGGATTATGGTTTCACAACAGTTAACATTGCAATTACCATCATCACATTAATAATTATCTTTCCTAATCCTATACTAAGAGACATTATAACACCCAAGGCCCACAGCCCTAGGCTCTCTAGTAGAGTTTCAGGAATGACGACTAGCCCCAAAGACCACCACTAGCCTTAATTGCATGCTTTGTCCACACTCATGTGCAAGACAGGGTCAACTTCTCAACTGGTCACCCATCATAGTACTACTCCAAGCTAAGCATGCTTAACTATGGAGTTATTTAGTGATGGGCTCCCAGAAAAGGAGGTTCACCTTAGTGATATGGCTAGTCCAATCATTCCTTTTAATATCATTTTATCTGAGGCCTCAAACTCCTGGGATGTTACAATCTCCCCCACTTAGAATCTTTACGTCGTCGTCAAGGCTCAACTATAAGGCCTCATAATCATTCCCCATTTCAGTGTAGACCCATAATGGCCCATGGACACCCATTCTAGTTGCATAACAATTACATGTAGATTGCATGCATTTTTTATCATTCATTTTTGTATCATCTGGTTACATTGTTTTCCCTTTAAATAAGAATGCAAGGATACACATTCATACCCATAGAAAATAGATGAAAGAAAAATGAATGAGAGATGTTAGTGAAGCCCAAACATAAATTTCCATTATGCTAAAATAATTGGCCAAAGAGAAAAAAAGAAGAAAAACATTTAATGTTATGAAATAAAGAGAGAAAGGATGCCATGTACTCTTCATAAATAGATGGAAACATTCACATGTTGTATTATCCTTTGTACTACCATCTCACCCATTTTATGTGATTTTCAATACATGCATCATTCAACCCATAACATTAGGCATCAGGATTCATGCAGTTTTCTTTATATTCACAATATATGTTCATCATGCTTATTTTTTCATAAATAATTTAGATGTTACTTGTGATTCTTTGTTAGCTACTCATTTCATTCCATCCATTTCTCTTAATGTAGGCCACTTAAATGATTATTCTCCTCATTCATTCTTATAAGGAGAACTACTTCCAAATAGTTGGTAGTTAGGGAAGAGAAATGTAGAATAGGGAATCCCATGATGCACCAAGTGAATGTCTAATTTACTATGATATTAACTTCTCTCTTGATATCATTTCATTAATCTAAGGGTAGACATATTTCATAGATATTTTTGGTCACTTGAGAGTAGACGATTATTCAGTGGTCAGGTAAGGCCAGTGTGGGACCGCGAAGTGGGGGTGGTTGAGAAATGAAATTCATATTTTATGTCCTTTTGCTGACTTGTCTCAAATAATCTGAGGTTGTATTGCTAAAGAATGAGCAACATATTAAGCTTAGGGAAGTTTGAAGCACCAGATAATTGTTGTTGTCATAGGCTATTTCATATGGATTTTGTGAACTTATTGTTCATTTTCATAGTAGTTTGTGCATTATTTACCATCATTTACTTGTGATATTTAATTGCATCAAATAAATGTAATCTTCATGTTCTCGAATGATGTAGTATCATTTAAGAGATTATGTTTGATTTTTGTGGATTTCAAATAAATGTACAAGAATCTACATAGCTCGGTACTACCAACTTTGTTGTCAGTAGTACCGACACATGATCAGTTTGGAACATATGGAAATTGAGATGACTCAGTACTACCAACCAATAAGTTGATACTACTGACAACATCAAAGGGATGAATTGGAATTTCATGAGAAATAGCAGTACTACTGAATTCAAGGTTGGTGGTACAAATATCTGCCCAGGTGACTACAACTATTGAATGGGTTAGTAGTACCAACATCCAGTCGATAGTAACGACATGGTGAGATCAAGAATATTTGAAAATTAAGTTTAATCTGACGGATGATAATTAATGATGCCAAGTCACTTCTATGACTTAGGGGATTTTGACCAGACCTAAGGATCTTTTTCTATTCTATTTGACAGCAACTGAGAGCAAGGAGAGGAGAAGACAAAGAAAACTGCCATGTTGTGGATGATTTGGGCTCCTCCAGTGGGCGGATTTGCACCTAGAACACAACAAATCAACATGTTCGTCAGAGGGAGTCATCCGAAAGAGCTTCTCCAGGGGGATACTTTAGTCTTCTAATGTTTTTTGCATTTTTCTTCTTCTCTCCCATGTTTTTGACAATGGAAATCACGTGGGGCTAAACCCCTTGTTCCTTAGGACCTGGGAGTGGCCCGATTATGAATTGTAATTGACTTTTATGCATTAATATATCAATTTGTCTTAATTTTTTTTACTTGTTTCTATGAAAATATAATGAACTATCCATGCTCGACCACCATAGGTAGTTAATTAGACCTTTAATTTCTTTTAAAGAGGGGATAAATGGTTGGAAAATTTATAGAAACACGTTTTATATCACCCTATGATAAAGGTGGATTACGAATGTGAAGAGATAACCAAAATTCATTGATAAAGAACCTAACTAATAACACAATAGTTATGAGAGTGGGATTAGTATTTAATTAGGTAGTGAATTGCATCATGATAATGGATAATGCTTTCTACATGTATGTAATGTCTGAGGATGTTGAGGCCTCAGATAAGATGATCTTAAAAGGAATGATTGGACTACCCATATCACTAAGGTGTACCTCCTTCTCCGGGAGCCCATCACTAAATAACTCCATAGTTAAGCATGCTCAACTTGGAGTAGTTCTATGATGGGTGACCAGTTGGGAAGTTGACCCTGGCTTGCATGTGAGTGAGGAAAAAGCACGTAGCTAAGGCTAGTGGTGGTTTGTGGGGCCATTCGTCATTCCTAAAACTCTACTAGAGAGCTTAGGGCATTGGGCCTTGGGTGTTACAAATGGTATCAGAGCCATAACCCCTCTAGTAGTTGGGGCCCACATGGACATGTTGCATGCCAATCTTGAGTTGTACAGTCCAAGCATGTCAGAAAAGGCTGCCCACAGTTGACGTAGCCACCCTTGCGTTCTACGATCAGGAGTTGCATGCATGAGCATATTGCACCGGTGTGTTGCATCCCCCTGGTTTTCCATATAGACTGTGTGGATATGGAACCTTTGATACATATACCCAATCTAGCTCTGGAATGTTTTGCTTGGGTGACTCCTCAACATGATGCTCTAGCTCCTTTAATAGAGATATACTTCACTTGATGATGTAGATAAAGTGTCTTTGTTTTCCCAAGAAATTCCTGTTGAATGGGCTTCTTTAAGGAATCAACTTCTGCTGCTAGCTGTGAATTTTGACTTTGGATGCTCTGTATATGCACCACATGATTTTGATGCACCCATTTTTTATGGTCCAGTAAGATCTAGTTTTGACCCACTAGCTTGCCTAGCATGTCTTCAATTCTATATATCTTACTAGGGCCCCTATCCTACGAGTATTGGTGACATAGATATATGCAATCCTCCTCTTCACCTCCAGAAGAGTTTCCATCATTCTAATACAATTTCTTAGCTATGAGGTCTAGCTTCTTATTCAATGTCATGGTGAATTTAGATTGTCCAACACTCTTAATGGTTGTTGGACGTTCCCTTTCTTCTCCCCATGACTGATTCTTAGCTGTATTATTCAGGATTTTGTGACACCAAGATGGATTATTGTTGAGGAAGAATATCATTCTACCAATGTCGAGTGTGGTCCTTTCCCCTTGTTGCTTCCCATAATAAAAAATCTTTGCCTGACCATACAGACTGATCCCATGATGACTTTCCTCAGCATATTCTGATATCTCTTCCATGATTTAGAGTAAGACTCTTCTGCCTACTGCTTGAAGTTGTATATCTTTCTTACTATCTCATTTGTCTTCTAAGGTGGAAAGTAACACTCAAAGAAAGTGTCTATCATCCCCACACATGTTTTAATCGACTCAGGTGGGAGATTGTATAACCAAGATTTAGAGTTGCCTACCAATGACTGCGGGGAAAAGCATCAAGTAGATCACAATATCTGAAACTCTGTCTATCTTTACCATATCACATCTCTCAACAAAATTTCTTATGTGTGTAATTGGATCTTCAGCGATGTGTCCATGAAAAGAGTGTGACTTGGCCAATGCCACCAACCTAGGATTGATCTTGTAGTTGCCCACATTTATGGCTTATCTTTTGGTTGGTCCTAGCTGAGCTGTAGAGGAAGATGCCTTGATATACTCCCAAATAGTCTATTATTTTGTAGGGTTTGCCATCTAAGCCGGTTCTATTCTTCCGGTGGAGGTGTTGGAGTCTCACGTGGTGGAGTCTGAATCAATACTGGTGTAGAACCACTGTATTCCTGTGCTTTATTTAGGAAATCATCTTGTTCTACAATGGATGGAGTAGACTCTCCACAATCTGTGGTTAAAGTGATAGCCATGTACTAGTATTTGAAACTTAACAATGATGTGAGAACATGCAATACTAGTGAATTGACAATAGAAAAAGTTTCAATTATGCTCTTTAATAAAGATAAGATGGAAAATAAAGTTTAATAAAAAAATAATGGCCTAGAGTGCCCGATCACAACAACCCTAGTGTTGGAAGTGTTGTTTCCTCAACAATGTTGCCAAAAACTTGATACGAGTAAACTACACGTCAAATCCAAGCATACATATAAATGTAATATATGCCTTAAGAGGCCCTAATGCCAAACTCCGGAAAATGTTAATCCAAAAACTACTACTAACTGTAATATGATCATAAAGGCTGATGAAAACTTGGTTGAAGGATTGGATTTTCTATCCAAAAACGACTAGCGGCGCAACTTGTTGCCCGCCTGTCCTCTTCTTAAATGTAAATATTTTCATGATTTCAATCAAGCATCGAAATACAACCTAATAAGGTCCTTGTATTATCTAAAGTAGAAAGTAAATCTAAAATTACTGGTTGTTGATATTGATTAGAGTGAATTCCTTAGGTTTGTGGTTTCACCTCAGTTAGCATTGCAATTACCATCATCAAATTAATAATTATCTCTCCTAACCCTGGACTAAGAGACATGTAGCAAGAATTACCCATTCTCACAGCGTAATTCACTACCTAGTCTAATATCAAACCCACTCTCATAATGATTGTGTTATTAGTTAGGTGGTTTATCGATGACTCTCAGTAATCTCTTCACATTTATAAGCCACTTTTTTCAAAGGGAAATATGAAACATGTGTTTCTATGAATTTTCCAACCATTATTTTCCACTTTCAAAGAAATTAAATATCTAATTGTTATATATGAAGATCAAGCATGGATGGTTTGTTATATTTTCATAGAAACAAGTCCAGAAATTAAGAGAATTTGATATATTAATACATAAAAGTCAGTTACAATGCATAACCATGTTATTTTCGGGTCTTAAGGAGCATGGGGTTTAGCCCCGCATGATTTCCATTGGAATAAAATGTGGGATAGAAGAAGAAAAATGTGGGAAACATTAGAAAACTAATGTATCCCCCTTGAGAAACTCTTCCAGATGACTCCTTGTGATGAATGTGGTGATTTTCTATCTTTCAATTGTAGATCTACCCATCGGAGGGGCCCTAATCATCCGGAATGTGGTTGTCCTCTTCATATTCTCATCTTCTTGCTCTCTATTGTCATCCAACAAAATAAAACAAGGTCCTTAAGTCCGACCGAAATCCCCTGAAGTCATAGAAGTGACCTAGGGCGTCATTGATTTCCACCTATCAGATTAAAAATAATTTTTAGATTTGCTTGATCCCATCGTGTTGATACTACCGACAACATGTCGATACTACCAATGCTTTTGATAGTTGTGGTAACCCGGGTTGCTTTTGGTGCTATAAAGATTGAAGTCGATAGTACCGAGATTCCTTGCACAATTTCATATCATCCATGTGATGTTGTTGGTAGAATCGAGTTCTGGGTCAATATTACTGAGTCTTTTAATTTTACATATTTTCCAAACTGAGCATGTGTCGGTACCACCGATAACAATGTCGATAGTACCGAGCTATGTAAATTCTTGTAAATTTACATAAAATACCCAAAAACTGAACATAAGTTTTGAATTAATATTAAATCATCCGGGAACATTAAAATTATTTTTATTTGATGCAATGAAGAATCATAGGCTAATGATAGTAAATAATGCATAAATTAATATGAAAATGAATAATAAGTGCACAAAAATCCATATTAAATATCCAATGAAAATTACAATTATCTGGTTCATTACTTGCGCATATCATCTATCTAGAATTGCATATAATGAAATTGGAAAAAGTTGTCTACCTTGATAAGCGACTATGTATTGCGATGTTGATCGGGCCATAATTGAATTATCTTAGATCCAGCCCACTAGAATAGTGTAAGCAGTAATATTCTAAATTGATATCTGAGGGCTATCAAATTGATATAAAATAGTGGGAGTGATTATAATTAAATACCTAATTAATATCATCAAAACTTTCAAATCAAATCAAAAGTTTTTGAAAAATACAAATGTTCTCTTGTAGAATCAAATGATGAACAAATTTGTATTGCGACTGATGGTTAAGAAGGACAAACTGGATGGGACAAATTTCCACAATTGGTTTTGAACTTTGAAAAGGGTTCTCAATGAAGAGTGCAAGCTCTACATCTTTGATAAACTAGTGTAAGAAATACATGATCCCTGATGCACCTAGGGCATATGTGGATGCTTGCTAGAAGCATGCCAACGATGCCTTAGAGACAACATACCTTATGCTTAGTTGCATGAAATATGATTTTCATGGGCAATGCAAGGGCATGAGTGTTCTTGAGATGGTAATACATCTTGAAGAACTAGGATTCTACTTGACCAAAGAGTTGGCCAGAAATATTATTCCTAAATCAATGCCAGAATCATATAACCTCTTGACTGCATGTTATCATATTAATAATGCGGTTGAGCAGATGTTAGACTTGCTTGCCATGTTGAATCAATTACAAGCTCGTGATGGTGATCAATGGAGTTGAGCCCAAGGATTAAAGCAAGGCTAGGAAGAGTTTTGAGGTCAATCCCAAATCCAAATCTTCAACACTCAATATAAGGAGAAAGAAAAGTACAATAGGAACTTATCCTTTTTACTTGAAGACATTCAGGAAGAAGAAGATGGGGATGGTGATCTCTAATATATATATATACATTTTTGATATATCTACTTCTTCATCATGGGTACTAGATACTAGGTGCCGATCTCACATATGTTCGATTGTGCAACATCTGAAAAGAAGTAGGATTTTGGGAAAAGGTGATGTGGAACTACGAGTTGCTTATGGTGTAGGAGTTGTGTCTAATGTAGTTGGTGTTGGGTTACAAGGGAGGCAGAGAAGGCAGTGGAAACAAAAAAATTTCTCTCCAAACCCAGTTTAAAGGAATAGTGTCAACATCTATACAATAGGAAGGATGGTTTGTAGAGACATACCTTATCCCAAGGCTTGCTGGGTGACATTACCTCGTGGCTTGTGTGATCTTCAGCTCCGGTCATGAAAGGTGTCTGTGCAGCTCCTGGTCTCACTGGGACTGTCAGGATTGACAGATATCCTCTAAGCGGCAGAAGTCTTCCGCCTCTGCAGTCGTCTACACAGACTGCTTGGAACTCTGATCACCTTGTCACACAAGGCACCGGAAGGAGTCGTACCCTCCTGTCAACGTACTAGTCACCGACACACTCTCCTACCACTTGTCGCTTTTCTATAGTTGTCTTTCCCTTGCTGTACCTCCATTATCAGGTAGTACTTGATCGGCCTCTCCTGGTTACCACAACTACATAGAACGACAACTTTGTAGAGCAACTGGTGTTCTGAGTTGTACTATCAGAGAAGCCCCCAATACCCCTATATATAGGAGGGTCATGGGACAAGGTTCTCTACCCTGGGCAATGTGGGATTAAAGTAGGAGTAGAAGCGTTCAAGATTTTCCACAAAATCTAACAAACTACACCAGGTGAACCGATCATTTAAAGCATGAAATGGTCAGTTGGTGACTTGAGCCGATCGGTTCCCACCTGAACCGATCGTTTGGGGCATCTGAGCCGATTAGTTCATGCTTGAGTCGATCGGTTCATGCTCCTAGTCCAACTCGAATTGACTTTCCATGTTCATTTCCTACTAAACATATATTAGTCCTTATCCAAATCAAAATTGAGAAGTGAAACAAACTTGGTTGGTCACCTGATCAGTTCAACAATGTGAACCGATCGGTTCATTGACCTGAGCCGGTTGGCTCACCAGCCTAAGTCGATCGGTTCATCTCTATGAGCTGATCGGTTGGGGAAGAAGATCAGTCAATTACAGTTTCAATCAATCTGATACTCTAATCATCTGATCCAATACCTTAAATACCATGATTTTGAGCTATCAATCGATTGGGTGTTTAATTGAACTACTAAACTCCTTTAGTAATCAATCCAAACAAGACTTATGGAGAAACTCCTCTTCCAGGAACATGTCCTAGTGTGTGTGACCCTACAGGTCCATTTCACATTGGCAGTGAAAGTCCATAACACTTATGACTTCACACGCAAAGAACGGTGCCTAATCACACATCAGTGCTACCCAAGTGAAATAGAAAGTTGGAGAACAACTTTCAATCCTACAATTCATGAATGGTGTTACGGTGAATGTATAATTCCTTTGTCACTAATGTCCTTAATGAACTCAGGGCATGGTATAGTCATCCTTTCAATGTTCATCCATTTCCTTGATCTCAGAGCAGACTGGGTGAGATGTGTTGGTATGTATGCCCTGAGAGCCAATCATGGTATGATTGGTGGGATACATTAAGATTGATTTGATAAACATCAAAGGTAAGCTTCCAATTATTTCTGGTTCAGTCATATGAGATAATGTTAGAACATATTGAATGTCTAGAGAATGACAGTACTCAATGATGTATGCTTTCAGGTTAAGGACCTGAACGATGAGATCATATAGATGCTAAGAGTTTGTACATTCTTACTATGTCCCTAGTCAGATGTCATTGCAGAAGGTAGATAGACAGCAATGACACATAAGACTAGATTGTGGTGTTGGTTGATGATAGATTCTCATTAGTCATGATATGGAGATATCAAACCAAACACGTAGGTACTTGTTAGAGAACAAGTTTACCGGACAGACCCATTGTGATTTTGACACATGGAACCAAGACATGGTAGTCACAATTAGTTCTCACAGTGATGGTGGTGAGTGTGATTCTTTGGCCTAAAATCACTACACTCAACACATGTGATTGGGTACACTTTGACATCATCAAACACAGTCCTGAAACATGGGTTGTTATAAAGGTGATGATTGGGTGGCTTTGACAAATGGGGCTTTTGAGGGGTGAGTGATAGATATGGGATTTGTCCCTCCTGAGGGAGTTTGATATCCATGGCCACTTGATGAGTAGGATTGAGATAGGTGTGTGCATGCATGTGTGAATCAGTACGTGATATTGATATCATACATATCTCCTCCAATCTACTCTGAGATCAAGGAAGTGAATGAATGTTGACAGGATGACTGTTCCATGCCTTGAGTTCATTTGGGATATTAGTGAGAAAGGAATTATACATTTATTCTAACACCATTTACAGATTGTAGGATTGAAAGTTGTTCTCCAACTTTCTATTTCACATGGGTAGCACTAATGTGAGACTAGGTACCGCTCTTTGCTTGTGAAGTCATAAGTGTTATATATGGACTTTCACTGCCAACGTGAAATGGACCTGTAGGGTCACACACATAGGATTTAACATGGAAGAGGAGTTTATCCATACATGATGTTTAGATTGATTACTAAAGAAGTTTAGTAGTTCAATTAAACACTCAATTAATTGATAGCTCAAAACCATATTATTCAAGGTATTAGATCGATTGATTAGAGTATCAGATTGATTGAAACTGTAATAGACTAATTTGTACAAGCCTGCTGCCCCAACCGATCGGCTCATAGGATGAACCGATCGACTTAGGTTGGTGAATTGATCGGCTCATCTGGTGAGACAATCGGCTCATGTGTCATGAGATGATCGACTCAATTGTTGAATCAGTTGACTCATGTACCAACCGAGATTGTTTGGAAATTTAGAAGAATATTTTGCAAATACAATTTGTTTCACTTGTACAAATTCGATTTGGACAAGGATTAATATTTGATTAATCGGAAACAAATATGAAAGTCAATTTGAGTTGGATTAGGACCACAAACCGATCGACTTAGAAGTGAATTGATCGGCTCAGGTGCCCCAACCGATCGGTTGAGGTGTGAAATGATCGGCTCAACTCCCCAACCGATCGGTTCATGCATGAAACGATCGGTCCATGTGGTGCAATTGGTTGTTTTGTGGAAAATATCGAACCCATCTATTCCTGCATGAATACTGCATTACTCGAGATAGAGAGCCCTGTCCCATGACCCTCCTATATGTATATAGGGGTAGTGGGGGCTTCTCAGGTAAACAACTCAGTGCACCGGTTGCTCTGCAAAGTTGTCGTTCTCTCTGGTTTTGGTAATCGAGAGAGAGCCCGAGCAAGTGCTACCTGATAAGGGAGGCATAGAAAGAGAAAGACAATTACAGAAAATCATCTGGTGGTAGGAGAGTGTGTCGGTGACTAATACATCAGCAGGAGGGTGCGACTACTTCTGATTCCTTATGGGACAAGGAGATCAGAGTTCTAGGTGGTCCGTGTGGACTACTTCAGAGGCGGGAGACTTCTTCTGCTCGAAGGACAACTGTCAATCATAATAGTCCCGATGAGACCAGGAGTTGCACAGACACCGTCTAAGACCAGAGGTGAAGACCGCACAAGTTGTGAGGTAATGTCGCCAAGCAAGCCTTAGGACAAGGTGCACCTCCACAAACCATTCTTCCTACTGTATAGACGTTGACGTGTTTCTTTATTCTGGGTTTGGGAGAAGAATTTTTTTTTGTTTCTGCTGCCTTCTCTGTCTCCCGTGAAACCCAACAGTGGTATCAGAGCCACGTCAACTGCTCTATACTTTAGGATTATCGATGTGATTGATTTTGGTTTGTCGCCTTTATTTATTGCATACGTTGCGAATAAAATTGGCTTTTTGCATGTCCAATCCTAAGTCCACAAATCCCAAATATACATATATGATATGCAATATGAATGTACTTGATACATGTTTCCCTTAAACGAGTTTTTTGGTGGATGTATAGTGTGGTTATGGCCAATAAACCCTATGTTTGTGTGCTTGGTAGTATGGGGTTGCTTGCATCTTGGTCTGCGCACTGATTCCCTACCTCCTTATTCCTGATGTAACTCGAGATAACTCAAGATTTCTTTCCTACCTTTGCTCCCCCCGAATGTAACTCGGGGTTTCCCAATTTAAATGTAAATATGATAGATCTTTTATTTCATGTTATGTCAAAGAACGGCGAAAAACCTGATGACGACTGAGACGATCAATTCAAGGAGTGAACTGATCGGTTGGTGACCCAGATGACCAGTTCGAGGAGCGAGACGATCGGGTGGCGGCCATGAGGAGATGCATGACGACCAGGCAAACAGATCAGTTGGAGGAGCCAACTGATCTGTTGGTGGCACCCAGATGATCGGCTAGGGCGAGCAGGACATTCATATAATGAGTTGATCAACTCGGACGGCTATAGCACTTCATCATGGACAGGTTGCATGTGATGTAGACCTAGATGATCGTGATTCCTCTTGGCTCGAGGAATCACATTAGGATGGCCATAATCATCTCTTTTATCATTTCGCATGTTTTCTATGGGATATAGCATGTATATGATACGTACTATATATTGTGGTGATTGGATATGTATATGTACCTATAAAAACCAAGTCCCTCATTAAATATTAAAGTTTTAGATGCCTTCCAAATGCAACACACATGAAAAGCTTGACCGGCCAAGTATGGGCACGCCATAGCATGGTGCACCATCTATCTCGTGGAAGCGTGAAGGATGGATATGTGGGTCGGCCCTAGCAGGGTGCATATTCATCATGTTGGCTTTGGGTCAGACTTAACAAGGTAACCCAGATAGGATCTAGTACCTTGAGGCATGGAGGTGATCATAGCAAGCAGTTGCACATGACATCTTTCAAGAGTTTCATATGATGCAATTGGCAAAAGTTGCCTACCTAGAAGATCTAAGTTATGGGTGATAGCCCTAGCTGGTCCATGACTTAGAGGATTTTAGGATCTTTCCCACTAGAAGATTGTACGCTGCAATCTTCTGAATTGATGGTGAGAGCTATCAATTTGAACAAAAATAGTGGATGAGATAATTAATTAAAGTCCTAATTATATCACCAATCCTTTAAATCAATCAAATAAGTTAAAATTGGGTTTTGGACTAAACTGCATATATTTCCTTTTGTAGTACAAATGAAAACAAACAACAATCACTTTTCATTATGATCGGTCCTTGAAAAGGACAAGTTGAATCGGACTAACTTCCATGACTAGTTTGGGACATTGAGAATTGTTCTCACTCAAGAGAGAAAGCTCTATGTCCTGGATACTCTAGTTCCAAAGGAACCTGCTCCTATTCCACCAAAGGCAGAAAGGGATGCTTATAAGAAGCATTTTGATGATGCCATTGGTGCAAAGTGCTTGATGTTGTACTCAATGAACCACGAGTTGTAGAGACAACATGAGAACATTGGTGTCATTGAGAAGATTTAGCATCTCAAGAACATGTATGAAGATCAAGCACGACAAGAGAGATATGATGTCTCTAGGGTGTTGTTCAAGTGTGTCATGACAGAAGGAGATGCAGTTGGTCCTCACACACTCAAGATGATTGGATATGTGGAGAACCTGACGAGACTGGGATTTCCTCTGAGCCAAGAGTTGGCTACTGACATGATACTACAACCGTTGCCATAATCCTACAGTCAGTTTGTGCTGAACTATAACATGAACAACTTTGACAAGCCGTTGAAAGAGTTGTTGGGCATGTTGAGGACAGGCGAGACACAGATGAAGAAGGACAAGCCTAAGTCTATGATAATGATCAACAGCAAGAAAAGAAAGTTCAAGCACAAGGGCAAGGGCAAAGCTCAGAAAGGTTTTGATGCTAGCCAATAGCCCAAGGCATCTTTAGCTCTCAAGGCCAAAGGATGCATGACCAAGAGAGACAATTGCCACCATTGTCAAAAGCTAGGACATTGGAAAAGGAATTGTCCACTCTATCTGGAAGAACTAAAGAAGAAGGAGGCAACAGATGTTTCCACCTAAAGGTGTCATGAAATAAACTTGTAACATTTTTGAGGTATATGATACCAAGATATAAAATGTAAAACACTCAATACATGGGGCAAGTGTTTCCTCCATAGAGAGGAGTACTTTAGTTTATTTTCAGCATGAAGGCATGTAATAGAGTTATGAACTACTATTTCATATTTGCCAATGGATAGAAACACATTATTTTTTCATATTGTATGACAATGATAGCAATTAAAAAAGTTGGTGTTTCAATTTCGAAAGATATGATGTTTACGATAATGCCTTTTTTATCTTATGGTACTTGGTAAGCATAAGATAAAGTGATACCTAAAAGTTATTGAGAACTCAAAGAATCAAATTAGCATAAATCATGAGAAATTCATTTCTAGTTTCTATATGATAGATAAATCTAGACTCTTTTGGTTAAAGAACCAGTAAGAGACATGAATCTCTTAGACATGATTGATCAATCTTCACTAGTGGTAGTGGGAGAATGATTATCCTATTAGGTATAATACATGTGATGTATTTACATACCTATTGAAGCAAATGCTAGTACTTCAAATGGTGTTTAGAGAAATACTAATATGAATATCTTGAAGTGTTCAAGAATATCATAGATGAAGTACAGATTTGGTAAAGTGTTAATTCTTGATGAGATCAATGAATGAAATACTTGAACCAAATGTTTGTGATCCTTATGAGTGATTATGATAGTGTATCATAGTGAACTCATGATTAAGGAATGGTGATGTCTAAATCAACAAGGAGTCATACTCTTAGGAGTTAGACAGTGATTATCAAATAACTAATTTCTTCTTAAATAAAGAATACCCTACACTAATAAAGCAAATTAAGAATCACACAGAGTTGTGAGTTCTTATATATCTTTGACAAATATACCTCAATTATCTATGTGATGAGTTGGTCATGTGATGGGTCAACTATCTAGATAAATATGAGAAACCAAATTTTGAGTTATGGTTTATGACCATTACATCCTAAATGACTTCCATGTGAACCATAAGGTATGACCTTGATGGTAGCACCCATTGGAATGAAATCCATAACTGTGAATGAGTCTAAGTGTTAAGATACATGCATGACATTTTGAGAAGGATAATGCTTGTTGATTGCAACTTAATGACTAGGAGATTTGGCATACATATACTAAAACCGCATTCCTATGAGGAATAAAACAAGGATGTGTATGTGACACAACCTATATGGTTTATGAATCCATTAATGCAAATGAAGTCTATAAGTTACAATGGACTAATCAATGTAATTGATTAAATACAAGAAACTCAGAGTTGGATCTTTATTTTGATAATATAGTCAAAAGGTTAGACTGATATGTCAAAGATACAGAAGAGATATGTGATTTAGTGGGAGCATATTCATATTCCACATGTTGATGTGAAATGGAAATGCTCTAGAATGGAAATCTGAAGTGGAAATTATCTTTAAGGAAGATAGAGACGTTTCTTATGTGATAGGAATAGAGATCTATAGAGATAGTTCTCGAAAATATTTTGACCTGAAAAGAGAGAGCATACATTGGCAATCTATACTGAAGTGCTCAGTGTGCATAGATTCATGAGAGAAAACCTGTCCATGTTATATGGAGTTGGTATCCCAAGGCCAAGTGTCCAATTCTTATGAAGAATGGGAACACTAAGAATAGATATGGATCTATCATGTATGTAATCATCCCATTATCTTGCATGAATGGACATGGAAAGAAAAAAAAATGTGTTTATCATCTTATATGTAGGACATGACAATATGATATGCTCATCATGATATCTCGTATGTGGGACATGACGAGTGGATGTCTATCTAGTTCCAGTAAGGGTTACAGGAATACCATAGGAACTTGATAAGTACTTGAGAAGTACTAGTTCTATGGAAATAGGGAAGGGTTCACTGTAAAGAGTTACACTGATGTGAACTTCTGATAAGGATAGAAAATTAATCACAATATGTATATGGGATATATATAAAAGTGAATGTTTGTTGATAATTGGAAACGTTCCAATAAAGTTGTTTAAAAGGAATGGTCGAGTATCTGTGTGTTAGAGAACAACAATGGATACTATAAGGATCTGGAAGTTCATGAGATGAGCTTATAGATATTTCGGTCATTGATGACAAGTAAGGAATACTTGGTCATGCAATGAGGCTAAAGGTTAGCAAAGGAATGCTAGATCACATATTACGATAACTCCATCTCATACATGTGACGTATATCGAAGAGATGAGAGACATGCAGTTAATACCGACTTTGGAAAAGTGTTGCCATAACTCACTATGTTAGCACTAGAGAACAGTAACATGTGGGACATGTTTGAAGATCACTATGAATATGATTCAAGGGTGATTGGCTCATGGTGCAAGTGGGAGTCTGTTGGTATGTATGCCCTGAGAGCCAATCATGGGATGATTGGTGGGATACATTAAGATTGATTTGATAAACATCAAAGGAAAGCTTCCAATTCTTTCTGGTTCAGTCATATGAGATAATGATAGAACAGATTGAATGTCTAGAGAATGACAGTACTCAATGATGTATGCTTTCAGGTTAACGACCTGAACGATGAGATCATATGTATGCTAAGATTTTGTACATTCTTATTACATCCCTAGTCAGATTTCATTGTGGAAGGTAGATAGACAGAAATGACACAAAAGACTAGATTGTTGTGTTGGTTGATGAAAACATCTCATTAATCATGATATGGAGATATCAAGCCAAACACATAGGTACTTCTTAGAGAACAAGTTTACCGGACAGACCCACAGTGAGTTTGACACATGGAACCATGACATAGTAGTCACAGTCAGTTCTCACAGTGATGGTGGTGAGTGTGATTCTTTGACCTGAAATCACTACACTCAACACATGCGATTGGGTACACTTTGACATCATCAAACGCAGTCCAGAAACATGGGTTGTGATAAAGGTGATGATTGGGTGGCTTTGACACATGGAGCTTTTGAGGGGTGAGTGATAGATATGGGATTTGTCCCTCCTGAGGGAGTTTGATATCCATGGCGACTTGATGAGTAGGATTGAGATAGGTGTGCACATGCATGTGTGAATCAATATGTGATATTGATGCCATACATATCTCTTCCAATGTACTCTGAGATCAAGGAAGTGAATGAACCTTGACAGGATGGTTGTTCCATGCCTTGAGTTCATTCGGGATATCAGTGTCAAAGGAATTATACATTTGTTGTAACACCATTCACGGATTGAAGGATTAAAAGTTGTTCTCCAACTTTCTATTTCACTTGGGTAGCACTGATGTGCGACTAGGAACCACTCTTTTCTTGTGAAGTCATAAATGTTATGGACTTTCACTGCCAACGTGAAATGGACATGTAGGGTCACACACATACGATTTAACCTGGAAGAGGAGTTTATCCACAAATGATGTTTAGATTTATTACTAAAGGAGTTTAGTACTTCAATTAAACACTCAATTAATTGATAGCTCAAAATCATAGTATTCAAGGTGTTAGATCGATTGATTAGAGTGTCAGATTGATTGAAACTACAATTGACTAATTTGCACAAGTCTACTGCCCCAACCGATCGGCTCATAGGATGAACCGATCAGCTCAGGTTGGTGAACTAATCAGCTCATCTAGTGAGACAATCAGCTCATGTGTCATGAGACAATCAACTCAATTGTTGAACCGGTCGACTCGTGTACCAATCGAAATCGTTTGGAAATTTAGAAGATTATTTTGCAAATACAATTTTTTCACTTGTACAAATTTGATTTGGACAAGGATTAATACTTGATTAATCAGAAATAAATATGAAAGTCAATTTGAGTTGGATTAAGACCACGAACTGATCGGCTCAGAATTGAACCAATCGGCTCAGGTGCCCCAAACGATCGGTTGAGGTGTGAATCGATCGTCTCAACTCCCCAATCGACTGTTTCATGCATGAAACGATCGGTTCGGGTGGCGCAGTTGGTTGTTTTGTGGAAAATATTGAACCCTTCTACTCCTGCATTAATCCTGCATTGCCCGGGTTAGAGAACCATGTCCCATGACCCTCCTATATATATAGGGGTAGTGGGGGCTTCTCAGGTACTCAACTCAGTGCACCAGTTGCTCTGCAAAGTTGTCATTCTCTCTGGTTTTGGTAACCGAGAGAGAGCCCGAGCAAGTGCTACCCAATAAGGGAGGCACAATAATGGAAAGACAACTGCAGAAAAGGGACTCGTGGCAGGAGAGTGTGTCGGTGACTAGTACGCTGACAGGAGGGTGTGACTACTTCTGATTCCTTATGGGACAAGGAGATCAGAGTTCTAGGTGGTCCGTGTGGACTACTTCATGAGTCCACATATGTCGGAATATCCTGTGCCACTGCCTTTATGAGGACCTCCTTCTCGGGTTTGGACAGTAGTTTCTCGGTCCAAGCTTGTAGCTTTTTCCAGATCCTTTCCTTTATGAAGCTGAAAACCTATTTCTTTGATCTACAAATGGTCGTTGGAAGGCCTAGGTATTTCGCATGTTGGTCCACCTCCTTAACTTTCAATACCCTCTTGAGTTCTTCCCACTTTATGGTCATCATCCCTTTACTGAAAACTACCTCTATCTTGGATAAGTTGATCTGTTGCCCAGATGCTTGTTCGTATTGGCTGATAATTTCAGCTATATTCAAGCATTCTGATGAGGTTTCTCTAGCAAAGAGAATGATGTCATCTGCAAAGAAAAGGTGAGATATGCGTTGCGCACCTCTACACGGGGTGATTCTGTGTATTTGGTTGTCACGTGCATCGGTACTTAACATGGTAGATAAATCTTCTACACATATAATAAAAAGGTAGGGGGAAAGAGGGTCACCCTGGCAAAGTCCCCATATATGCTATGTTTTCCTGGTCTGGTCCCTATTGATGGCAAACATGTGTTGGCCAGATGTGATGCAGTCTTGAATCTTTTCCCTCCACTTCACACTGAATCCCATCCTTTCCACAATGTGATTTAGAAAACTCCATTCTACTCTATCATAAGCTTTGGACATATCCAACTTCACAGCAAGGCTGCCTTTCTTCTTTCCTTTATCTCTTTTCATAGCATGAAAAAGTTCATATGCGATAAGAGCATTATCAGTAATCATTCTCCCCGGTATAAATGCACTCTGGTTCTCTGTTATGATATTGTCCATGAGTGGTTTTAATATATTTGTCTTCACTTTTGATGTCAGCGTGTATAGAATGTTGCAAAGACTGATAGGGCAAAATTCCTCTATAGATGTGGGCTTATCAGTTTTTGGAATCAACACCACCAGTGTATCATTTATCTCCTCCATGATTTGTTCCCCTTTCCACCACCCTTTTATGTAGTTTGAGATGTCTTGACCCACAATGCGCCAGTAATTTTGGTAGAACATCGCCTTCATACCGTCAAGCCCCGGTGCTTTATTCGGGTGCATCTGTTTAAGTGTTGTCCGAATTTCATCATTTGTGATGTCTCTTTCGAGATTTGCTTTCTACTCATCATTTATCATCCTCTCGATGCCCCTTGATGCTTGTTCAAAACCCGTGGGGTTGCTAGTTTGAAAATGTTGAGAGATGGCTGCAATGTCTTCTTCATTTGTTCTAATCACACCTTGTTCGTCCTAAAGACCTTCAACCCAATTTCTCAGCTTTTGATTTGAAGCCTTTTGGTGAAAGTAAGCCATGTTTTGGTCTCCCTCCTTAAGCTCTTTTACACATTCCCTTGCTGCCCAGTACTCCTCATCTTTCTGAAGCCAATATTGGAGGTCTTTTGATATATCCTCGGCCTTTTGAAGTGTATCATGGTTCGAGAGGCGTGATTGTATTTTTTTCAATTCATCTTCAAGTTCATGGATCTTCTTTTTTCGATTCCCAAACTTTTTTGCAGCCCACATGTTGAGATGATCTATGCATGTATTCAACATTGCCTTCAGATCTCCACTGTTTGTAGAGATCCACACCTCTTTAATAATATTTCCACAATCCTCCTCTCCTGCCCACATAGGCTCAAAAGAAAAATAGTGTATTCTCCTTCTTCTTTTCATGTCCCTATTTTCTGTCGCCAAGATAATAGGACCATGATCCAACTCATATATAGGCAGATGGATGATCTTGTAGTGGTTGAAAGGATCCCACCAGGTAATCTCAGGTAGATACCTATCAAGAAGTTCATGTACTAGAGTCCTCTTAGAAAGCCCCCTTCTCCATGTAAAGATATTTCCTTCAAAACCAAGATCCACCAGGCCGCAGTCATCAATGGTGTCTCAGAAGTTTTGCATAAGCTTATCCTCTCTTGGTGGGCCCCCTTTTTTTCACTGTTAGAGACAATCTCATTGAAATCACTGAAGAATAGTACCGGTTCTTCAGCCTCAGATTTTAACCTCCTCATCAAGTCCAATGTTTTTGTTTGCTCTGCTGATCTTCCCATCCATAGATCCCAATGGCCCACCACTTGATACCTATAGCTCTGTCTCTAACAAGACTGGAAACATGTTTATTCAAGTAATTGAGAACCTCAACTTTTGTGTCTTTCCACCAGAAGCCCATGCCCCCTTCCCGGCCCACACTAGAGATTCACAAACCGTCTTTGTAACAACAACTTTTTTGAACTCCTTCTACATTTTTTCCTACGATCATAGTTTCCATAACAAAAACTATGTTTGGGCGCTCTCTCCAACACCAGGATTGGAGAGCCATGCATGTGTCAGGGTCGCCCATCAGCTAATAGTTCCAGCTGAAGAGTTTCATTTTCCTTCACGGGATTGGACACCACCAATCTCCGCTACTTGGGTCTCGTAGACCCCGGTTGAGTTGGGACCACATGCATTGCTTTGATTTGTCTTTTTCTACCCAGTACCCATACATGATAAGTCATCAAGCTCCATATCACACCACTTTGAGTTCCTATCCCTCTTCCCATCCGTTCTTTCCCACACCACCTCATCCTCTGGGATGCCAAGGCAGGCACCTCTACTCATCTTGTATACCCAAGGATGATGTTTTTTCTTTGCTCGGGTTGAGTTGGCACCCTGCTTTGACTTTATGATTGTTGACTTCCTTCTTTGAGATCGCATAATTGCACAATGTTCACCCCTTGGTTTGGAGGCATTATATCCCTCTGGTTGTTGTTGCTATGTCTGCATCATGCCCATCAGAGTAGAACCTTCCTTATGTTGTTGCACTCCATTGTCTTGTGTCACCTCCTCCTCTCCCACTTCTGGTGCTTGCTCCTTGATTTTTTCATGCTCATAGAGAGCATGGGTTGCCTCTCCAACATGATTTCTTGCCTGGTGTAGCCTCCGGTGGTCTGGTGGTTCTTCAACCCCATGGCACCATGCTCCCTCCCCCATTATTGCTTCCCTACCACCCCACGACGCCTGTCGCCCCCCCTCTCGCCCTGCAATGCTTGTCCCCTTTCTGTTTCTACCACATCCAAAATCTCTAAGGCACTCAAGGCTTCCACGACGTAGTGCCCAAATGATCTTTGTGGCACCTCATTCCTGCCATCATATCTTTGTCGTTCAAACTGACTGCCGCCATCGTAATGTCAACACAGTGTCACCCCCCTATTGTTGCTCCCCCCGCCTTCTCCCAACGTCGTCCCGCCCCCCCTCTCACCCTACAGTGCTTGCCCCTCTTCTATTGACTCCCCGTCCAACTCCTCCATGGCGCACGACATTTCCACAATATTGCGTCCATATGGGCGTTGTGGTTGGCCGTCTCTACCATCATGGCTTTGATGCTCAAACTTTCCACCCCCATGATGGCCTTTACACAGCGTCATCCCATCTACCGTTATTGTCTTCCCGTCTCCCAACTCCTTCCCACTCCCCCTCTCTCCCTACTAATCTTGCCCCTCCTCTTATGCTTTCCAGCGCTCAGCATCCCTTCTCATATTCCCACACTCTGTGCCCCTTGACGCGTCGATGCTACGTCGTTGTGCGCGTTGCGGTTCACCATCATCGACGTCACTACTTTGTCAGTCATTTTGCCTACTGCCTTCATGGATTTGACACCCACCCCACACATCCTCTGATTCGCTCTACCCTGTGCTTCCCTATTGTGGCAATGCCCCTTATGATTCATTTCCGAAAGTAAGTTTTTGCCTCATTGTCACATTGGTCCCAACACTATCTTGCTCCAGACGTCACTGTTTCCATGGTGACGCCCGCAACTCATTTCCCCAGCACTGTGCGTGATCATGTTCTTCTGTGACACATTGACAATCTTTATCGATGTGCCCTAACATACCGCACATGAAGCAGAAATTGGACAAGCGTTCATACTTTAATTCTATCTCCATGACAGAACCCCGTTTCACCCTGATCTTCAATGCCCATTTCAAGGGTTTTGTAACGTCAAGGAGTATCCTGACGCGAGTGGACGCATCCCATCCCGATCCATGAGTGTCGATGTGGATCACATCCCCCACCCATCCAGTGATTTCACAGATCATGGCATCTCCCCTATACCCTAGAGGGAGGCCATACAAACATATCCAAAAGGGAATTTTATTGATGGTAACATGTCCCAATTGCTCCTCCTTCCAAACCTCTTTGAAAAGTAGTAGGCGCCCATCAAAGTGCCACGGTGCCCCCTCGATGACCCACTGTCAATCACGCCAATGAGTAAATTGGATGATAAAGACATCTCATTCAAGCTGCTTAAAGTCATCCCTCTCCCTCAGATTCCATGTCTGAGACAAAGTCCTCTCCATAGATCTAAAGTTGTATGTTTGCTCTATCAACAGCTTCCCAACCAATGCCAACTCTGTGTGATCATCCTCATCGCCCTGGCCACTGGTTGGACATTGATGGGTTCCTCCTCCTCCTCCTTCAAGTGAAGACATGCATACCTATCTCCCAATTATGCCGCCATCCTGGGGACAAGACTAGAAGAACGCCAAGCACTTGAACCTACAAGAGATGAAAACCCTAGAAGGGTGGAGGGGCATCCACTACTCAGAACCCTAATCGCCAGAGCAACGGGCTATGAGGGGATGGGCTCATAGTGCCTTACCATATCTCTATGACAACATGATTATGAGAAATGGGATATCTCACTCCACCTACCTTTACCCATGTTTATCTAACTCCAATAGCTTGTGAAGAGCATGATGAAGTGATATTTGGAATTTTTTAACTAGTTCATAGTCAGGTTTTTTATTCAAAGAAGATTGGTTAGACTTGCAGCTATGATCATAAGTTTGAAAGGACTTTTGTGTACTACATTGTTACGTTTTGGAACCTCATTGTATATTTATAGAAATGGAAAGAGAGGAAACTTGTTGATGGCCCAAACTATTCTGTTAGATTTTGTGGTCATATAGAAGTGTGATTTATACAAAAAGTGTTGCACATGTTGTAACATACATGTTTTTGTAAAATAGTTGATGCAATTTTTAGTACACTAAATACACTTATTGTAATAGGAGTGCTTTCTTTCTACAACAGGTGGTGTACTTCTTGTAATATGTATGTTTATACAACACTTGATGCATGTTGTAGTTCACTAAGAACAACCTTTGTAATAGGGGCATTTTATACATCAATTGTCGCACCTATTGAAATATATGTCTTTATACAACATGTTTTGTATGTTGTAGTTCCTTAACCACCCCATTGTAATAGGGGTGATTATATATCAGGTGTCATGCTAGTTGTAATATATGTATCTTAGACAATAATTGATTCATGTTGTAGTTTTTCGAATACACCAAATTCAATAAATGTAGACACACACTTTGTAATAGGGGTGGTTTAAAAAACATGAGTTATTTGTTATAATACCACACATATTGCAATATATCATCAATTGTTGTATTTGATTAAAGTTTGATACAATCATAAAATTGGAAATAATTACATTGAATCATTGTAAAAAATGCAATTATTTATATATATAATCAATCATTCGTACAAAGATTCAACCATACAAACCAGTACCCCATAGGTACATAAACTAGTGGCTACACACTTCTGCACTTGAACCAAAAAATAGCTATGAAAATTCCTGACATTCTTCATATGATGAAGAACATATTTTTCATGCTCATGTCAGACATTTCGGCGTATGCTCAAGAACACACATCACCCACTTATTTTAGACCTCATTGATCTCTTCTTAGTTGATGCAATGACTGATATACTTTGAATAATGATACAAACATATTTCAAATATATCAAAATATTCTAAAGTAATCAATACAAATATAAGATTAAATAAACTAAAAGTATATATTAACTAGCTTACATTAATATTTTTAGCTCTCAGCTCAATGATGTTTGTCATGTATCTCATCACATAATAATTGCAATCTATATTTTTTATAGCTTTGCACACTATATAAAATGAAGAAAACATAATAAAAAAATATCAGTGACATTTTTTTAGAGATTTCTATTTGCACAAAACAAAGAATTAGAAAATAAAAACCAAGTATTAAGTGACAATTCTGACATTGAGCATCTTCCTAACTTTTTCCATGGTTGTGGATGACTTGGCCACATATACAGGGATTGTGTCATCACAATAATTTAGGATCTAGAATGTATATAATATGTATACAAGCTTCACCTCCCAATCCTCAAAAAATAGTAGGAACTCATCGATTATTATAGAAATATGAGGAAATTTTTATTCAGTGAAAACATATACAAAAAGAATTAAGGTGGTAGGAAGATGGATCCTCTAGGAAAAACAACCCCATCTATTACCTAGTTTCCAACTACTATACTAATGATAAAGAAAATAAGAACCTAGAGAACAATATGTTCATGACAAATAATATAAAAAAATATGATGCTCCCATAAATGAAGAAAACCTGTCTTGAAAAGATGGGACAAAAGAGAAGGAAAATGAAAAAGAATCATATATCTATATTTGGAGGCATGTAGGTGCAGCACCAAACAAACACTTCTAGTAGTAAATAGGGGCCAACCACCTTCAGACATCATTAGACACAAGCCTTTATACACAATAATAGAGAATAGGGGAGTGTGATAAAATACAAGATAGTGGTAGAAATATTAATACAATATTATATTAATACATAGATAATCATGATAATAGACATTGTTTCAATACCTTTATATTATAGTACTCTTTGTTTATGCATGTTGAAAATTACATCCACAAGTAGCTTTATACCTAATTATATGTATACAAATAGCACGAGTGTGAAATGTTGTAAAAATATCACACTGATAAAAATAATATCAATTTTGTGTTGATTATAAGTAGGCCAACAAATCATCATATCTGAATGACATCCTAGTGAGGCAGTAAGTACCACTTTCATATACAAAATAAAAGATATTAGATTAAATTAGAGTGATTGTGAGAAAGAAACAACCAGAAAGGGAAGAGTAGTTCTGAATAAAAAACATGAGAGGTTATCTATGAATCATAATGTTACAAGTGCAACCAATACAATGAGGACAACTAATAAATATACATGACTCCCAACACAATTAGCATGTTCTTGATTCTAGTATCAATTGCACATTCTTTTTACTCGTGTTGGAGTTACTTAAGCAAGGCAGTGATTTTTTTTTCAAGATATTCTAGATGACATAAGGATGATAAATAAATATGTAGCAGGGTTTTAATACAAGGAATATCTAGAGTGAAAGCTTTAATTTGAGTAAGTTCCATTGACATGACCTTAGACATTCAGTGCCTAGTAAAATGTGATTCTTCTATTTGGTTGGTGAATCATGGGACTTCTATACAATGCAAGGGATAAAAGGAAGGTTAATAGTAACTTGAGTCCCCTGGAGGTCAAAAACATCAAGGTGTCTAAAACCACAAAATCATGCCCTTACGAGCTATCTAGTACCAACACTCTTTATACCATCCATTTTTGAACAAATTGTAACATGAAACTAATAAACAAATTCAACAATAACGTCCAAATCATTGTTTAACAAATTTTACATGCTGGTTCATATGATCAACAAATTAATTTGTTGAAATAGTACATAAGACTATATTATTCTTTATATAATATCCAATAGCACCATGTCATAGCATAGAAACATCTAACAAGTGAAAGAAAACATAGTCAGATGAAAATGGACAACATGAAGCATGCATTTCCAAATATTTCAACATAGTAGTCACACCTTTTTAATACCAGTAAATGACTACTAAACTCATTTGGTGCTTTATACAAACATCATTTTGTATGAACATAATGGAGTTTGCTACTCCATGTTTGCATATCCATTTTGTCATTGAATCCATTAGTATCCAGGAGGTGCTCTGTTGTGATCCTTTTTTATTCCCTGGAGTCGACAACTATGTATTGCATTCTATTTCACTACCTGTGTCACTTGACGAGTTTTGGTTGTAAGATAACTTAAATGAGATGTCTTTTATTGTGCCCATCTTTGATTAACTATTAAAGGTGATTATGAGAGAGTGGAAGCCCTTGAAGATAACTAGGAAATGACCTTTCACTTAAATGTAATATATGCCAATACAATTATAATCTTTTTCCAAGATAGAATTCAATTATATGATATCATTTTGTTGTGTTTTGAAACCTTTTAAAATTCCTTGGGCCAGTCCATCTCGATGAAAAAAATATTTATGTACCTTTTACTAAATACCTCAATAATAGTGAGAAATGGTATATGTCATTTGATGAGACTTCAACAAACTAAGGATACATATGGGTGGCTATAATTCAATATAGGGTGATGAAGGATACCAAATCTGAGGTGATATTAAAAGTAGATAGGCATGTCAATGGTTGGGTTCCTTGTAGCTTGTTTGTTTCTAGTAGATTATGCCTAATCAAATTGATTATATCATCTATGAAAACTTATAATGCAGTCTAGGTCTAGGACCAAGTTATTAGTTGGGTTTATTTAGGGTGGTTGTCAAAAATGGTGCATGTCTTGCTAGTGTCTTGGGATCAGGTCATAGCATGTAAATATGATGGAGTTTTGGTTTTACCCTATGTTAATCATTCATGGAATTCTTCTTGGATTGTGTAGGGGACAACATGAGAGGAAGATAGACCTGTTGGTATGAGGCTATAAAAAATACATATATGTCTAATATACGAGTTGACGGATAACACACAATAGGCTTGTGGAGGGTTATTGATAATTTGCAACCATTTTTGAAGGCTCACACCATGAAGATGACAACTAATGGTCACCACACTATGGCATGTGATGAATCATGTCTTCCATGCGTAAATAACCTAAAGAAAATTTATATTCAATTGGTGAAGATAGAGATAAATGACTTAAAAGTGGAGATATCATTCAAAAGAACAAGAAATGGGATGTCCACTTCTGAGGGAATACTTACCTAAACATGTGGGAAATCACATATTGGGCTTATCACCAACTACAAATAATGATGATGTGCTTGTAAGGAGCCATATACTACAAGTTGTAGGGAAACTCTTAACATGTGCACCATATGAATTCATATGAGAAAGGAGAGGAAGAAGTAGATGAGGCCAATGAAGACCAATCTAGAATGCTAAAGTCCATGTAGGTCTCAAGGTATTCACATGGTTAGTAGTCTATAGAACTATTATGACTAATGATCAATGACATCGTGGCACTTCACCTTTTACCCAAAATGCAGAATGTTTCAAGGAGTGTTTATAGGGATGTGAATTTCTTACCCAGTCATTCCGAAGACATCCAGATAGGCATTGATTTTTGAGCTACCACAATCATGAACCTTCTCATAAGTTATCATGCCCACAATGTCACCATTGGGTTCAATCCCTTATAGATTTAGAAAACTATATTAAATCAAACTAAACCTTTGAATTGATGAAATCTTACCTCCTCAAGAAATTCAAAAAAGCATAGCATAAAATTTAGATAATGAAGGATGAGTACAGAGCTTTTATTTAATCCCATCCATTCTAATTTTCATATCTGACATGGTTTAGTGTTATCTTGATTGGACTTGGTCAGAACCCACTTCTAGAGAAAACAAGGTGGGTCAAAAGGTTTTATTTACCTAAAAAAGGCATCTTGGGAGCATGTAGCTCCAATGTTATTCTACATGATTCATTAACATTGTAACAAACATGGATGAAGAACTATGTTTTTCAATCTACTATAGATTTTGGCATTAACCATTACCTAGTATGTTCCATCTACACATGGAGATTCTATTCGAACTAATGTTAAACTAGAGACTATAGAACAAGAGAATATAGAACAAGAGAATATATCACACTAAAATGTAGAGACATAGGGATCATTGCATCATGAGTATGAATAGGTAAGGAATAGTTTCTAACCTTAATAATTACCCTTTTTAAGTGCTTCCTATATTTTGCATCCCTCCTTTGACACAAGTTAAGAGCCTTATTCAAATTTAAACCAAGAACTATATATATAAGTAGAAGTATATGACAGTCTGGAAGTGTGTATTAGGTAATTAATAAATCTTCAAAAAACTTAAAATTCTATTACATTTTTCTCATTTTTTGTATATTTCTACTCAATAGATCATTATAGTGGCATCTAGCCAAGTAGTGTCGTAGACACAAAGTATCCAATGTCCCCTACGCATAGAAAGGATTACATTTAAGAAAATGTATTTTTAGCAACCTACTAGACTAAAATAAAGGAATAACAAACAATGGGATCGATATTAAATGTAACTCATACCCTACATTATAAGGTAAAAGGGTACTTTCATTTGTAGTGACTACACTTTAATAAATCGATCTGATATATATTGCACCCGACTATCCTTATTTTTAGTATGCATTGGATCTATTAATTATGGACATATTTTTCAACATTAGAAACATCCTCAGATAGACCTACACTTGATTTCCCTTAGACATGCCACAAATAGCTCAACCAATCTACCTAGAAAGATCTGGGAAACAATATTCCACCACATTTATGCCCATATAAATTATGAATTATGGACATAAATCCAAATATAATATATAATCATCCTAAAGTCACCTTGCTAAATAATTTGATATAACAAATGACTTAAATTTAGTATTTTTACAGTACTAATCTTAAATATAGTTACTTGTAATCAAACTCGCTTGAATTACACTTATATATGTGAGGCGTTTACATTCTCTCTATCAAGATGATCTTAACTATTTTAGGTGTAATGAACAACTCATGGTCTTAGCATACTATATGTTTAGGCATCTATATATGAATTATATGAACTTCATCATCTTCCACATACACCATAAACAATTTCATCTTCAGTGGAGGCTTTTTGCATACTTTCTTTTGAAGGAGTGGTCTTGGCCTAATGGGTTTTGAAACTTCATTGTGCATTTGTGTAGTGTTTTAATCATTTCTTTGTTTGCTTCTTGATTTTATCACTTTTCCTTGATACATTGACGCCTATGATTCCTTTAGTAGGGATATAAAAAATAAAAAGAGTACATAATTTATACATAATACATTTTAAGAAACATTAACAAGTATTCCCATGTTGTCATATGTACCTTCAAATTTAATTTGATCAATTCTATTAGTCAAGGAAGATAGGTTTTTATGCTTTGAAAAACTTCATAAACTTCTTCCACATCCAAAGGTATTGCTATACTTTAATTTGGCATCAATAGGGTATCAATTATCATTTTTTTGTGTTGAGGATCCATTGACACATTGTGAAGGACAATTTCCTCAATTCCATGAGCTATGTACACCCTTCCCTCAACTACTGCACGTGATGGGCTATGATGCATTAAAATGCACTTGTTATAACCATAACACAACCATATACACAAAATATTAATAACCAGTACAACTAGAAAGCTATACTACCTCTAATATTTGAGCAAAATTGCATTGTTTCATACATCTGGAATCTATGACAATTGTTCCTTTGAGCAACTAGATTTGGAAGTAGAGTCTTGGTCTATATCCCCTACTTCTTCCATATATTTTCTCACATTATTTCTGTGATAGACTAATCTTTTGTAATTCTTAGAAACTAATGTGATAACAGAACTCAAGTTTGATTTATATTTCAAGAGTTTCAAATGCTTGGATGAAGTTTGGAGGTCATAGGATATGGATTGTATCCTTAATGTTCTTAAAATTTATGTCTACTTTGATGAATTAACTGACTGGTCAAGAACTGACTTTTTCTTTAGTGAAATGAAGCTTGAGCTATAATAATGGAATGATTAAACTTTGGTAATGTCCCCATGTTCCTAGAAGAAATTATTAAGGCTTGAAAATGATGAAATATGTGTAAACTGATATATTGATTACCAAAGTTTGGATCATTTGCAATAGGTCTTGAATTGTGGGATATCTCACGCTGCCCTTGATAATGTGTAATCGGCTAGGCATTCCTTTTTATTCCACAGATTCACTATGTGGCCTTGTCTTAACCATATGTATGGGTAGAATCCAACCACTCATGGTGTCTCCCACTCTGTAGTTGTGTAGTTGAAATGAGGAGGTATGAAACCACAATCACTATTTGTGGAGTTATAGGGGCGGGGAACTCAATGTTCCTTGGATGACCAAGATGTGCAGCTCTGACACTCATTTCAGGTGTGAGGCAGCCGAAAGTGAGAGAAGGAGAAATGGAGTTGGGAAAAGCTAGAAGCCTAGAAGGCGGCATAACTCTAGCAATCATCACCTTTTCACCTCTATTCTCACATAGTGGTGAAACTAGGAGGAGGAGACCATAACCTATATCTCCATCTTGTTGTACAATTGAGATGAGAGGGAGAATAATAGGCAAGCAGTGCTTGATTGTGAGTTCGGAGGTACTAGTAGAAGCTCTAGCAAACTCTAGTTTTGAGTTCTGAAGCAGAGGCCTTGTTTTCCTTTTTTCTCCCCAGTGGCAACGCTGGTGGTGGCAGGCTAAGAGGTGGGATGATCTATGGCCACTAGAGGATTTGACCCTTGCTGCTTCGAGCCTACAAGATTCTTAGGATGTAGAGATGTCATCATCAGAGGATGGGGAGCAAAAGGAGGCGATCAATTTGATCATTGCAGGAGCCTAGATGCGGAAGCGCCTGCATCAACTAGAGAACATATCCTGACAGAGGCGGCGGCCTGTGCAAGGGAGCACAACGGAGGTTTAGCTGGTGGCTCACCAGAATCTGACTTGGAGGTGCGCACACCCAGCAAGGAGCAACAGACCAACAAAGCCAAGCGGGGGCACCGAGATCCCTGAAGCAGCGACGGGCGTGAGATCAAAGTCAGGTGGACTTGTAGGCAAGACAGACGTTGTGTCATAGAAGATGTGTGCGGATGTGAGAAAAGGAGGACCAGGTCTGCAGCCTTGAATCAGACCCAGACCAAACACGAACCGTCAGCTCAACCAAACAAAGGAACTACAACCCTAGTGTCCAGGAGGAGGGCTCTCATTGGCCCAAAAAGGTAAAATGCCCAAATGTTAGATAAACCATTAAAAATAGTCTATTTATTAGAAAATTTCAAACAAGGTTTCAAAATGTTGAGAAAAAATGAGTAGAACACAATGGAATGATAATATTAGGCTTTTGATGAATTAATGTTAGGAATACCATGTAATTTTTGAAATTCTTATATCACGTGTTATAACTAACAAATGATGGCTAAAAATTATGAGAATATTCACTAAGTCTATAATCATGTTTAGAATTCATTTGATGTCAGAAATTATAATGTTGATGCAAGAAATCATGTAATTTCCGCCATATGGCTAATTAGGGTTATTACCCTAATTATTGTGCAATAATTGCAAAGTTGCTCAAGAAACCTTGAAAATTATAGAGTAATCTTATATTAGTAATCGAAAGCTAATATATAATTATGAAATCATAATTATGCATATAAATAAGGATACATGTTTAAGGATCCTTCAATGATAAGAAAACCATAATTGGATTAATATATATAATCTAGGGTTAACACATGCAAACAATGATATGGAAACTAATGGTCATACAATTGACTATAGTCTGGAATACAACATCAGTAACATCAACCCCATATGACAAGAAGAGTAAGACAAGAAATAATGTTGCACATATCCTAATGAACTAAGCTAAACCCTAAAATGAATCAACTAGGCTTAAGATGATGAAAACATGATGGTGATATGTGATCTTGTCTTGATCAGGGTTTGACCAAGAGTGGTAGTTGAATCCAAGAATATATGATGAGTAGGTTTGTCCTTCTTCAAGGTATGCCATTACCTCTTACTTGGCTTATTATATAGTATGTTTGTATTATATGTGAAGTAAAATACTTGGCATATGATATTGGATGAAATGATTGTTCTTGTATGATATCTTGCTTGATTTTCCATATTTATGGCTATGAACACATGAAACATAAGATATATGATCCATTATATGATAGCACTAAATATCTTTGGTAGAATAGTGCATTGATGAGAGTACTAAATCTCTTTGGCAGAATAGTACATATGAGCACTAAATCACTTTGGTAGAATAGTGCATTTATGAAAGTACTAAATCTTTTTGGCAGAATAGTACATGTGAGCACTAACTCTCTTTGATAGAATAGTGCATGTGGTTGATCAAATTTACATAAAATGGAAACTCATGGTAAAACATGTGTTCTCTTTTGTTAATGAATAGCTTTGTGTAAGTATATGCATTTTGTTATATTTATTTATAATTGCCAAGTAATAATTTTATGTAAGTGTCAAGCTTAGTAATGAGAGGTATTTAAAAAGAAATGTAGGCGTACTCAGTACAATATTCTTAAATATTGTGCTGACATGTACCACATGTAATCTTTTGTTTAGGTTGTGGTTATATGCTCATGTAGATCCATGATAGTTGACAGTTGTGTGGCGAGCTGATGTACATGTGGACCTATTGTCTTAAGATCCTATTATTTACTGGTAGTACATGTATATGTAAAAGTTTGTTATTCAATATGTTATCTCAAAGCTTGTAACAATTTATTATGTAATTAAATGTTGAATAGTGAACATGTGTTGTATGGTTTTATTATTATTTATGTGCATGTGCTACTGTTGTTTCCTTCTAACTTCCTCTAATTTTCTTCTTCTTAGCCTAGTGTGGGGTGTTTAAATTGTATTCTCACTGAGGTGAGGTTTCAATTTGGACGTTACACATTACATTAAGTTGTAGAAAATTTGGGGACGTCACAGGTGGTATCAGAGCATGAACAATAGCAAATCTTGATATTTTCTCACTATGCAACTCAAAACTAAAGAATCTTGAACTTTAAAAAAATATTTAGGGTTAGATTAGTCATCTTAAAGAGACTAGATCTGACCTAGCCTCTAGGTTTGCACCCAGATGTCTGAGAACTAGGTCTAGACTGGTGCTTGTTGTATATCATGACCTTAGATGTCGTTCTTTCCTTGTAGTGCTGTGGTATGGGACGTCACAATATTTGGAAATGGCATACATCGTGGGAAGAGAAACCTTTGGCATATGATGCATCTATGTTTTGGGTAGCTACACCATTGTATACTCTGTTCTCACCCTTTTCACTAGGTGACATGATACTAGACTCTCTACTATGTGTGGGACACTCATTTTGTGGATTTAGTTTTTGATTCCAATCGGATTGAACCTCGAATAGTTTTCTCTGATGCATTTTTTATCAGAGAAAAACTATATAATATTTTATTATATCTGTAAGTAGTACAAAAATGTGTCACCACACATGTACGAGTAGGAGGTGGTCATGCAACTTAAGTGAAAGTGAATGACATCAATCTAGAAGAGAGAGTAGTTCTAAATTAGATGTCTACAGCCTTGCTGGAATACGTGATATATGGAATAGATGGAATAAGATTAGATGAAGATCTAAGATGTATAGAGATGATATAAGATGGTTTGATATGATATATGTTTGTTTTTGAGGACCTGAATTCAGTTTTAAGGATGGAATATAAGTTTTGATGATGCAAGTAATTAGGCTTTTATGAGATAAGATATGTTAAGTTAAGAGAAGTTGTGAGTTAGCATAAGGCTCAATCTCTTTTACAAATCTAGTGTTAGGACCAGTTATAGGGTTAACTCTAGAGAGAGTGAGACACAGAGGGAGAGGGTTTGAGAACCTAAAATCCAAGATATGAGAATTCTTCGAATATTTGTTATGATATGGCCTAAACTAGACTACTCCTAAGTAATTGAGATGCGTTCTTTAATGCATGATTCCTATATATATCTTGAACCCTAGATGTCCTTCGGAGGACCAAACCCTAGAGTTAGAGAGAGGTTGGTTATGTATGCATATGTGAATACGGATATGTGAGAACCTACCATCTGGGTGAGGGAGAGAGAGTCCTAAGACCCTAGAGGAGGTAAAACTATGCTAGTTTCTGTGAAAGCCTCATGCTCGGGTTGGCGGCTCCATGTAGGACTCTAGTAGTGTATATATAATAGAAAGTTTTGAGATGTAGCATGTCTCATGGGTAAATACATATGAATAGAATGTCATAGCATGTTTTCCTTTGTCTTATGTGGCTAGAGCTTGTAAGGCTATCATTGTTGCCAATGAGGTAATGCGAGAACCCTAGCCTAAGAGAGCAAAGATAAAATATATGCATATGAGATACTCATAGAGTTGAGTTATCATAGAGAGACTGATCATGACACCACCGTCGTGATATGGGTTAGGAGAATCTCAATTGGACTAGATAAAGTTTTGATATATGTTTGATTAGGCACTCTTATAAGTTGATTTAGTACAACCATGATATAATATATGTGTTTGCGATCTAAGATTGAGATTTGACATATGGATGTGACATGATGTAATACCTAGACATGGTTTGATAGCTCTCTATGTATAGATAGTTAACCATATACATGAATAGTGACAATAATGATAATATTATAAGGTTAGTGAATGAGTGATGAAATCACAAACAAAGTTTACAACCTAATATGAGGAAATGAAATGAGATCATAATAATGACATATGTCAAGTGGCGTTAGTGTTAGTGCTTAATAAAGATGTTGAATATACAACATAAAGTGTTGATGACACCTTGATGGGTTAACTTTAGTTAACTCCTTTAGAACATGGTGATATGATGTGGGAACCCTAATGCATGAGTAAAGATAAGGATGCAACCCTAACATATGAGATATGTCATGACATTAGCAGAATTTCTAAGCCCTTTTTTTCAATCTTTTATGTTGAGGGGTTCACCCTAGATGCTTGAAAGCTTATAGGAGTGGATAAATAAGTTCTAAACCTCATTTTCTTAGAGATGTTGTACATAAAGTGGTTCCCTACATTTGGGTGAAGACCTTTTGTTTTGTTCTTTTTCGATTAAGATGATGGTTTAATTTTGAGGACAAAATTTCTTTTAAGATGTATATGATGTAATGGACTGGATTTCTAGCTTAATTTTGTGGAAAAATTTTGTTTTAAGGTGTGTAGGATGTGATACAATGATGTTTTGGAATTCTTAAAGACTAATGAGATATAAGAACTCGTGTTTGAGTTATAAGTCAAGAGTTTCAAATGCTTGAATGAAGTTTAGAGGTCATAGAATATGGATTGTATCATTAATGCTCCTTAGTATTTATGTATCTTTTGATGAATTAACTAATTGGTCAAGAAGTGACTTTTTCTTTAGTGAAATGAAGCTTGAGTTATAATAAAGGTATGGTAAAACTTTGATAATGGCTCAATGTTCCTAGAAGAAATTATTTAGGCATGAAAATGATTAAATATGTGTACAATGATATACTGATTACCAAAGTTTGGATCATTTAGAATAGGTCTTGAATTGTGGGAGATGTCACGCTACCATTGACAATTTGTAAATGGCTAGGCATTCCTTTTTATGCCACAGATCTACTATGTGGCCTTGTCCTAACCATATGTATGGGTAGAATCCAACCACTCATAGTGTCTCCCACTCTGCAGTGGTGTAGTTGACGTGAGAAGGCATTAAATAATGATCGCTAATCGTGGGGTGATAGGGGAGGGGAACTCAATGTTCCTTGGATGACTGAGATGTGTAGCTCTAATACTCATTTCAAGTGGGAGGCAACATGAAGTGAGAGATGGAGAAATGGAGGATTCGGGAAAAGCTAGAAGCCTAGAAGGAGGCATAGGAACTCTAACAATCCTCACCTTTTCACCCATGTTCTCCCATGGCAATGAGACTAGGAGGAGGAGCCCATAACATGTATCTCCACCCTGATGTACCATCTAGATGAGAGGGAGAAGAATAGGAAAGCAATGTTTGATTGAGAGTTCAGAGGTACTAGTAGAAGATCTAGCAAACTCCAATTTTGAGTTTGGAAGCAGAGGCCATGTTCCCCCTTTTGCTCCTCCATGGCAGCACCGGTGGTGGTAGGCTCAGAGGTGGGATGATCTGTGGCCACTGGAAGATTGCACCCTTGCTTCTTTGAGCCTACAAGATTCTGAGGACATAGAGGCGTCATCGTCGGAGGATGAGTAGAAAAAGGACATGTCCGATTTGATCATTGGAGCCTAGATGGGACGACGCCTGCGTCAACCAGAGAACAGAGCCTGATAGAGGCAGCAACCTGTAGAAGGGAGAGCAGCGGAGGCTCAGTTGGTGGCTCACCAGAATCTGACCTGGTGGCGCTAACGCCCAGCGAGGAGCGGCAGACCAACGAAGCCAAGTGGCAGACCCTGAAGCGGCGACGGACGCAAGATTACAGTTTTTGGGACTCGTAGGCAAGATGGGTGTTGCATCATAGAAGACGCGTGTAGAAGAAAGAAAATGAGGATCGGGTCTGCAGCCTTGAACCAGACCTAGACCAAATGCGCTCGGCCAACTCAAACAAGCAAATGAGTCGCAACCCTAGTGTCCACGTGGCGGGCTCTCATTGTCCCAAAAAGGTAAAATGCCTAAATCATAGATAAATCATAGAAAATAATTCATTTATCAAAAAATTACAAACAAGATATCAAAATGTTCAAAAAATTGATTAGAACATAGTGGAATGATAATATTAGGCTTTTGATGTAGGAATGTAAGGATTATCATGTAATTTGTGAAATGCTTATATCATGTGTTATAAAAAAAATGATGGATAAAAATTATTAGAATATGTCATTAAGTCTATAATCATGTTTAGAATTTATTTGATGTCATAAATTATAATGTTGATGCAAGAAATCATGTAATTTGCTCCATATGTCTAATTAGGGCTAATAACCCTAGTTAATGTGCAATAATTGTAAAGATGCCCAAGAAATCCTGAAAATTGTAAAGTAAGCTTATATCAGTAACTAGAAGCTAATATATAATTGTGAGATCATAATTACACATATAAATAATATTACATGTTTAAGGATCCTATAATGATGAGAAAACCCTAATTAGATTAATATATATAATCTAGGATTAATACATGTAAACAATGATATGTAAACTAATGGTCATACAATTGACTATAATATAGAATACAGCATTAGTAACATCAACCCTAGATGACAAGAAGAGTAAGATGAGAAATAATGATGAACATATCCTAATTAACTAAGCTAAACCGTAAAATGAATCAACTAAGGTTAAGATGATGAGAACTTGATGGTTATATGTGATCCTATATTGATCAGGGTTTGACCATGAGTGGTAGTTGAATTCAAGAATATATGATGATTAGGTTTGTCCTTCTTTAAGGTACACCATTACTTCTTACTTAGCTTATTATATAGTATGCTTGCATTATATGTGTGGTAAAATACTTGGCATATATTATTTGGAAGAAATGATTGTTCTTGTATGATATCTTTCTTAATTTTCCATACATATGGCTATGAAAACATGAAACATAAGATATATGATCCATTATATGATAGCACTAAATTTCTTGGGTAGAATAGTGCATCGATGAAAGTACTAAATCTCTTTGGAATAATAGTACATGTGAGCACTAAATCTCTATGGTAGAATAGTGCATTTATGAAAGTACTAAATCTCTTTGGCAGAATAGTATATGTGAGCATTAAATCTCTTTGGTAGAATAGTGCATGTGGTTGGTCAACTTTACATATAATGGAAAGTCATGGTAAAACATGTGTTCTCTTTTTTTAATGAATTTCTTTGTGTAAGTATATACCTTTTGTTATATTTATTTATAATTTCCAAATAATAATTTTATGTTATTGTCAAGCTTAGTAATGTGAGGTATTTAAAAAGAAACATAGGCATACTAAGTACAATATTCTTGAATATTGTACTGACTTATACCACATGTAATCTTTTGTTTCGGTTGTGGTTATATTCTCTTGAAGATCCACGATAGTTGATAGTTGTGTGGCGAACTGATGTACATGTGGACCTATTGTCTTAAGATCATGTTGTTTAGTGGTTGTACATGTATATGTAAAAGTTTGATGTTCAATATGTAACATCGATTGTTGTAACAATTTATTGTGTAATTATATGTTGAATGGTAAACATGTGTTGTATGGTTTTATTATTGTTCATGTGCATGTACTACTAGTATTTCCTTCTGACTTCCTTTGATTTTCTTCTTCTTAGCCTAGTGTGGGGTGTTTAAATTATATTCTCACTGAGGTGAGGTTTCAATTTGGACGTCACACATTAGATTAAGTTTTAGAATATCCAGGGATGTCACAATTTATCTCATGATACCCAAGATTCATGACCAAATCATGTATAATATTTTTCATCTATAATAGTACATGAGATGAAGTATCATATGTTAGCCACACAACTAGAATATTTTCAGTTTATTACCCTTAGTTCGGTTTCTCTGGAATAACCAGGGTGGTCCATTTTCCCCGATGACATAATTATCACATCATTACATCCCTTCTCTCAAAGAAATCCCTTGGAGACTTCCTCAGAGAGATCATTCATCCAATGGAAAAAAACATATGGTGTTAATACAATGAACACCAATATGATGAACAAACAAATCTTCAGAGAAGGATTGTAACTTACAATCTTATCTACCACTGCCTTTGCCTTGTCACTAGTAATAATACTAGTTTTTTCCATTCCATCTCTTTTACATAGTTGTTCTTTAGATATCTTTTATGTAACTAGATCTAAATGTTTCTCATCGATCTGACCTATGATTATTCAAGGAGTACTTAATAGATCTACATGGAATTCTACAACACCTACAAGAGCATATCTTTAAACAAAATTCAAACTTACCATTTCTTACCCTAGGCCAATGTATCCCTTATGAAAAATCCTAGAGAGATACTTATTCTCTGATGATAAATCTCACCCAACATTACTTCTTATGTACTTAACTTAACAAATAAAACAAAAAATGTTAGTTTCACCACCACATTATACATAAATGCAATTTAATTGGAATTCAAAAACTAAGAAGTAGAAGAATCATGTTTATGAGAATTGAAGAGTAATTGAACAACATTGCTTAAGTCTAAGTAGAACTAGAAATAATTAATATAATCGGGGTAAGCTCTTTACTTAACTAACTCATCACAAAATCACCCCATTGCTCAAGAGTTATAAAATCAAACTATTTTTGTGTGTGTTTGCATATACTCCCATCTTCCTCACTTGGGACCATTTATGATAAGATAGATTTCAATTTCACTCCATCTATCATTGTCTCTTCGTATCACCCACTTCTTTCTACTAGATCTAATAAAAATACACTCTACAAAAAATGAAGAATATGAATGCATAATAAATGAGTTTTATATACTATATTTTGTTTTTCAGTATCAAATAAAGAAAGAGAGAAAATAAAAGTATCAATGTCTACATACTCACCTCAACATCTTCCCAACTAGGGCCCTTAAGACCTTTTTACATATCATTTGGAACTATAAATGCTAATTGGAACCCAATCACATGATGCAACTCCTGTATAACTATTGAAAATATTTTGGGTTTTCCCAATTGGTTGTCCATGTGAATTTCATTAATGGATTTTGTTGTGCTTTATGTCTCTTTCTAACAACCTTAGATATCGATGTCCATGATTTTTCATCCTTAAGTTCTCTTCATGGGAAAAGATATCTACAACAATAGAAAAAAGATAAGAACTACAACATAAGTATGCAAAACACTAAAAACATTTGATCATATAAAAATCAAGTAATAATGTCAAAATGCTATATAATAATGAGAATGAAAAACAAAATTATTCAAAAAATTCATCCTTGTAGATGAAAACACTACTTACTCTCACTTGTACATGCATTGTGTTTTAGGTTTGTTAACACTGACTTATTCAAAAACTGTCCCAACAATGTGATCATCTCTAGAAAAAATTTCTTGTTCATTAACATTAGCATCATCATTTGCATACATAGATGGAATGACTCTAGAAAAGGAGGTTTATTCCTCTAAATTGACTATCATAGTCCAACTGATATTAGTTTTTCTTGTTAAATAGAAAACATGTTTTTGTCTGTAATGTCATTTTAAAGGGATTGCATTCACATCCCTCCCTATCTAGATTCATAAAGTGCAATCCATCATCCGGATGTACACCCTTGCCATTTTCAACCCACTTGCAATTAAAAATAGGAACCATGAATTTTTTTAATCCAACATGTATATGTTGTGGATTACTCCATAATAGGCATGTCACACCAATTTAGATTTTTCTCTTTAGCACTAGAAATGTGCAAAGCTCCAGATACCACACATTTTTCATAGTGCTCTTATTATCATGGGATTTCATATAGAAAGTGTACTTATTGATAAAATAGTTAGAAAAAGACAACATTGTTGTTTTAGGCTTCATAGATAACCATTTCAAGGTCTTTGAAAAGGTTCCTAGTGATCGAGCAATCAGTGTAGCGAGACAATTATTTAACCATGTGGAAAAAGAGAAGATGTTATTTACTTATATCCTTCTCATTCTTTGATTAAAAATGGATGTGTAAATAATTCATTTGTTCTTCTACATGGTGTACCACCTCAGTGATATTTCGAAAGACATACACATGTGATAAGTATAATGGGTTAGTAGATAGTCCTTCCAACATAAATCCTATATTGCCCTATCCTTCAATTTTTCTAGCATGTCATGATTTAGGAAGACCAATTGCTTCAATTTTTGGATAAGAACTAGGCAAAAAATTCAATATCATCTTCTATTATTTAGTTTTCCACCATACAACTATCTAGTTGATATCTATTTTTCAGATACCCTTTTAATATCTTGCTGAAGTGCTCGATCATGTAAATCCAATGTAGATACACAGACCACAAAATTTGACCCCACTAACCAAGTATATAGTCAAATGAATCATTTCATAAAAGAACGAAGGAGGGAAGTACATCTCAAATTGACACAAGGTGAGGATGGTATGATATTTAATGAATATAGAGTCTCAGGCTCAATGTCTTTGTAGCATAATGCATTGAAAAATATACATAGCTTAATGATTTGAGTTCTAACCTGCTCAAGATAAATGGAACAAAATAGCCAATGGCAAGAATTATTGCATTAATATGTGGCAATCATGTGATTTTAAGCCCAATAGTTTAGAATCTTTCATAGCCACATATTTACTCATATTTTAAATAATATCCTTATGGAAACTCAACTCCATTCAAGAATCCACAAATGATGGCATTTTCAACATTTGAAAAGTTATAAAACGCTAGGGCCAAGAATATTGTCTGACTTCCCTTTTTTGTGGGGCCAATCTATCTCGGATTCCCATGTTAACCATGTCTAGAGTTTCTTTGACATCATCTTTTTTCTTCAGTGGCATATTGAGCAATGTACCATATAAGATATCGCATATGTTCTTCCTATATTCATCACATCTAAACAAAGAATATAGATCTTCTTGTGGAGACTTTGGAGAATTAGAGATTTTGTCTTTTTCTAAATTTTAGTTTAAATTGTTTTACCATAGTAAATATTTCCCAACTATATATTGGCTTTTGAGAACTATCTAGTTATATTATTCCATTAAAATATTTATTCACCCTATGACAATTACAACCCTTGGGAAAGAACCTACAATGTCCAAGATAAACAATTTTCTCCCATGTTTCAATTGGAAGATTGATGTGTCCTCTTCGTGAATAGGGAAACCAAGGTGCCCTTTAATATTGTAACTAGGTAGATTATCGTATGCTAGAAAATAGTTTATCCTATAAAATATCATATCCCTCATATTAAAATACTCTCGTATGTGTGAATCATACAAGTATACACCCTTGACTCCTGATCACTGATTGCTATCTACTTTTCGTAGGATATTTTATTATGAATTCCATGAATATTTACTCATTTTGATACTATCGGTGCATGGTTAAGCATTATTAGCATGTGACACATATTTTCATCTAATATTATCTATTTTTACTATGGAAACTTTTGATTCATCATGTTTAATTGAATTTATGTTGTTTAATCTTGAATTTCAGGTATTTTGACATGTCCTGAGTCAGCTTGGTGCTACGAACAGGTGTCGATGGTACCGACATTATAAGAAAAAAAAATTGGCATGAATGAAAGATGCTTGATGGTGTAGAACACAACTTTGGTACTACTAAATTTTTGGACAGTAATGCATCCAAAGAATCTCAATTCCACCAACCTATTGTCGGTGGTATCGACTATTAAATGGAAAAATCGTCAAGGAAGACAGAGAGAAACTCAGTGCTATCGATGCCTTCATAGGTAGTACTAACACTTTTGGAGAGTTGCAAACCTAGTAGAGGAATCGATGACACTGACTTCCTATCAGTGGTACCTACTTGGAATGGTCAGACGAGATTAAAGATCATGATTAATCTAACGACCATGACTTAGTGACGCCCTAAGGTTTTCATATGACTAAGAGGAAGTGCGGCCAGACGTAATCATCATTCTTTGGTTCATTGTTTGACTGTGGAGAGCAGGGTGAAGAAAAATGAGAGTACAAAAGCTAAGTTTTGGATGATTTGAGCACCTTCGATGGATAGATTTGTAGTCATACGATAGCAAATCTCCACATTCATTAGAGGGAGTCATTCAGATCATTTTCTCAATGGGTTTCCATTAATTATTTGATATTTTCCTCATCTTTTCCTCTTCCCTCTATGTGTATGACAATAACAATCACGAGGGGCTAATCCCCTAGTTCCTTAGGACTCGTGAGTAGCCTGGTTATGCATTATATTTGACATTATGTGTTGATATATATTTCTTCCTAATTTTTGGATCCAATATTATGATTGCATATGAATTAACCATTCCTGATCAACATATCTATTTTCTTAGATCATTAATTTCTTTGAGAGAGGGATTTAGAATTATAAATGTCTTAGTATTACACATTTTATATCACTCCTCAAGATTGGGCTAATGATTGTGAAGTAAATAGCCTAGAGGATTCGTTAAAGCACCTAACTAATTGTTAAATCACTACGAGAGTGGGGTTTATAATAGATTAGGTAGTGAATTACATTGCAAGAGTGTGTAACTCTTTCTACAGGTCCCTTGCTCCCGATTTAGGAGAAATAAATATTGATAAATGATGTTAGTTGCAATTTGAACCATAAAAAAATGTATTCCTAAGAAATCCATTCCATTTGTGACCACAACCTTTTTAATTTAGTTTTAATTCTTACATTTAGTTAATTACTCAATCAATCACCTATTTCACTAGGTCTAGTTGATTGAGGCATAGTTAGTAGTAGTCTCTAGATACATTTCCATGAGTTTTATACAGGAGCCTCACATACCTATATTACTTGATGTGTGCACATGTGTTATATATATGTAATAACCATACATCATGTTTTGGCATCGTTGTCAAGGAAACGACAATACAACATTATGAGTGTTGTAACTGACCACTCTAGGACACACTTTTATTTCTTCTTTTATCATTATTAATTTTATAATTCCAATCTCCATTAAACCACTAGTATCTAGTTCTCACATTTTTATATTATTTGAAGGTAATAGTGCACAACTCAGATCAAGACAATTGATTACAAAGAATCAACTCCATAGAGTACTAGCCAAGAGGAGCTCTTGTACAAAGCAAGGGAATATGATAGTTCTATGGGAGGACTTCTTCAAACTCCCCCACCACAGACAACATAACCAGTGCAAGATGATATGGGAGATGGTAACATGATAGCTAAGGAGAAAACTATCTGGGAAATGATCAAGGGTACATTAGCCACAACGCAATTGGGACTCGTTGTGAAGCAGGAAGTAAATTTTGGCAGCTACAAAGTTGATCCAGGTCTCATGGAACTTACAAAATCACATGTGTTTCATGGACATGGTATAGAGGATCCTATGTCTCAATTCAAAACTTTCATGGAAAGCTATGATATATTGAAGATTCATAGGGTTCCTATGACAATAATTTATCTTAAGTTATTTTCATACTCACTGGTAGATAAGGCAAATGATTGGTTCTTAAGCCTACCCTTTGAACCTATATCCACCTAGAAAAGAATGATTGATACCTTCTTAGGATGTTATTTCCCTCCATACAAGAAACATGACCTCGTTGATTGAATCTAAAATTTCCACAAGAAAGCAAAGGAGTCTTATAAAGAAGCATGGGAGAGATTCTAAAATATGTTGAGGAGAGTCCATCATAATGGGATTAACCAATATAGATAGGAAAAGACATTCTACTACAAACTACACGAAGGAGAGAGACCAACATTTGATAGTGTAGGATTAGGATTCTTTCTAAACAATAAGGCATCCAGGTGCCACAAAATCTTGAAGAAAATGGTTAAAAATCAATGGTGGGCATAGGAAAGAGAAACTCTAGTAACTGTTAAAAGTGTCAGAGAGTCCAAAGGAATCACAACATTGAATCCGAAGATGGACAACCTTGCCAAGAAATTAGATAAGAAATTAGGAAGCTCATCTGGAGGCAAAGAAGAAGAATTTAAGCATATGAGAAAAAAGAACTATAGGGGAGGTAATGAATATTTATTGAGGAAGGATCTTAAATTATCATGGAATGATCCCAACAATTTTTAGTAGGACCCACCTCAAGCATAATACGCCAAGCCACAACAAGACAATGCACAATAGTAGTACCAGTAGGATAGGGGACCCAACAAGATAGACTGCATAGAGGACATGCTAGGAAAGTTGGTTACATAGAATAAGAAAATCATAGGCCAAACACAGAGGGACGTATAAAGTCAAGAGGCCTAGATCCAAATCATAGAAAACTAGATTTCTTAAATAGAAATAGAAGTTGCATCTTTGAAGATACCAAGATAGTAAGGATCCCCTACAAATACTAACATTCCATCTACTAACTAGTAGGTGAAACTAATGTTACTCAACATTGATAAGAAATTGTTGAATGAATAAAATATTAATTAAGAAGAAAATGACAAGGCTAGTGACATAAGATCAATGTCATCTAGTGATTCCCTTGAGCCAGACAACACACAAGAGGAGAATGGACCAGCAGAGGAAACTGAAGAGCCAAAGGAAACCAAGGAGTCATATGTTCCACATCATTAGATGAAGACGGTGACTCCAATACCATTCCCCAATAGTTTGAAGGAAGAGAAGTTTGACAACCAATTCAAGAAGTTTCTAGGCACTTTTAGGAAACTTCATGTCAACATACCTCTTGTAGATATAATACATTCATATGGAAATTTTTTTAAGGACATAATCAACAAAGAGAGGAGGATAGTTGATTCATATGTAGTGGTATTGAAGGAGGAAGTTAGTGCACTTATACAGATGAAACTTCCACAGAAGATGCAAGATCTGGATTTCTTTAATATACCATGATACTTCAGCAAGGATACTTTTGGTGAATATTTATGTGATTTTGTGGCAAGCATAAATATCATTCCCTTGACAACATTCAAAAAATTGGGGTTGAAGGAATCTAGGAAGAGCAACATGATGTACAATTGGTTGATAATTTAGGGGTGAGACTATTGGTATCTGTTAGGATGTTTTGTTCAAGCTTGACAAATTCATTTTCCCAGCAGATTGCGTAGTCATGGAAATGTAGGATGACCATGGGAATGAGCTTCTCTTAGGAAGGCCATCCCAAACTACAACAAACATGATCCTGGGAATGGGAAGAGGAAAACTGACATTGGGAATTTAGGATGAACTCTTTGAAATAAAGATGTTAGACTGTAAACCAAAGGAATATCAGAATTCACATTGCCACATGTTACAACAGTTGAACAATGAAGTGTCCTTATTTATGGTGAAGTAATTTCTCGATATGGATTACGATATGATGAAGGTGCAAAGAGGCACTTTGGAAGTGGATATTTTGGAGCATACCAAGGAAGTTTCTTTAGTAAATGCAATAAAGTATCATGATTAGTTTGAGGAGGAAGAATACCCTATGACAATTGAAGAGGAAACATCTTTCACTGTCAATCAAGCATATCTACAACTACCATTAAAGGTGTGCATCATGAACTTGGTGGATGATTACACTTATTATCATTCGCTCGAGGAGTGTGTCTTTTTTCTTAAGTCATTACCATACTTGTACTCTAGGCACTACAAAGATTTGGGACTGCCTCCTCCACCATTGATCCCGTTGTTGTTATGTCCCTGAGAGCTTGATCTGAAGTTGCTTCCTCCAAATTTGAAGAATATTTTCTAGGCAATATACAAAAAGCTCATGGTCATCATCTCATCTTTGATGAGCATGCATGAGGAGAAGCAACTGCTAGTTGTGCTAAAGAACCATCAGATAGCATCTAGGTGGTCCATTGCAAACATCAAGATGATATCTCCTAGCATTTTCCAGCACATGGTTAGAATTGAAGAAGGAGCCAAACTGATGGTACAACCTCAGTGGCATCTCAATCCAATCATGATAGAGGTAGTAAAGAAAGAGGTAGTGAAGGTTCTATCAAAAGGTATAATTTATGATATTTTTGATTCAAATTGGGTAAGCCCAACCCAGGTTGTTCCAAAGAAAGGGGAGATAATGGTCACCCCAATTCATCAAGTGTGTTGATTTAGACTAGTCTAGTGACCTGTTGGAGAATGTGTATTGATTATCGCTGATTGAATGTCGCCACGCTAAGAGATCATTTCCCTCTTCCTTTTATCGAGGAAATCCTTGAGCGGCTTATCGGACGCTCTCATTTTTATTTTCTAGATGGGTAATGTAGGTACAATCAATTTCTATTGAACCACGGGATCAAGAGAACTCTACCTTTACTTACCCCTATGGGACTTTCACTTACTGCCGAATGCCTTTAGGCTTTTATAACGCACCAACTACTTTTTTGGGATGTATGCTCACCCTTTTTTCAGATATGGAAGAATGTTGTATCAAGGTATTTATAGATGATTTTTTCTATACATGGAGAATCTTTTAAGGATTCTCTTGCCAGTCTAGATAAGGTTATATAAACGTGTGAAGACACTCACCTTGTTCTTAATTGGGAAAAATGCCACATGATGGTGAGTGAGGGGATATTTTTGGGACACAAGGTGTCCAATAGAAGAATGTAAGTCGATCTGGTGAAGATTGAAGTGATCTCTAAAATTCCTCCTCCACCATCAATGAAGGGGGTTAGGAGTTTCCTAATACACACTGAATTTTATCGACTTTTTATAAAAGATTTTTGAAGATTGCTAAATCTCTTCTGAATTATTAGAGAAACATGTTCATTTTAATTTTGATGAGAGGTGTTTAAAGGCTTTTGAGGTGTTGAAGGAAAAATCGGTCTCTACAGTCGTGGTACAACCTCCATATTAGAGCCAACCATTTGCACTAATGTGCAACTCATTGGACTATGTAGTAGGGGCTATTTTGGGACAACACAAAGATAAAGCCCATGTTTTAATTTATTTTGTGTCAAAAATCCTGAATGATGCCCAACCTACACTACAACCAAAAAAGAGCTTTTGGATGTGATGTTTGCTTTTGAATTTTTTTGTCAATATTTGATTGGGGCCAATGTGAAAATTTGGACCAATCATCCAACAATAAAATATTTGTTGCTGAAGAAAGATGCCAAGCCTAGATTGATACAATGGATTTTTCTTCTACAGGCATTTCATATAAAAATAAAGGGTAAGGCTAGAACAGAAAATGTGGTTGTTGATCATTTATCCGGGTTAGATAGAGTGGATGAGAAGGATTTAGCAATACCCATTGTATAGGAGTTCTCTGATTAATAGTTGTTCACCATGCAAAACTAAGACTCGTGGTTTGCAAACATTGTAAATTATTTAGCATGTGGCCAGTTACCAGAAGATTGGGGGTATCAAGATAAGAAGGAGTTTTCCCACTCCTTGAGATTTGACAAGTGGGATGACCCAATATTACTCAAACAATGTAGCGATGACATTTTGAGAAAGTGTGCCTGAATGTTAGTTTGAGAGAATATTGGCACATTATCACTTTCTACCCGCTGGGGACACCACACCAGCTCAAGGATGGTGACCAAGGTTTTAGAGAGTGGATTCTATTGGGCATCACTATTTAAAGATTCTTATTATTTTGTATGAAATTGTGATGCATGTCAGCGAGCATGAAATATATCTAGGAGACGTGAAATTCCCTTGAACATTTTTTAAGAAGTACATGTGTTTGACTTATGGGGGATTGATTTTATTGGAACTTTTGTGTCTTTTAATTATAACATATATATTCTTCTTGCTGTGGACTATGTTTCCAATTGGGAGGGAGCAATTCTAACTCACACCAATGATGCAAAGGCGGTTTGTAGGCTTGTGAAAAACTACATTTTTTGTAGGTTTGGGGTGTCAAGAGTGATGATAAGTGATGGGGGATCTCACTTAACAAATAAGAAATTTGGAGCTTTATTGAGTAAGTATGGAGTGAGGCATAAGGTAGGAACCCCATACCATCCCCTGACCCAAGGTCAAGCTGAGGTGTCTAATAGAGAGATCAAGAAGATTTTAGAAAGCACAGTCTCAACAAGTAGAACCATTTAGAGCATGCAATTGAATGAAGCTATATAGGCATACAAGACAACCTATGAAACAACTATAGTAATAGCCCCATTTATGTTGGTTTATAGGATGGTGTGTCATTTGCATGTAGAGTTGGAACATAAAGTCAAGTGGGCATTTACAAAGATGAATTATAATCTAGATAGTTTAGGAAAGAAGCACATGTTGGAGATAAATTAATTGGATGGGCTTAGGCTAGATTCCTATGAAAGTTCTAAGATATATAAGGACAAAACTACAAAATGCCATGACTGCCACATACTTCACAGAGTGTTTACTCCAAGACATTAGGTATGTTTGTTCAATTTGAAAATGCAATTACACCCTAGAAATTTAAGATCTAGATGGAGTGGCCCATATGTGGTGGTTAAGGCTTTCCCTCATGGTGCATTCGAAATTGGTGATGGGGCTGAGTCATTTCTCATAAAATGGGTAGTGTTTGAAACATTACTATGGGGGAAGTTAATTCTTGAATAAGAAGAGCTGAATTTCCTTGAGATTTAGTGAATCTTGGATACTTTGATTGTCGATCTTAGGACGTAAAACAAGGGTGCTTGTTGGGAGGCAATCAAACCTTCTTTGTTTATTATTTGTTTTTGTCCCTTACATATTTTTAGGAGTTTCATTGGTTAAATTGTGCATTCAACTTACCATAAGTCTTGCATATATTTAAAAGGTACCGTGATCATCTATGTTTGATGGGTAGGTAGTAGAAAATTTGGTACCACTGGTACCCTAGTCAGTGGCTCCAATGGGAATGTGCATTTTCATAGGAAAACTCATGAACATTTTGGTACCATGGACTATAAAATTTTGTAGCACCAAGTCGGCACCGAAAAAATCACAATGATGAGAGCGAACAACTCAGTACCACCGACACCCAAGTCGATGTCACCAAATCTTTGCAGAGCCAATTACTATGCATGATTGGTAATACTGGAAACTAGTTGGTAGAATCAACACCTATACATGCTTGAGGTTCGAGATATCAAGACACCACTCGAGATCACTGAGAAATTGAAGGAGTCGATACCATCAACACGAATAGTTGGTGGAACTAGCACTTTTTGTAGTAGCAGCCGAGATGCATCTCGGTACCACTAACACATTCATGGATGGTACTGACACAAGAAAATACGAAATATTTGGATATCAAAATCAATGAACCAGATCATGTCTATCTAGCGGTCGGTGGTACTGATCTATCGAATCATACCAGATGTTGGTACCACTGACGTGGCATCGATACTACCAACGTGGAGCCATCCATGTGTCGATACATCAATAGACACGAGTAGTTGGTGCCAACGAATGATACTGACACACATAGATTGGGGGATGAGTCAGTGCTATCCACACTTCCTGTCAGTGGTATGGACACAAATCATTAGTCCAAATCACATGCATGCTATAAAAGGAGAGGTGTGGGTTGTGATTCAAACACACCCACACCATCTCCTTTGCATATACAGATCCACCAGAGCTCCATGAGAGATAGAGTCTTTCCTGTATTGTTGTCTTAATCTCTCTCTCCTTGGATCAATGGCTACAAGGAGGTCATCTTCATTAAGTGGAGGATCCAACCAGATGGTGCCCATGTCGATACACATGAATGTTATCAATGAGTATCAGAAGAATATGTTCACAAACTTAATGAAGAGAGAGATCATACCCATGAGTTATGGTGACCAGGCCTTCCTCAACAGCATGAGCTACACTGAGAGTCTTCATCAAGATTGCTACCCAAGCCATGCTGGGTGATCACCCTTTTATTGGCCCACCTACCAGGAGGTCATTTGTGAGTTCCTAGCATCTTTTGAGGTTTTGTGCATCCCCAAGCACCAGGAAGGCTAGGAGAAAGGATGGGTGCACTTGCGCCTTTACAACACCATCCACCATTTCACACTAGCAGACTTCAATTTGATTTATTGGGGGGCAGTAGGGGATGTGTGCTTCACCCGTGGCATCTTCGCCTTCACATGGGAATGGAGGCTCATGATGGAATAACTGCAAGGATTCACCATCAATTATCCATCATGGATATCAAGAATCCATTCACATAGATTTTACATCAATATCTCACCAACAACATCTTTTTTAGGTCTACACAATGGCAAGGGAAGGTGCAACAAGTTGGTCTTTTTGTTCTTTGGGAATCCTTGTCCTAAGGATAAGATGAAGTCGACCTCAACTCTTTCTTGTTGTAACATATGCTCACAGTAAATTGTCAGGTGTAGAGGAAGCCTCCAATTCATTCCGTTTGGGTCATTTCGCCAGTGGCGCTACACCTCAACCTCGACCTCTCCAAATCCAACAATTTGAGGACCTCCTCCAAGCTAGATTTCAATCACTTCAAGAGGTCTCATCTAGCCAAAAAGTATGAGAACAAGGTATTTGCATGTTGCATGATGGATGATCAGCTACAGGAAAGGGCTCTCCCTCACCCCATCTTCTATCTACAAGGGGTGCACTTCTTGAGGTGTCATATGGAGGATATAGAAGCAGTGTCGGAGGAGCAAGATGACCCCAAGACAAAATTCTTTGGGGAAGCTGACAAGGAGGAGGATACATGCCATTCACTCAATGGCAGGTCATTACCAATCTTCACAAAGATATGGAGCATCAAGCTCTTCCGCTCCACCACCTGCACAAGAAGAAGATTCTTTTCGTTTGGTCAATTTGTATGGGATACTATAGTCAATTCAACATGGACATAAAAAACAACCAACCACCTTGGAAGAGATCCACGACATTCTAGGGTGGTTTCTTCAGAAGAATCATGCCATTTATGATAATGAGTGCCTTCTCCTGGCCAACCAGGAGAATATCCACACTCGCCTGCAATAGATTGAGCATTAAAATAAGCCATTCTATTATCACTACTGGATCTAGGGGTAGTTTTCCAATTATCCACAACCACCAGAGATGCCAACTCATCCACCTAGCTTCACTGGCACATTCTACCCAACTGATCCAAACATGATGCCACTACCATTCTAATTTAGTACCACTATTCCACCTCTTTGATTGGATTCTGGATATGAGGACATAGTCATATTCAAGCTTAGGGGGGTGTTGTAACAACTTTATCTTTTTGTTTTTATTTAGATGTTTTAGCTTTTACACTATTTTGAATTTGTAGGATCCACAAATATCTCGTGTAATTGTGGAGCAAAAGTATCATGATTTTTACCTTCATCATAGAGTGAGATTTTTTGCTTTTGCAATGAAAATTGAAATTTTCATATCTTTGAAAGCTTACTTGAAAATTCTAAAGGCAGCATCACCTAGAGGAAGAGTATGGGTTAGTCAACTTGAGGACATTTAACATGAATCAAAAGACTTGAGTTATCCATGAATAGAGTATGAAGGTGTGGTTTGATCCTGAACCAATCAAACAAGTAATGAGAACTAAAATGGAAATCTTAGAAATAAACTCTAAAGTGTACCATGTTTATAGGTTTATAGGGTAGGGACATATCATAGCTTACAAAAGGCATTGTTTTTTAATCATGTGATTACAACTATTTTCATACATTTCATTCACCACCTTAAGATGATCAAGTAACCTGAATTGTTTCCTCTTGATTGTATTGCATAGCATGATAGGTGACATGATAGTTAGTTTTCCTTTATTGCACTAGTTTTATAATGAAAAATTTAGTTTCATGACAACAAAATAATGTAGATTGCATATTCAATGCATCATTCAATCTTTCATCATGTACTTATGTTGTTTTCTTCTGAAAATAAAGTGAAAGGGTACACATCCATACCTCTCCAAATAAAAGAAAAACAAGTTTTTGTTCAACCAATTGGGTACTGAAGCCCAAGAATACTCTTCAACCATGCTAAAATAATAAGAAAAAGAAAAAAATATTGAGTAAATAGGGAGAAAAGGATGCCTTAAACTCAATTTTGAATTTTACTTCAGAAGGAGATGAAAACAACTACATTATTTATTCTTTTACTTCATTCTCATCACTCTGATGAGTTCTTCAGTGCATGCATCATTCCACCCAAATAGTAGGCATTAGGATCCATGCATTTCTCATTTCCTTCATTTTATAGGTTCGCCATGTTTTATTTTTACATAACTGATTATGATGTTACTTGTGATTCTTCATAAGACACCTACTTCATTCCATCCATTGCTCTTTATAGCAGGCCACATATATGATTGATCCCCTCATTCACTCTTATAAGGGGAACTCTTTCCAATTAGTTTGGGAGGTAGAAAAGATTAATGTAGATAGGGAATCACATGATGCACCAAGAAAACTCCCTATTCACTATGATATAATCTTCTCTATTGATAGTGTTTCATTGATCTAAGGCTAGACATCTTTAATGAACATTTTTTATCACTAGGGAGCAGTTATTTGTTCAGTGGTTCATAAGGGTCGGTTTGGACTGCCAATGGGGATAGTTGAGAAATGTAGTTCATGTTTTTTGTCATTTTGTTGACTTATCTCAAATATATTCAAGGGTAGTGTTGCTCTAGGGTGAGCAACATTTAAACATAGGGGATTTTGATCACTAATTATTATCTACTTTTCACAAGCTATTTTATGTTGTATTTCATACATGTTTGCTCATTTTGATACTATTTGTGCATGGTTTATCATTATTAGCATGTGATAGATATTTTCATCAAATATTATCTATTTTCACTATTGTATATTGACGTGTATTTTACTACGCGCTTAAACGCAAGTATACGCGTCGAGTAATATAGGCCTTGTGAGGCCCGAGTCGAACTCAGGGATACGTGAATTATTGGAGACTTTTACTAACTAATCGCAATCATCTAGACCGATTAACAAAGTAGGGTTTTGTTGTTCAAATAAAAAGAAAATAAAAATCAAACAAAGAAAACAATCGATTAAAGGTTAATTTAATCAATAAAAAGGGATATCTTTAGGATGGCGGTTTCACCACAGGTCAACATTGTATTAGATTTCATATAATTCCTCACACTTCTCTCTCTATCCGGGTAGTGGCCTGAATTGAGAAGTACCCACTGTCGTGGTGTAATCCACTACTTAGATTTAGGTTGATTCCATCGTCATAGTAATCATTCCCCTAAACTAAGCGCATTAAGATCGGTCCCTCAGTTCCCACCATTAATTTTACAACTCCTTTGTCAAGGGTTTTATTAATTAATGTAGAATTCGTTTCTTTTCAACCGTTAATCCTTCTGTCGAAGTGATTAAGGGCATTAATTTATTATTATGGTGATCAAGCATAACAATAGCAATAGAGAAAACGAATTTATACCACGGATATGAGAGAAAAATATGAATTATCAATATAAAATCATCATACAATGTATCCCCGGGCTACTCCCGGTCCTAAAGATTGAGGGTTTTAGCCTCTCATGTTCATCTTACACAAATGCATGGTAGAAATTGGGGAATTCATAAGAAAAACGTGAAATAGATGGGAAAACCCCTGAACGGAGAGGAACCGGTGGATCCTTGGCGTAGAACACAAGCTTTCCCCGCCTGTCGGTGGTGGAAATTGTCTTCGGCAGCGTCCGAATCACCCGGGATGAGCTTCTCGGCCTCCGTTCTCCTTTCTCTCCTCCTCGGCACTCGTGCAATCAAAAAATGAGATCCCCCTCGGTCTGGGCGGCCGTCATTAGGTATAAGTCCCTAATTAGGTCGTCAAATAACAACAGCCGTCCGATCGGAATCAAAACACATCCAACGCATATCTGCCGGCGTCGATACCATCGACGCGGGTCGATGGTATCGACCCGGCGGATTAGCGGCAGCTTTCCTTTCTTTTATTCTGAGCGCCTGTGGTGATCTCGATACCATCGACTTGGGTGTCGATGGTATCGACTCCTTTAGCATCGGTTGTTGTCGTTTAGCGACGCTGTAGCTCTCCTTGTGTCGATGGCATCGACTTGCGTCGATGGTATCGACTTCATCCTTGCCAGCAGCCTGGAGACATCTCGATGCCATCGACTTGGGTGTCGATGGTATCGACTCTGTATTGCTCTTCTCGGCTGACAACCTGTGGTTTGGTCGATGGTATCGACATCCGTCGATGGTATCGACGGATGTAGATACTTGTTTTTCCTGAAATTGTACAACAAGACCAAATAAATCCACACGATTTATGATAAGATGATCAATAATGCTTAAAATAATGAAATAAAGGGGATTTGATATAAAATGATGGCAAAGACCAAATAAAGTGAATTATGCAATAATATCCATGAAAATGAGTAATTAAGGCACAAAACACATATGAAAAAGGTCTATAAATGCGACTCAAAATCATCGCATCAAACTCCCCTAAGCTTAAACATTGCTCGCCCTCGAGCAACTAATCCTTAGAATAGAATTGCGAATGTCAACTAACAATCAAAACACCAACCCACCTCACAAATGACTCCCACTGGACGTTCTCAAACCGGCCTACCCTAATCACAGAACAGTAATTACCCTATAGGCGACAATAACCATCAATAAAAGAAATTATCCTTCAAACTGATGAACACTATCACATAAGGCAGTTATCATAATAAAGTTCGCCGATTCAGCCATGGTGCATCTTGTGATCACCTACTCTACGTTGCTCGCCCTAACTACCATCTACATGGAAGCAGTTCTCCTGATAAACATGAGTGAGGAGAAAATCACGGTGGCCTACCAATCCGAGCAACGGGTGGATGGAATGGGTGGTTCATGGGAGAATTTGGAAGTATTACACAGTTTCAAAATGCATATAACAAAATGCCCTACATGATGCAAATGCACATTAAGAATGCCCTACTGCCTAAAAGTGAGTGGAATGATGCATGCCCTAACCTTCTACCTCACAATGAGATAGAAATCTACTCAAGCCACATCATGTACTCAATTCCCCTTTATTATACAAGTGATATCATTCCTTTCTCCCTCTTATTCCTTTTCTTTCCAAATTTCCTTTTTCTTTTTTTTTCCAGAATTTTTTTTCTTCTGTTTTTTTTTCTTTGCCCATATATCCATAATTGCTTAGAGATACATGTATAAGGCCATTTTCTTTCCAATTGGAGATCGTTGCTTTATTTCGAGGGTATGGAACAAATTAGATCACCTATTTAGGAAAACTGAGATACATGGTGTGCTTATGCATGAAAATCATGAAATTGTGAGTGCAACTACATGACATGCACCTAAGGGTAATGTGCATGTTTCACTATATATTTTTTTTCATTAATCTATGCAAAAACATGAAAATAATAATACAAACCTATCTACATGCCATGCACGCAAAAGACATTGAAACTGCACTTTACTTCCAATTCGTGGGTGGATTATAGGAAATGGGGTGGAATGATCACAAGATTAAGTGACTGAACCTTAAAAGAAAATTATGTGTCCCTCCTTATTGACATGTGTAGTAGTTTAAAGGGTTCTTTCTCTTACATCTGATTAAGGTCTCATTACCATTTGATTAGGTAGGCTCAAACAACCGTTCCTATCCACTTTGCATGAGTCAATGCGGGTGTGGGTATGACATATTGCTTCAAAGTTGACATAATCAATCATTTTCATAGAATAAGTTCCCCAAGGACAACCAAGTAAAGCTATCCAAATGACACAGAAAATTTTTTCAATTCCCTTAATTTCCCCATGAAAACAGCAAGATGACAATTTTTACGACATCCACAATTACACTAGATAGATGTGGATCCTAAATAAAAACTTAAAATTGCAAAAACAAATAACAAAGCAGAAACTAAAACAACTAAAGAAAAGATAAAAGATAGAGCTGTTCCAGCCACCCCCCTAAGCTTGAATCCGACTATGGCCTCATAGTCAAAAACCAACTTAAGGGTGGAACAGTGATACCCTGATCAATCTTGCGGAGGCGGTGGTGGGTAATGTGGTGCCGTAGGATCCCAAGACGGGTACTCCCCCTGGAAGCTTGGATCATAGTGGGTCCTCGGCGGAGGCTGTGGATAACCTCCAAAGTAGTCTCGACTCCAGTAGTGGTCGAAGAAGGGCTCCTGCTGCGTCTCTATCCGCTGCAACCGGTTGTGCATTTGTTCTTGGTTGGCGAGGATGAGCCGCTCGTTCTCGAACATAGCCCTTTGATTATCAAGCAACCGGCCCGTTGTCTCATGGATGCCGGTATACAAAGTCATATGCTAGTGCTGCGTCTGCTGGATGTCCTGCAGCATGGTATACATCCCTTGCATGGAGTAGGGATCCACAGCTGGCTGTTCTTGCTGTGGTGATGGCGGCGGGGGCTGAGATGATGAAGATGCACCCGGATGCATCCTAGGACGCTTCCGTGGTGCCACTCGTGCTCGAAGAGGTGTGAAAGCCTCCTCGTCTTCCTCCGCCTCGCCTTCTTGGTCGTCACCTCCGCCTTCTTCTTCCGAGGACTCGATGGCTATGATGGGCCATCGGAAATGCTGCTTGCCCTCGATGTGGAAGACGTCGTCCGGCAGGGATGCCTCCTGGTAAGCTTGGTTGACGTGGCAATGAGCGTACGCCAACCCGTCCCGGATAAGAATGAGGTTTGAACGGTGCAAGTGTTGCACGTTCACCTTACTCCGCGTAGAAATTGGAGTCATGGACTGAAAGTTCAGCCCCAAGTAAAGCGCCAACTTGGTGACAAGACCACCAAAGTGTATTGGAGCCTTCCTTGTGCTCCGCTTCACCGCCATGACGCGCTGTAACCAGAATGCTCCCCAGTTGCACTCTTGACGTTTCAGGAGGGCGTACAGAAAGAACAAGTCGCTCTCCTGAAACTTGCTCAAAGCAAGATCGCTCCGCCTGAAGAAAGTCAAGCTAAGCATCCTATGCAATACCCGGACGAATGGGTGCTCAAAATCAGCTACCGCGGCATTGTGGTAGCTCACGGTCTTCCCTGCCGGCACTGTAACTAGCTCGGTGAAGATTTTGTCATAGTCGGTGCGGGCGTCGGGGTGTCGGTGATCGTGGCGGCTGTGGTTCCAGTTGAAGATGGCGTTGAACTGCTTCAACGTGATGTTGTAATTGTTGTTGAAGAGTCGGAAGGACACCCTTCCCTGGATCCACGTCTGGTCCGATGGCACCACGTCATTTGGTACGACGCAGATATCAAGAGATGCCATGAACTCGGCCACCAGTTCCTTGTATGTGGGCCATTCGCCAAAGAACGGCTGCCCATCCGCATGACAGTCCATCTCATATATGCGACCGGTGTGCCGCGCTTGCCCGGCCAACACATAGGCCAAGTTGGCCTCGAATCCCAAGTCCCTGATCATTCCCCGGTCCACATACCGGGTGGCCTCGAACTTCCGCTTCATTATTTCCTCGTATACCTTCCTTACATCCATGTTGGCATGAATGAGGCGTGGACGAGAGATGGAAGCGGTTGGAGGAGGAACAAACTCCTCGATCTCCCTGGGGTGTACGCTCGATGAAGATGCTCCGCCCGTATGCACCATGCTTGCGAGAAGAATGAGATTGGGAGAAAAGAGCTCGGTGAAGATGGAGAGAAATTCTCCGCTCGGTGAAGATCTTCGCTCGATGACGCTTCTCCGCAGGTGTAGAGGGCTCGGGGGAGTGCTCGGCGCAATAGGAGATACTTGCTCTGAGGGTGTGATGTCATATGACGTTGCAAGTCCCCTTAAATAGACTTGATCGGCGCCCCTGTTGACACGTCGATACCATCGACACGGGTCGATGGTATCGACATGGCTCGCGGGTAGCCGCATCTGTCGCTGGTATCGACGGCTGACGTTGGCTGGATCGAGAAACCCGGATCGCTGATGTGTCGATACCATCGACTTGAGTCGATTGTATCGACGCAGCACCCGGATCGCTGACGTGGCTGTTGCGATCGTCGGCGATGTCTTCATGCGGATCGGTGACATGTCCGTCGATGCCATCGACGGGTGTCGATGGTATCGACTTGCTTTTATTGCGACACCTCCGTTTATTGCATTCAACCTGTGATGATGTCGATACCATCGACAAGGCCGTCGATGGTATCGAGTTGACTGAGCAAAATTCGTCTGAAAATCTCCAGAGATCTCGATGGTATCGACTGGGTTGTCGATACCATCGACACTTTTATTGCGACCTGCCTGTGACCATGTCGATGCCATCGACTCAGCCGTCGATGGTATCGACGCAGTGCGATTTCTGCTGGTGTCAACCTGAACCCATGTCGATACCATCGACTGATGTGTCGATGGTATCGACCCTGCCTGTTCCTGCACATTTAACAAACGGATCAAGGTATCATTTTTAAACTAAAAAGTAAACAAAATAAAAGCAAACTACACCTAACATTAAACTATCCTAATGTACCAATGGTTGGGTTGCCTCCCAACAAGCGCCCCTCTTTAGCGTCTTAGGCTAGACGTCGGTCCTTCTTTTCATTCTTGTACAAGTGAAATGAGTTTAACCTCATTCACTTTCCTCTTATAGTTCTCACCAAAGTATAGCTTCAAGCGTTGCCCGTTCACCAAGAACGTGGCCTCTCCATCTCGCACGAGAATCGCTCCATGCGGTCTCACTTCTTCCACCTCGAAGGGTCCACTCCATCGGGATTTCAGTTTCCCGGGATGCAATTTGAGACGAGAGTTGAACAATAGGACACTGTCTCCTTTCTTGAACGTGCGCATCTCAATGTGGCGATCGTGGATCAGCTTTGTGCGCTCCTTATAAATGCGGGCATTCTCATATGTCGTCATACGTAGCTCATCCAACTCATTCAATTCAAACATTCTTTTCCTCCCGGCCTCGTCATAGCGCAAGTTCAGCCTTCTTAGCGCCCAATGGGCCTTGTGCTCCAATTCTACCGGAAGATGGCACGCCCGGCCATACGCCAACCTAAAAGGTGTAGTGCCTATAGGTGTTTTGTACGCCGTCCGATAAGCCCAAAGTGCATCCGGTAGCAATGCACTCCAATTCTTCCGTGTAGATGCTACGGTCCTTTCTAGAATCTTCTTGATTTCCCTATTTGATACCTCCACCTGTCCTTGCGTTTGTGGATGATATGGGGTGCCAATGTTGTGCTTGACCCCATATTTCTTCAAAAGTGAAGCGAATTTCTGATTTCGAAAGTGTGTGCCTCTGTCACTAATGATCATTCGAGGAATCCCAAACCTGCAGAAAATATTCTTATTGACGAACCTGCACACTACATTCGAATCATTAGTCCTTGTGGGGATTGCCTCCACCCACTTCGACACATAATCCACCGCAAGCAAAATATAAAGATTTGAATTTGAGGACACAAAGGGTCCCATGAAGTCAATGCCCCATAAATCAAATACCTCGACTTCCTGAAACACATTCAGGGGCATTTCTTGTCTCCTTGAGATATTACCTGCGCGCTGGAACGGGTCACACTGCCTAACAAAATCATAGGCATCCCGGAACAAAGTGGGCCAATAAAGGCCGCTCTCCAACACCTTAGCTGCTGTCCGTGAGCTAGCATGATGTCCTCCCTTAGGTGACGCATGACAATGATGTAGAACACTTTCGTACTCTAACTCCGGCACGCACCTGTGAAGAATACCATCCCTGCATTGCTTCAACAATATTGGGTCATCCCAAAAATAGTATCTCAATGAATGGAAGAATTTCTTCTTCTCTTGATAAGACCAATCTTCCGGGATGATCCCGCAAGCCAGATAATTCACAATATCCGCAAACCATGGTTCTTTAGAATCAATTTTTAAAAGTTGTTCGTCGGGAAAAGTCTCGGTAATGGGTATATACAAACCTTGTTCATCCACCCTCTCTAACCTAGACAAGTGGTCAGCCACCACATTTTCAATTCCCGACTTGTCCTTGATTTCAATATCGAATTCTTGCAGGAGCAAAATCCACCTAATTAGTCTAGGCTTCGCATCCTTCTTCTCCATCAAATATTTTATTGCGGCATGATCCGTCCACACAACCACCTTAGAACCCACTAAGTATTGCCGAAATTTCTCAAAAGCAAAAACAACAGCAAGTAACTCTTTTTCCGTGGTTGTGTAATTTAATTGAGCATCATTAAGTGTTTTTGAGGCGTAGAAAATCACAGCAGGCTTGTTATCTACCCTTTGCCCCAAAACAGCCCCCACAGCATAGTCAGACGCATCACACATCAACTCGAAAGGCTTTGTCCAATCCGGCGTTTGAACAACCGGAGCCGAAATCAGCTTTTCCTTCAAAACCTCAAATGCGTGAAGACATTTCTCATTGAAATCAAAAACTGCGTCTTTTTCCAACAATTCCGATAATGGCTTTGCGATTTTTGAAAAATCCTTGATAAAACGCCGATAAAACCCAGCGTGTCCTAAAAAGCTTCTCACCCCTTTTACAGAATTTGGTGGGGGTAGCTTAGAAATCACCTCAATTTTTACTGGGTCTACCTCTAGACCCTTTCTAGACACCTTGTGTCCTAGCACAATTCCTTCTGTCACCATCATGTGACATTTCTCCCAATTGAGGACCAAGTGTGTGTCCTCGCACCGCTGCAACACCTTATCTAAATTATAAAGGCATTCGTCAAAAGACGCTCCATAAACCGAGAAGTGGTCCATGAAGACTTCGAGACACTGCTCCACCATGTCAGAGAAAATGGCGAACATGCAGCGTTGAAAAGTCGTCGGTGCATTGCATAAACCAAACGGCATACGGCGGTAGGCGAAAGTCCCATAGGGACATGTAAACGTAGACTTCTCTTGATCCAAAGGATCAATAGAAATCTGGTTATACCCCGAGTAACCATCAAGGAAACAAAAATGCGACCGACCGACTAAGCGTTCCAAAATCTGATCAATGAATGGCAAAGGAAAATGATCTTTCAGAGTTGCGGCGTTCAGTCGGCGGTAATCAATGCATACACGCCACCCGGTTACCAATCGGGTGGTGACAGGTTCATTAAGAAGATTTGTAGTGACAGTGATTCCCCCCTTTTTAGGGACTACCTGTGTGGGACTCACCCACGTCGAATCAGATATGGCATAAATAATCCCTGCAGCAAGCAACTTAATGACTTCCTTTTTGACAACCTCCATCATGCTTGGATTTAGACGTCTTTGAGGTTGTATGACTGACTTAGCTCCTTCCTCAAGCCGAATCTTATGTTGACAAAGTGTAGGGGAGATCCCCTTGATGTCCGCCACTGACCACCCAAAGGCTCCACGGTGGTTCTTGAGCACTATCAGTAGCTGCTCCTCCTCATCCGCACTCAAGTATGCAGAAACAATCACTGGCAACTTGTCCTCCTCAGCTAGAAAGACGTACTTCAAGTGCGGGGGCAATGGCTTTAACTCCAGATCAGGTGGGCAGATAAGGGATGATTGTAGCGGTGGGGGCAGTGTACCCAAATCTTCATAGTGCCTCGTGTAGAAACATGGAAGCATTTGAAGCATTTTGGCGCACTCCTTGAGTGAAGTACTCCGCATCCAATCATAAGTGACATTAAACAAACACGCCTCTAGAGGCAATTCCGGATATGCATCACAGACAGAAGTAATTATCACATCATCCTCCCACGAAGGTGGAATGTCCTCATTCTCATCATTTGGAAACCCGACAGGCTTGCATAAAGAGACAGCTTTCGTTTGCTCCATAAGGTCTACCGCCAAGGTCCCATTGTCTATCCTGCTCATCACATGGGCCATATCTAAAAATGGCTTCCCGAGACAAATTGAGATATTGCTTTCCACATGCTTCACCATGTTGCATTGTGCCTTTGCTTTAGTAGATGTATTGCTGTTGGGCATGACCATCTCAAAGCGATCATCCGCAATGCCTAAGGTCAAGCGACCTCTCCCCATCTCCAAGATCATGTCAGCTGTAGCTTGAAATGGGCGACCAAGAAGTAACTCATTACCGTGTTCGTCCTGCATCTCCATCACAACAAAATCAGCGGGAAAAACAAAGCGGTCTACCTTTACCAAAACATCCTCACAGATTCCATATGGTTTCACCACAGAATTATCGGCCAATTGGATAGTCATATTGCTTGGCCTTGACTCCTTCAATCCAAGTTTCTTGAATGTAGAAAGGGGCATCAGATTGATGCTTGCCCCGGAATCACAAAGCGCTTCGCCAAATTTGAACTGCCCGATAAAGCATGAAATATTGAAACAGCCAGGATCCTGTCGCTTTGGCGGCAAAGTGCCCATAATAAAAGCACTCACTTGCTCCTTTAATACCACAACCTCAGTGGCGGGTATCTTCCTCTTCTTGGTGATTACATCTTTGAGAAACTTTCCATAAGACGGAATTTGTTCAATTGCCTCTAACAAGGGAATATTCACAGATAACTTTCTAAAGTTGTCCAGAAATTTTTTAAACTGTGCATCCACCTTTCTTGCTTTTGCACTATTGGGGTAGGGAACCGGAACGGTATGTGCTCTTTGATGAGGTGGCACATAGGAGGTTAATTTCTGTGGTTCCACCTCATTGGCTTGTCCTTCCTTACCATCTTCGGTTGTGTCATCAATTTGCTCTATGACTGGTGCAGGCTGCTCCTTAGCGGTTGCTTCTTCTACTGTGTCCTGCGGTGTGCTTGTGTCATCCGCCCTTGGATTAAGCACCTTCTTACCGCTCCTCAACAATATGGCCTTGGCCTGTTGGTTTCCCCCGGGAACATTGGTGTTCCCCGGAAAACCTGGATGTGCCGGCTTTTTCAAGCTTGCAATCTCCGCTGCCATCTGTGCCATTGAAGTCTCTATAGTCCGCATCTGAGCCCCGTGACTCTGCAACGTCTGCCCGAACTGGTTCATGAATTCACCCTGCTGCTTTATTTGCTGCCCAAAAGTGTTCATCAACTCTTGATTTTGCTTTATGACTTGATTGAGCAACTCCGTGCACTTGTCCTCCGTGACCGGTGCAGGTTTGGCGTCCGGATCTTGCAGGAAGTTGTTTGGATCTTTCCATGAAAATTTCTTGTCCTTCCGCCATGAGTAATCGTTGTTCCTGTACCCTTGCTGTTGCCTCATATACTTGACCTGAGCCTCATCCTCGGACTCATTGTCTTCCTTCTGCAGCAACTTCTTTGCGAGAAGATCCATCTTCTCATTCAGCTCTCTCATTGCCTTTGACTCACTGGCAACTCTTGCTTGCTCAATTGGGCCTCTTTCTCTTTCTCCCCAAGACTGCTTTCGTGCCATATTCTTCAGTATTTCCCAGCATCTTGTATCAGTGTTATTTAGAAAGAATCCAGAACCGGCCGAGTCCAAGTTGCTTCTATCATGCTCGGAGAGAGCAAAGTAGAAGATCTTCACTTGGGTTTCCTTGTCCAATCCATGATGTGGACATCTCCTCAACATGACTTGAAATCGCTCCCAAGTCTCAGAATAGGTTTCACCCGCCTGTTGGGTGAAATTGTGGATCTTTCGGATCATATCATTGGTCTTCTCAGGAGGGAAGAACCTCTCGAAGAAAACCTCCACCATGTGATCCCATGACTCAACAAACTCGTCGTCGAGGTTGTGGAGCCACTCTCTTGCTACTCCCGCCAAGGAACTGGGGAATAACTTGAGATAGAGCACATCCTGCGGAAAGCGATCTATCTTCACCATATCGCAGTTCTCCACAAACTGACTAATATGTGCCACTGGATCTTCATTTTTCAGTCCGTGAAATGCATTAGATTTGACCAAGTTAATCAGTGCTGGGTCGATCTTGTATGTAGGTATGTTTAGCCCCTGTTTCTTTATAGGCCCTTTTGATGCAGAGGAAGAAGACGCCTTGATCTTCTCCCATATTGTCTGTGCTTCAGCCATTACTTCTTCTTGTTCTTGCTCAGATTCAGAATTTGTATCACTATGGTGTTCCTCCTCGTAGTAGCCCTCGTCCTCTGGTCCCGCAGATGGAACCTCAGGTGTGCGATTCATGTAGTCTCGACTACGTGTGTGCACCATGCAAAGTACCTGAAATATGGAAATAGGGGTTCAGTACAATGCTTTGAACGAGACAACACAATTATAGAGAAATAAAGGAATTTTTGAAATTGTTTTAAAGTAAAATAAAATAAAATAAAAATGTGGCCTAGAATGGCCGCTCTTAGCACTCAAAGTGCCAATAATTCGCCGTATCCCCGGCAACGGCGCCAAAAACTTGACGTGTATTTTACTACGCGCTTAAACGCAAGTATACGCGTCGAGTAATATAGGCCTTGTGAGGCCCGAGTCGAACTCAGGGATACGTGAATTATTGGAGACTTCTACTAACTAATCGCAATCAGCTAGACCGATTAACAAAGTAGGGTTTTGTTGTTCAAATCAAAAGAAAATAAAAATCAAACAAAGAAAACAATCGATTAAAGGTTAATTTAATCAATAAAAAGGGATATCTTTAGGATGGCGGTTTCACCGCAGGTCAACATTGTATTAGATTTCATATAATTCCTCACACTTCTCTCTCTATCCGGGTAGTGGCCTGAATTGAGAATTACCCACTGTCGTGGTGTAATCCACTACTTAGATTTAGGTTGATTCCATCGTCATAGTAATCATTCCCCTAAACTAAGCGCATTAAGATCGGTCCCTCAGTTCCCACCATTAATTTTACAACTCCTTTGTCAAGGGTTTTATTAATTAATGTAGAATTCGTTTCTTTTCAACCGTTAATCCTTCTGTCGAAGTGATTAAGGGCATTAATTTATTATTATGGTGATCAAGCATAACAATAGCAATAGAGAAAACGAATTTATACCACGGATATGAGAGAAAAATATGAATTATCAATATAAAATCATCATACAATGTATCCCCGGGCTACTCCCGGTCCTAAAGATTGAGGGTTTTAGCCTCTCATGTTCATCTTACACAAATGCATGGTAGAAATTGGGGAATTCATAAGAAAAACGTGAAATAGATGGGAAAACCCCTGAACGGAGAGGAACCGGTGGATCCTTGGCGTAGAACACAAGCTTTCCCCGCCTGTCGGTGGTGGAAATTGTCTTCGGCAGCGTCCGAATCACCCGAGATGAGCTTCTCGGCCTCCGTTCTCCTTTCTCTCCTCCTCGGCACTCGTGCAATCAAAAAATGAGATCCCCCTCGGTCTGGGCGGCCGTCATTAGGTATAAGTCCCTAATTAGGTCGTCAAATAACAACAGCCGTCCGATCGGAATCAAAACACATCCAACGCATATCTGCCGGCGTCGATACCATCGACGCGGGTCGATGGTATCGACCCGGAGGATTAGCGGCAGCTTTCCTTTCTTTTATTCTGAGCGCCTGTGGTGATCTCGATACCATCGACTTGGGTGTCGATGGTATCGACTCCTTTAGCGTCGGTTGTTGTCGTTTAGCGACGCTGTAGCTCTCCTTGTGTCGATGGCATCGACTTGCGTCGATGGTATCGACTTCATCCTTGCCAGCAGCCTGGAGACATCTCGATGCCATCGACTTGGGTGTCGATGGTATCGACTCTGTATTGCTCTTCTCGGCTGACAACCTGTGGTTTGGTCGATGGTATCGACATCCGTCGATGGTATCGACGGATGTAGATACTTGTTTTTCCTGAAATTGTACAACATGACCAAATAAATCCACACGATTTATGATAAGATGATCAATAATGCTTAAAATAATGAAATAAAGGGGATTTGATATAAAATGATGGCAAAGACCAAATAAAGTGAATTATGCAATAATATCCATGAAAATGAGTAATTAAGGCACAAAACACATATGAAAAAGGTCTATAAATGCGACTCAAAATCATCGCATCATATATTGATTAATCATATTTAATTGAACTTATACTCTTCAATCTTAAATTTTTGGTAAGTTGAGAAGTCCTGAGTTAGCTCAACGTTGCTTACTGGTCTGTCGGTGGTACCAACATTGGATGAAAAAGAGCAGGCATGATGTGGAAACACACTATGGTATCGAACACAAATTCGATACTACCAACTTGCTAGATAATAACACACCCAAATCATCTCGTTGTCATTGACCTATTGTCAGTGGTACCAACTATTAGAAGGAAAAATTTTCAGGGAAGACAGAGAACCAGACGGTGCTATCAATGCCTTCATCGGAAGTACAGACACTCACATAGATTTTTTAACCCAATAGAGGACTCGATGCCATAGACTAGGTGTGATCAGATGAGATTAAAGATTGTGATTAATTTGATGGTCATGCTTAATGATTCCCTACATTTTTCCTATGACTAAGAGGGAGTGTGGCCAAACCTAATCATCAATCTCTGGTTCATTACACAATAGTGGAGTGCCAGGAGAAGAGAAAGGAGAGGAGAAAAGCTATGTTCTAGACAATTCGAGCATCTATGATGGATGGATTTGTAGCCAGAGGATAGAAAATCTCCACGTTCATCAGAATAAATCATTTAGATCATATTCTCTTGGGGTTTTCATTAACAATTTGATGTTTTTCTCATATTTTACTCTTCTCTCTATGTTTATGACAATAGAAATCATGCAGGAATAAACCCCTAGTTCCTTAGGACCCTGGAGTAGCCCAGTTATGCACTACATTTGGCATTATGATTTGATATATATATTTCTTTCTAATTTCTAGACCTAATATTGTGATTGCACACTAAATATATTGTGCCTGATCAACATAGCTAGTTTCTTAGATCCTTAATTTTTTCGAGAGAGGAATTTAGAATTTGAAAAATCATAGTATTACACATTTATACCACGTCTGGAGATAGAGCTTACAATTGTGAATGGAATAGCATGGAGGATTCATTAATGAAACTAACTAATAGTTAAATCACTACTAGAGTAGGGTTTATATTAGATTTGGTAGAGAATTACGTTGTGAGAGTGGGTCATTCTTGCTATCATCCCTGATCTAGGTTCAGGATAAATAAATATTGATAAATGTTGTTAATTGTAGTGTGAACCGTTATAAAATTGTATTTGAAAGGAAACCATTCCATTTGTGATCACAATCTCAATAATTGAGTTTTAATTCTTGCAATTAGTTAATTAACCAATCAATCACCAATTTCACTAGGTCTATATGATCGAGTCATAGTTAGTAGTAGTCTCTAGATATGTTCCCCAGAGTTCAGCCATCAGTCATCATAGGCCTATATTATATGAAACATGCACTTACATTATATATGTGTAGTAAACATGCATCATCCCCGTAGAATCTTGAATGAGTGGATCCAAATAAATGTCAATATAATTACTAGGATACTTTGGTCCTAAAATCTACAAAGATAAACACATTTACTTATGTTTCAGGCATACATTTGGATCAAGATTATATATTACCAAAATCACCAGCTAGGTACTATGACAACCTGAATTATGGGGGTTCATTCCATCTCCAGTAAGTGTTAGTCTTAAGTTTCATTGATAACCATCAAATTTAGGAAACATATTATAGATGATCATACATTGTGGAGAGTTTATAGGGTGTCAAAGAAAACCATTACTTCTTCTCTCCTTATCATGCCAAGTCAACTTATTTGCATCATCAAAATTATTAAACAACCACCTAAATCACATTCTACTGGTAAATACCACAAAACCTTATTAGGGCTTCATCCATCTTATATTATGGTTCTTCGCAAACATGACAACTATCAAGAAGAGCATGAAGATATCAATATAAAATGTAATCATCAGAAATGCATGTATCTTTTCATAATAAAAAATAGGGACGAAATAATTTTTTGGGCATTGTATTTTCACAAGGAAGTACATTACCCTATGGAAGCTTATCTTTCAAGAGTTTAAGTAAGGCCATAAAGCTTTTATCAAACCATCCATTGCTCTCTTTCAGGTGATACAACTATAAAATAGTAGATAATTTGGTTAACTTGACACGACCAATGTATAGTGTGGTTTGTGAGTTAGTCATCAATCTTCTAAATATTTTGGGGCAGTCCTGGATATTTTCTTCTACATTGTATGCCATGTCATGGAATGTGTCATCTTCTTGTCTCTTAGATTGTTTGCTATGATCTACAATATGAAATGCTTTGCTCTCTCCATGATGTATCCATCTCGTGTAAGTTACATCAATATTGTCTCAATATAAGTGATGACACAAGGCACCTTTGTGAAGTTCTGCTTCCCAAAATCACACTTCGGACAAGGAAACAAAAGTTTAGTATCATTTCCCATGCGATCAATTATGCACCTTACAAATTCATCCACTCCTTTTTATATTCTTTAGAAAAATAGCTTATGGACATCTACTTTCTATTGATTACTACATGATAGGAACAATATCACATTTATATGAAACTTGTACTTTAACAACTAATAAGTACTTTATCACACAAACAACATGTGAAACAACCTCATACGACAAGTGAAAATTCTCATTGAATGGAAAACACCCATTTAATATATATAACATTCATGAACAGTAAATTAGAATTTGTAAAGATTGTAAATTTTTTACTTATACCTTAATATTACTTAAATCTTAAATACACTACATCAATCATGGCGGACAAGGGGTTAGCGGCGGTGGGGGGCGATCAAGGGGAAGGAGGAGGAGAGGCGGCGGAGGATGGCCACAAGGGCTATGGCGACACACACACCAAAGGAGAAGGTGATACATCAGATGATCGTAGCAAAGATGAGCACAGATGTCATGATGGAGAGGAGGAAGAGAGACAACTAACAAACCCTAAGACCCATGCAGTTCTGAACATGACAACCCAGAAGGAAACAGGCGCAGAAAAACTAAGTATTCCTCAAGTTGGAATCGAGTTTCACTTCGGCGGATTGAAGGGGTCCTCAAGTACAACCTATAAAGAAGCCGATACATAGGAAAGATGGAGTTTTGATCGTGGAGATGGTGCTATGATGACGGACGCGAGCGGCACGCCAGCAGAATCCTTCCCGCCACTGCATGGGCAAGGCCACGCTACCAGCAAACATGATAGCCAGACCAGGGGTAATGTTTGGGCAGCCAATATCACCAGATCTGGAAACAAACCTGTTGAACAAGGTAACTCAGATCTTTTCTTGCAAAAGTTGTTCGAGGAAAACCTAAACCCGGAGGCGGTGAGCTTAACGTTTATTGATGACAAGTCAGATATCATCATCGACCCGATGGAGGAAGAATTCCTGATCAAGCCGTGGCAGTATGATATCGTAGTGAAAGCAATGGGAACCCAGATCGGATACATGACTTTGTGTGATCGATTGAGAGTGTAACTACCCCACCTCCCGGTAACCCCCAATTAAGGGAGAACTGAAGGTCAGAGCCATTAACCAATTTACAGGATCAAAGGTTCAACATATAATCAACAATAATTATATAATTCTACTAACTAAACTGGAATTGGGTACAAAAATTAAAACTTTTACTTACCTTTATAAAACTGGGAAATCTAACTATCCACAGCTTGAAGTACTCTATCTAATCCTCTGTGCACTTTATTTCTTATTGTCACGACGTGCCACTTTTCTGTTTGTGATTTTCAGGATGTTACCTAAAACGCTGACAAACAAAACTTCGATCAGTAATTGCTGGTATGTGGAGGCAACCAAAAATTTCACAATTAGGTCTAACAATTTAAGAATTGCAATCAAGGTAATTAACAAGTCAATTTACAATTTCCATGTGACAATCCCCACCGCTTTTGCCCTAACCCTGGATTTGACTTAAGGCCACCTTCTCAATCCCGAGCTTGGTGCCTAGGAGTCACCTCTCATGGTGCTCTTTAGTCTTGCATCATCAATCACCTTCTCATTCCCGAGCTTGGTGTTTAGGGTCACCTCTCATGGTGCCCATTGGTCTACCCTCCTGGGCCTGACCTTTATGGCATATTCCATCAGGGTGGCATGTAGGTGCAGGATTTACACATTTATATTAAATGGTGATAGTCATAGTCACTTTATAATTGCAATATGAACATCTCAACAGTTTAGTTGCATTCAATGCGATTAAACATCTGGAAACCTTTCGGGAAACTAAAGCGGTTACTCATAATTAACCACATACCTGATCCAGAGCAACTTGATTGTCCAAGAAATAAGGATAAAGAATCAATCAACAAGAAATCAACAATATCCTGAAATTAATGCATACGATCCCAGTGTTATAGTTTATCCAGAACATTCCAAAGCTAGACTTAGATTCCACCTTAGGCTTTCTAGACCAAATTAGGGTTTTATTAGGGCTTTTGCCTCCATAATGCTTTTATCATATTATCTGCTCTCTTAATTCATAAATCCTAATTTCAACATCATAAGCCCAATTAAAGTCGATCATTTCTTTTTGATACCAAAATTACCTTCTTTATCCTTTTAAGTTATTTCAAGGTCATTAGACTCAATTATCACCTTTAGTTTCTTTCAGATTAACAACTCATAATTCATTATGGTCTAATCCCCATATGGACCCTTTTATTATTAATTCTACCTTGATTCAATTGAAAACCCTAATTTCTATATTAAGGTTATCTTTCCACAAATTATGGACTTTAATGCTCACAATAGCTTAGATTCAGCATATTCCACTTTAATCATGAAATTAATCAATTAAAGCCATTAAGAGTCAAATTTACCAACATTAGGGTTTCAAGGCCCATTAAAGTATTATTCATTTAAACTAATTACATGCAAATTCATCCTTTTCCAATCTTAATGATCCTTTTTATCATTAACAGGCTAATATCAACTTTATATACTCAGTTAACCCTTTCTAACTCATTAATCATCAAAGGTTAGGGTTTTTCAATTGATTAAACTATGAAAGATAGTATCTCTATATACTTTTCGAATTGCATAAGGAATCAGGCTCCAATTATATTTTATTTAGATTCCTCTCGATTTTCTAAGCAAGTTTCATGTATAACATGTCCTTATTCGACCTACCATTTATTTACTATGACTTAAACAAATTTTACTTACTCTGGCCAATAGGAGGTTGCCACGTAGGCCCTTGCATGCAACGTTGGCTACGGCTGGTTTGAGTTTATAATTGAATGAGTAAAATACCCTTGGTTAAGTCGACCAGCTCTTTTAACCTGCGGGGGTAGAAACGTCCAACAACAATCTGTCACCTTCAACCTTGCGCGGCTATAGTGTCGTCGCCCTAGTCGCACGTAGGGTGGCTTCTCCACCACTCCTGGGTCCTCGAAGACCCTCAGGAACATGCCCCTTACCCTCGTCCCTCTCTAGCACAGGTGGGGACGCCTTGGGTCAGGCCGCAATGGCCGTGGACTGGCTCTGCAAGCCCGCGGCTCGCAGCTTTGCTGTAGCCGTGCTACAAGTGCGCTACCGGCGTTTGGGCGCCAACCGATGCTCCAGTGCATCCGCTGATCATACGTGAGTCCTCGGGGTACATTAGGCCTTCTCCAGCACGGTTCTACCTCCCTCTGTCGCCCCAAGGAACACACCATCCATGGTTTAGGGTTTCTCGGTTAAGAACCAAGAAGGAGACGTAGGAGAGAGAGGGAGAAAGATGTAGGACCCTTTAGAACTCGAACCAATGCCTCACCTTTTATATTGGGTGGAATATGAAGCCCTAAGGTGTGCCTCATGAGGACTCAAGTGCCAATTCGAAAGAAAATACACTTTCCTTGGTTGTAAAGCAACCATCTCTCTCTTTCTTAATTAATTTTTTTTTAATTTCCTTGATATTCCTTGTTGCATGGATATTTTAGGAATTCGAATTTCCTCTTTCTTATCCTCTTTATTCTTACCCTTTAATCCATTAGAACGAATTTCTATTTCCTTTTAATAGAAATTACTTCCTTTTTCATAATGCCACCAAAACATTAATAAGGCATCATATTATCTTTTATTCTGCAAATTGGTATTTTCTCTTTCCTCTTCCTTCATTGGGGCTCCTTGTACCCCAAGAAACTATATTATTTCGAAATTACTTTTTAAGGATACTTATTATCCTTCTAGATGCATCTATATGCATTATTTCACATTATCATGTTTATTTCTCATTAAATTATTTCTTTTTGAGGATTTCTATTTATTTCTCTTTCATTTTCCTCATCGGTATTCCTTTTATTATTAGGAATCATTGGGACAGCAAATCCCACTAAGGATTACCCAATTATACCTCTTTTCACATATTTTCCACATTTCATCAATGTTTTCAATTTCTTTATTAACAAGGAAATACTTAATTGATATTTTCTTTTCTTATTGCCTTTTCTTTGCAAATTTGGACTCCTTGGAACCCAACGAATCTAAGAGGCACGAAATCCTCTTTGGATTTGCCTTCTAGAGGTTTCCACACCTTTCTTATCTCAAATTCTCAATTATTCATTAATTAATTGAATATCCTTGTTATTGGGCCCAATAGCCAATAAAGCCCACAAATCAAACAACAAGGCTATGTTAAATGAAATCCATTTATTCACAACAAATTATATTATTTGTCCAAATATCTTTAATATGAGAAATTACATTTCTCACCAAAGGAACCCAAAATTTGGGGTTGTAACATCCTTCCCCTCTTATGAGAATTTTGCCCTCAAAATTCCATCAAGCAAGCAAACAAACAGGATAAGTCTTCTTATGTCCATCAAGGCTCCCATGTGGCTTCACCCTTTCCATGGTGTTTCCCAAGAACCTTCATTATCTCATTTTCTTCCATCTGAGTTCTTTCTTACCTTGGTATATCATACCCTCATAGGTGACTCAGGACTTTTCATCCTTTCAAAAGCTGAATAGGTTCAAGGCTCAACACATGGCTTGGGTACCTCACATAGTGCTCTAGATCGGACTCATGCAACACATCATTTTATCCTGAGGGGTAGGCTAAACACAACCATCTCCACCCATCCATCTCTAATGGACCCATATATCGGGGACTCAGCTTCCTTAGCTGTAGCTCAGAGGGGTCGGACCTTCACATCACATATTCTCCCACAGTAAACTGCATATCAGTCTGCTTTGCATCAGCTCGTGACTCATGTCGCCACTGGGCTTTCTCTTAGCCATTGCACGATCAAAGTGACTTCATCTGCACACACTTGTGGTTCTTTTCTGACCTTCGTGAGGCCTCCTTCACCAACATGATCATAATGAAGTGCTGACCGACACAACCTCCCTATAGAACTTATTGCATCCCGATAAAGGCTATGGTGGTTAACATCACATCTTAAGAACTGTCTCTATGTATCACCCTAAATGAGCACACATGCTCTCATCAGACCCTCTAGTCTGGATCATACTGTCCATTAGTATGGGGTGATAAACTGTACATCCACTGAGCTCTTCATGTATCTACTTCCACCTCATGGAAGTGAACCTTTAGGTTACATCAAGAACCTTTGAATTCACATCACGGTGTAGTTGAACCATCTCTTTTCATATGTAGTTCAACCAGATCTATCCCTTGACAGAACTCTTCCTTTCTCATGTCATCTAGGTAAGGCGATCTACCATAACCCATATTGTATCCTGACCTTCTTGGTCTAGGAGAGACTCACAACATCCATAGTGAAGAACTCCCATTCCCTCTCGGGAACTCTTTATACTTTATATTCATTCACTGGGTTAATGGTGTTCGTCCTTCACCTCCTGGCTTGCATGGCCACATGCTACATGCAACTTTGTTTTAAGCATCCAGAATTCTACCATCACTTACTATATTTGTAGTATCAAGGTGTATCATGATCTTAAAACCATGATCTCATGTACGTCATGATTCCTTGAGATCGATACCTCAGAAACCCTAAACTACTTCCATCAGGGTTTTATTACCTCCCTATCCAAAGAAGTGTATCTGAGGTTTTATCACCATCCTTTCACTACCTCAAGGACTAAACTGGCTAACCAAACAACCATTAACTTGTTCCACATATCTTATTATATCTGTGTGTTAGACAAAACTCATCTTCTTTCCAAACATAGGGTTACTCGAACAACCTCAACCTCTTCTAGCCTCTAGCTAAATTAGGCAGCTATATCTCAACCAGAGCATTCATTATCACTTCACCTCCTTAGGTGTTAGGTAATGTGACGATATACACCTCCATGTATTATACTTATCATCTCATCTCAAACTCTAAGTTGGTCTTCAACAAGAAACTCTGAGCTCATCCTCATGGTGATTCAACTCAACTTTGCATAACTTGTAATTTCCACATAGCTCAAGATAAAACATCCTTACAAGATGATTTCCTTAATACTCTTAGTGTTAGTAAACCATCCATGTACCATTCACTTCACAAGGGTATGTTATCATCTCTATCATCATACCTTGTAGCTACGTTCCAACTTACATCATCCTTATCCTTGGTGTAAGGCATGCATATTGTCCTATCTCTCACTCCCATAACAAGAAGAAATAAGCATTTGGCTGCAGTCCAAATACAGAGTTCTTCCTGTTCCAAGAGTAGAGATGGTACAGCCCACCTTGCCCGTACACTTTCAAATCCAAGTTGAAACATGCAGCTTATGTCTCTATATCACAAACATCATGATATCCACACTACTTCCAGGGAAAACTGGTCTCGGACTTACCTGGTCCAAGCATAATCCTAGGTCTTCTCCTCTAGGTCTATAGGGAGCCGACACTTTTGGGCTCATCCCTTTTCCCTTATGCATCAGAGAGTGCCCTACTCATCTGCCCTTTGGGTCCCATGAGTTCATGAAGGTGATCAATCTCCTAACCCATTGCCCTCAGACAATGAAAGTTGTTACCTCCCGACCCCATGGTCATGTGCAACTAGGGAATTAGGTGACTCCTTCCATCAGTCTTATCCCTACCTGACCCTTGGATAGACTTAGGATTCTAACATAGTACATGTCCAACATAGAACCTTACCCAAGCCTTCATCATCTCTCTCTGCATTATCAACTAATTTTCATCCTTTCATAGGGATCATGGCAACCTGCCTATCTTGGTCAGGCCCCATACCGGTTACCTCCATGGCAACACATCCGTATGCACATAGAGATGGCTATCTATGGGTCTATAGGTTCATTCTCATGCCATGTACTCTTCACCTAACTTCTCAAGATCCTATGAAACCTCCTTAGGTTTCCTCAACACCAACCAAACTGGTAAACTCCCTACCAAAGGGTCTCTCTCCCAGGATGGGAGGAAACTACACCTTGATAACAAACGTCACAAGCATCCTTAGGGTTTACATTCTCATGAGCATGCCTAACCTAACAGTTACTAAGGCACAAGCAGACCACCTATTAACTATGCTAGGTCATACTTGTCCTCTTTCCTCAACATTAGATCAACTTAGCTGTGAGGGGTTCATCAAACACACCCTTAACCTAAGGGATTTCCTTTACCTCTACACACAAGGAGTACCATGCTCGAAACTATAGAGACTCAAATCTCATCATGAGCATCGGATACACTGCTTCCCCTCCTAGGCCTAGAAACCCTAGGTTCTCCTTTGGGTATCCAACTACATGCTCAACCTCTTAACCACGAATCAAGCATGTCCAAGGTATTTCATGTACCTCCATGATATTTCTATTCGAGCAATGCTTCAGAGTTGAGTCCTCTTCCAGGGCAACCAACTAGGTATAAAGCCTCACAACTGGTTACTTAAACCTCCTTAGGGTCTAAAGCACTCTTTCTCTCATCAAATAGGTAACCACTTATACCATGGGTACTAGAATCATTTTCCTCTCTCTAGGGTTTGGTTCCTCTAAAGGCAACCAAGATACTATCAGCTTCCAAGAATCAAGCATAAGGCAACCACTATCATCCACTTAGGTCACATCATTCTCGACTCCCCACTGTTCCTCAAGTTTTGGGGTTTTAGACTTCCAACCTCCTTGTTGGGGTCCTGCTTCCTCTCTCTAGAGCTAAAACCACCTCTAGCCATACCTACTAGAGGTCCCTTCTCCATGAAGGCTCTTATTCTCAAGAAAACCCCTATGTGGTTGAAGCCTATGCTCAACTCATGTTTGGCTCAATATTATTCAAATCCCTTTATGCTTATCTCATAAGCCATCCATCATGCCCTTCTGGCCAGGGTTTCATCCTACTAACGTACCGCCGATGTACTCTGGGTGCATGCTATCCCCTACTTGCATAAGCCATAGGGTAACTATAGGTTCTCCTCTAACCTCATCCATGATGGAGCTATCCTTCGCTCAAACAAGCACGACCCTTCTCAGGGTTGGGTTGCCAAGGTACTCGGTCATCAACCTTCTTATGGCATCCCAGAGGCATGTCCAGCCAAACACTCGGTTAACCATGACATCTAACTCATCATGTCATCTCTCTCTCTCTAACCTTCACTTAGGGTTAGGGTTAACATCATCCTCAAAGGATATGCTAGGTCTCTACCTCCAAGACTAACTCTCTCTACTCACCCTCCTGACAAGGAGGTCTATCCTCAGGTCTCTCCTGAGGGCAATGACAACTCGTGTCATCCGACCTAAGCATGTATCTATTCTTTGTGCTTTATCTATTAAGCTTATGTCCATGACATCTTATTTACATGCTTTTCATTAATTTGGTGGAGGATTCCTTAGACCTTGTTATCTTTACCCATACCTCAAGAGGGTGAGGAGAAGAGGGAAAACCCTAATCCTTAAGGTCCTTAATAGAATTTGAGTTGCGAAGGGATGAACAAGATGAGAGAGTCCTACAGGTATCTTATTTCGATTCATACCCTAAGACTTTGGCCAGGCAGTCACACAATCCGGGAGTCCTCATATTCTAACTAGCGGTGTGGAGGAAAATCTTGCCATCCCCCAGAAGTGATCCTTTTCTAGACACCTGAGTCTTTCGGGCACTCCTCTAATAACTCCCTTGGTTCTATGGAATTTGTAAAATTTAATAATTATTAAAGATTAAATGAGGAACCTATGCTCTGATACCAATTGTAACGACCCCGCCTCCCGGTAACCCCCAATTAAGGGAGACCCGAAGGTCAGAGCCATTAACCAATTTACAGGATCAAAGGTTCAACATATAATCAACAATAATTATATAATTCTACTAACTAAATTGGAATTGGGTACAAAAATTAAAACTTTTACTTACCTTTATAAAACTGGGAAATCTAAATATCCACAGCTTGAAGTACTCTATCTAATCCTCTGTGCACTTTATTTCTTATTTTCACGATGTGCCACTTTTCTTTTTGTGATTTTCAGGATGTTACCTAAAATGCCGACAAACAAAACATCGATCAACAATTGCTGGTATGTGGAGGCAACCAAAAATTTCACAATTAGGTCTAACAATTTAAGTATTGCAATCAAGGTAATTAACAAGTCAATTTACAATTTCCATGTGACAATCCCCACCGCTTTTGCCCTAACCCTGGATTTGACTTAAGGCTACCTTCTCAATCCTGAGCTTGGTGCCTGGGAGTCACCTCTCATGGTGCTCCTTAGTCTTGCCTCATCAATCACCTTCTCATTCCCGAGCTTGGTGTTTATGGTCACCTCTCATGGTTCCCATTGGTCTACCCTCCTGGGCCTGACCTTTATGGCATCTTCCATCAGGGTGGCATGTAGGTGCAGGATCTACACATTTATATTAAATGGTGATAGTCATAGTCACTTTATAGTTGCAATATGAACATCTCAACAGTTTAGTTGCATTCAATGCGATTAAACATCCAGAAACCTTTTGGGAAACTAAAGCGGTTACTCATAATTAACCACATACCTGATCCAGAGCAACTTGATTGTCCAAGCAATAAGGATAAAGAATCAATCAACAAGCAATCAACAATATCCTAAAATTAATGCATACGATCCAAGTGTTATATTTTATCCAGAACATTCCAAAGCTAGACTTGGATTCCACCTTAGGCTTTCTAGACCACATTAGGGTTTTTGCCTCCATAATGCTTTTATCATATTAACTTCTCTCTTAATTCATAAACCCTAATTTCAACATCATAAGCCCAATTAAAGTCTATCATTTCTTTTTGATACCAAAATTACCTTCTTTATCCTTTTAAGTTATTTCAAGGTCATTAGACTCAATTATCACATTTAGTTTCTTTCAGATTAACAACTCATAATTCATTATGGTCTAATCCCCATATGGACCCCTTTTATTATTAATTCTACCTTGATTCAATTGAAAACCCTAATTTTTATATTAAGGTTATCTTTCTACAAATTATGGACTTTAATGATCGCAATAGCTTAGATTCAGCATATTCCACTTTAATCATGAAATTAGTCAATTAAAGCCATTAAGAGTCAAATTTACCAACATTAGGGTTTCAAGGCCCATTAAAGTATTATTCATTTAAACTAATTACATGCAAATTCATCCTTTTCCAATCTTAATGATCCTTTTTATCATTAACAGGCTAATATCAACTTTATATACTCATTTAACCCTTTCTAACTCATTAATCATCAAAGGTTAGGGTTTTTCAATTGATTAAACTATTAAAGATAGTATCTCTATATACTTTTTGAATTGCATAAGGAATCAGGCTCCAATTATATTTTATTTAGATTCCTCTCGATTTTCTGAACAAGTTTCATGTATAACATGTCCTTATTCGACCTACCATTTATTTACTATGACTTAAACAAATTTTACTTACTCTGGCCAATAGGAGGTTGCCACGTAGGCCCTTGCACGCAACGTTGGTTGCGGCTGGTTTGAGGTTATAACTGAGTGACTAAAATACCCTTGGTTAAGTCGACCAGCTCTTTTAACCCGCGGGGGTAGAAACATCCAACAACAATCCGTCACCTTCAACCTTGCGCGGCTATAGTGTTGTCGCCCTAGTCGCATGCAGGGTGGCTTCTCCACCACTCCTGGGTCCTCGAAGACCCTCGAGAACATGCCCCTTACCCTCCTCCCTCTCTGGCGCAGGTGGGGACGCCTTGGGTCAGGCCGCAACGACCGTGGACTGGCTCTGCAAGCCCGCAACTCGCAACTTTGTTGCAACCGTATTGCAGGTGCGCTACCGGCGTTTGGGTGCCGACTGATGCTCCAGGGCATCCGCTGATCATACGTGAGTCCTCGGGGTACATTAGGCCTTCTCCAGCACGGTTCTACCTCCCTCTGTCGCTCCAAGGAACACACCATCCATGGTTTAGGGTTTCTCAGTTAAGAACCAAGAAGGAGACCTAGGAGAGAGAGGGAGAAAGACGTAGGACCCTTTAGAACTCAAACCAATGCCTCACCTTTTATATTGGGTGGAATATGAAGCCCTAAGGCATGCCTCATGAGGACTCAAGTCCCAATTCAAAAGGAAATACACTTTCCTTGGTTGTGAAGCAACCATCTCTCTCTTTCTTAATTAATTTTTTTTTAATTTCCTTGATATTCCTTGTTGCATGGATATTTTAGGAATTCGAATTTCATCTTTCTTATCCTCTTTATTCTTACTCTTTAATCCATTAGAACGAATTTCTGTTTCCTTTTAATAAAATTACTTCCTTTTTCATAATGCCACCAAAACATTAATAAGGCATCATATTATCTTTTATTCTACAAATTGGTATTTTCTCTTTCCTCTTCCTTCATTGGGGCTCCTTGTACCCCAAGAAACTATATTATTTCGAAATTACTTTTTAAGGATACTTATTATCCTTCTAGATGCATCTATATGCATTATTTCACATTATCATGTTTATTTCTCATTAAATTATTTCTTTTTGAGGATTTCTCTTTATTTCTCTTTTATTTTCCTCATTGGTATTCCTTTTATTATTAGGAATCATTGGGACACGAAATCCCACTAAGGATTACCCAATTATACCTCTTTTCACATATTTTCCACATTTCATCAAAGTTTTCAATTTCTTTATTAACAAGGAAATACTTAATTGATATTTTCTTTTCTTATTGCCTTTTCTTTGCAAATTTGGACTCCTTGGAACCCAAGGAATCTAAGAGGCAAGAAATCCTCTTTGGATTTGCCTTCTAGAGGTTTCCACACCTTTCTTATCTCAAATTCTCAATTATTCATTAATTAATTGAATATCCTTGTTATTGGGCCCAATAGCCAATAAAGCCCACAAATCAAACAACAAGGCTATTTTAAAAGAAATCCATTTATTCACAACAAATTATATTATTTGTCCAAATATCTTTAATATGAGAAATTACATTTCTCACCAAAGGAACCCAAAATTTGGGGTTGTAACAGAGAGCCATATGGAGTCTGATCGGCAAGTACAATATATACGAGCTAGATCTGAATCACTTTGTCATACAACTATCCTGTCAGAGAGATTACGAGATGGCGACGATGGGAGGGTCGTGGAAAGTGTTCGGATGCAATCTCTTGGTCTGGGATTGGAACTCATCCTTCATTCCTTCGAATGAACTTCTAAGGAAAATTGTCTGCTGGACGAAAATACTCAACCTTCCTCTTCATCTGTACGTCCAAACCATGTTCGATTGTATAGGAAAGGCCCTAGGTCGTCTGGTTAAAGTCGATGAACATACCATCAAGAGAACGAGGAGCAAATTTGCAAGATTGGCTATATAAATTGATACCACAAAGCAATTGGCACCTTACATAAAAATCAACGGAATTGATTATGAGATTGAATATGAAGGGTGATAGAGCCTCCACTTACGTGGTGTTGCGTGCACCACTAAAAATCCTAGAGATAGAAGATCTCTAAGTTTAGCCTTGCTTATACTAAGTTAAAACTCCACCCACGTATGTTAGGATACGTGGAAGTCTTATCGTAGTATAGTTAAGGGTCGAATCCTCGAGACAACGGTCTTGTTGTTGCCAACAAGATGGAAAACGTTCGAATTTCACTTAATCACTCAATAGTTGGTATTTAGATCAACAGGTTGATTTGGTTGTTTTTAAGCTAAGTGCAAGTAAAGTAAAGAAAGCAAGTAAATCTAGGTTGTTAACAAAGATGAAAGATCACTAGGGTGTAATCGGTTTTTCACCGCCACTACACATCGATCAACACATGCAAAGCAAAACTTAACCTGCAAAAAGAGTTCGGTTAGTTAGTATCCTTGTAGACCTAGCCTCCTTTCGAATAATCTAGCTACGAGAAATGCAGGAATGTTGCAACGCCAGCCATTCCCGAACAAATGGTCACATTACTTTGCATCATTCCCCTCGCAAAGTGTGTTCCTCGACATACCAAGGTTGCACTTCCATACGTCAACTGATTCCATTTCATAGTATGAAAGTGCAACGGATGATAGTGAGTTTACTCCACTTCTTGAGATACACTTATGGATACCGAAACAGATGCATGGTGGATACATGCACCGAGAACCAACATGCAAACGAGTTTCGAATCTAATAGTACAAACGTAGGCAATTCATACTAAAAGATAAAGGATAACACAAGTTGGAGATCAAGAAACATGCATTCAGTAATCATTTGATGTCGAACTAACAAAGATAAGAACTCTCTATTACAACCTAAGGATTACATTTTACATGATATGAAAGTATGGGTAGCGGGGCTACTCCCCGCACCCTAGTGAAGAAGACTACTCCCTCATGACTAGGACCAAGAAGGAGGTGAGAAGAGAGAGAGAGCATCATCCCCACAAAGGAGGGAGGAAAGTCAACTCCTTGGGGAGAGAGAGAAATGATCCACCAGTCTTCGTAGGTTGCATGATGAGGAGGTCTCCTCTTCCCACCTTCTTAGCGAAGAAGGAGAAAGCAGCTTCAGGATGGAGTATGGATCTCAGATCGACAGCCTTAGGGCGGAGGATGGAAGTGGCAAGAGCTCTGGAACGATTAGGGAAACCTTTCGACGTCTGAGAATTCCCCCTTCTGAGGTGACCCTTGGGGTCTTATTTATAGGCTTAAGTTGAGCCCAAACGGTCTTGAGACCGTTTGGGGTTCTCAAACCGTTTGCCTTTATGCGGTCTCTGAGATCGTTTCATCTTATGCGGTCTTGGGACCGTATGGCCTTCATTCAGTCTTGGGACCGTATGACCTTCATGCAGTCTTGGGACCGTATGGCCTTCATTCAGTCTTGGGACTGTATGACCTTCATGCGGTCTTGGGACCGTATGACCTTCATGCGGTCTTGGGACCGTATGGCCTTCATTCGGTCTTGGGACCGTATGACCTTCATGTGGTATTGGGACCGCATGGCCTTCATTCGGTCTTGGGACCGTATGGAGTCTTTGTAATGTTTTTGTGTTTTCATGTAATTATAAAGAAGAGAAGTTAGTTTATTGGTATATCAACAATAAAGTAAAAAGTTAATGATTTTATCTAATTTATCTAAGAAAGAGTATGGAAAATTAAGGAGAACTAATAAGATAACGTCACAAAATGGGAGGTTATCAAAGGGATACCTTACACTTGCACCAAGTGCGGGGAGGAGGGACACACATCACAATACTGTGAATCGGCGAGCAATCAGACTAAATAAGATATTGAACGGGTAGAGCACCCCAAGAACAGCAATGACAGGCTCAAAGCTCCTAAAGAATTGCAGTGGCAGACTCAACGCAACCGCCACCGGCGGCAGGGTAAAGAAATTGCAGGTAAACCCCCTGACATACCAAACACTACAAATAACATATATGGCGATCTCCCAGAAGATTACAGAGAAGAAGAGATTGAACCAAGCAGTCATCTACAAACTGAAACAGGAGTGTATAATACTGGAGGTTATAAAACAGCTAAAATCTGGAAAAAGAAGACCAATACGAAAAATATAGAAACCAGAGCACAGAAGGTGGAGGCACTCACAGATATAACCAATGATTCAATGATTTAAAGCAAGACTCAGGCGTGTGGCAGTAACAACAACAATCTAAGAGACCACACAATGGCCAATCCGGATATTGACGAAGTCGTTGAAATTTTCTCAATTTCTGAAGAGATAGCTATAGAGGATGCACCTGTTCTGGAGAATCTAGTGAGAAGCACTACCCCCGCCACACAAACAACAGCTAAAAAGAATAAAAATCCTAAGGAAGCCAAGATCGGGAAGATATTCAAAGAGAGTGGTACGAGGATGAAGAGGACTGGCTCAACAAAAATGAACATGGAATGCACACGAAGGAGCCCTCAACAGAGAGGGAATCCAGATTCTGAAGTTATTTTGGAAGCTTTGAAAGCTGTTGCTAATAAGGAAAACGTAGAGCCATCTCTGTAAGTGGACTCTCGCCCTTGTATGTCAAACGTTCCTTCTTGGATGATAAAGATCCTTTACTGGAATACCAGAGGGATAGGCAAAGCTGATACTTGCATAATTCTAAAAGAATACATCTCTATATATAAGCCAATGATTATTGTTATCACGGAGCCTAGAATCAGTGCTGACAAGGCTGTAAATACCATAAAGAGGTTGGGTTTTTTGAACTCTCATAGATCAGAAGCTCGCGGTTTCTCCGGGGGTATCTGGGTATGCTGGAGCACAGCTTCTTGCACCATTAATATCATCAATACCCATTGTCAGTTTGTAACCTGCAGAATCAACAATTCTTTCTACACCACCTTCATATATGCTAATCCTTATGTCCAGATTTGCAACATGATCTGGAAACACATTGTAGAGATGGGAGAGAGATATACAGATCTGTGGTTGGTTGTGGGTGACTTCAACACAACTATAACTCCAGCTGAAAGGATCAGTTATCTGACTTTCAATCATCGAGAAGCTCAAATTTTCACCGCCACGATGATGCAGGTAGGGTTATCAAACCTTGGTTTTTCTGGACAACAGTTTACTTTCCGCCATGGCCTGAAACAAAGCAGACTTGATCGAGGCTTAGCTAACCGTGCTTTTGTTGAAAAATTTCCTAATGTGTCAGTGATACACCTCGCACGAGTTGAATCTGACCACTGCCCCCTTCTGATCAACATGGATAGACGAGCTAACCATCAAGGGCGATTCATGACCAAAGCTTCTTGGCAGAAGGAATTGTCTTTCAGACCTTGCCTTGAGAATATCTGGCGTAGGGACCTTAATTTCCAAAGTGCGCTTGCTATTGCCAGTCTGCAGTTGAAAATTTGGGACGACGAGCTGCAAAAGACTAAAAGAGTAGAGAAGGACCGCCTCTTACATAATATTGAAACTCTGCATAAAAACCTGGCCAACAGGTATGATGATATTACTGATAATATGTGCTTAACTATGTAGGCTAAGTTGAATACGCTACTAAGGAAGGAGGAGGACGATTGGAAACAAAAAAGTCATATTGACTGGCTAAAAGATGGTGACTCAAATTCGCGTTTCTATCATGCCTATGTCAACCAACAACCAAGAATGAATAGATGTGAAGCCATCAAAAGACATGATGGAGGCTCGGAAACTACTTCTAAGGAGGTTTTCAGTCTGGTCATAGATTTCTTTATAAAACTGTTTACCTCTCCCAGCTGTGTTAGCCAACAGGCCATCCGAAGCATCCCAGGTAATTTTGAAGCTATTCCGGAAACACAAAGACAATTCCTAGCGAGGGAGGTTCAGATGGAGGAAGTTGAGAAGATTTTGTTCTCCATGAATCCATTCAAAGCGGCAGGCCCAGATGGAACAACTACACACTTCTTACAATCTAACTGGTCCAACGTTAAGGAATCTGTTACAAAAACGATTAAAGAGGCCCTCAACTCCTCCAACCTTGACGACAAGCTTTGTGAAGCAACTATTGTTCTCATACCCAAAGATAAGAAACCAGAATGTCGAAGTCAGTTCAGTCCTATCTCTCTTAACAATACTATTCTTAAGCTTTGCTCAAAGGTGGTTGTTGAACGTCTAAAACAGTGGCTACCTAAATGGATCAATCTGGCATAAAGTGCCTTTGTACCCGGAAGGAAAATCTCTAATAACATCATGGTGGTACAGGATCTCATCCACACGATGAAAAGTAGGGCTTCAAGTAAAACTATGGCCATCAAAATTGATCTTACCAAAGCTTATGATAAAATGGCGTGGAGCTTCATCCAAGATACTCTTGAGAGGACGGAAATTCCTATCAATATACAGAACTACATTATGAATTCCATCTGGTCGGGTAAATCACAAATTGCCTGGAATGGTGTGAAGACACCTCATTTCAAACCTACTAGAGGGTTATGACAGGGGGACCCTCTAAGCCTGTATATCTTTGTTCTGTGTATCGAAAGATTAAGCCAACTCATAAATCAGTTAGTGACAGAAAGAAAGTGGATTCCTATGCGGCTAGGGAAAGGAGGACCAAAAATAGCTCATCTATGCTTTGCTGACGATATCATCCTATTTTCTAAAGCAAGTGAACCCAATATAAGTACCATCATGAAGTGCTTCAAAGACTTCGAACAAGCATCTGGACAAGCTATTTCTATTGAGAAAACAAGAGTCTTCTTCTCGAAAAGTGTAACGAGGCGGGAAGCAGATGATATTTGCAGAAGATGTGGCCTGCAAAGAATGCAAGATCTTGGCAAATACCTTGGTGTACCTATTCTTCATAACCGGGTTAATAAGAAAACCTATAATGAAGTGTTGGAAATGGTTACAAAGACGATCAACTCCTGGGTGGCAAAGGGTTTATCTATGGCAGGTAGAGTAAGCCTAGCCAAGAGCACCTTAACCTCCATCCCTACATATGTTATGCAGACGGCCAAATTGCCTCTACAATTATGTGATAGAATTGATGGGGAGATTTGAAGATTCATATGGAATGGGGGCGTGGAAAAAGGGGGGTCCATCTCATCTCATAGAACCGGGTCACTAGCAGAAAGATTCATGGTGGACTTGGGATTAAATCTATGAAAGAATGGAACCAAGCACTGCTTATGAAGAATATCTGGGACATTTATAGCAGGAGGAAGACCATCTGGAGCGAGGCCATGTCTAAGAAAATCTTAAAGGACACACCAAACTCAACTAAGAATATTTCACGGCTGTCCAGAAATATTGTTCTCACCAAACTGTTTATGGAAACCAATACCTATATGTGTCCTGTGAGTGGCACATCCATAAATGTTTGGCATGATAAGTGGATACCGAATGAAATTCCTTTGAGAAACTATGCTTTACATCCCATTCCGGCTGATCTAGATGATTTGACAGTAAGCAACTTGGTCAATCTGGAGGGCCAGTGGGACCGCAGTTTCTTGGAACACTGGTTTCCATCTGATATCACAAAGGCTATCTGCGACTTTAATCCTCCTACAGACCCTGAAGGGGAAAATATGAGGGTGCGGATGCTAAATGAAGGGGGTAGTTATACAGCTAAAATGGCCTACCATGCTCTGCGAGCTGAAACAGAAGTTAGAAGACAAGGTAATTGGTACCGTATATGGAATGCACATGTGGCGATGCGTGTCAAGATGTTTATGTGGTTAGCTGCAAAAGGAGCTCTCCTCACTAACTACAACAAGAAACATCGGCATATGACAACTATTCCTACCTATCCCAGGTGCAATGAGAAGGATGAGAACATTCTACATGCTCTCTGGGATTGCCCTAAGGCTAAAAATGTGTGGCACATACTGCTGAGTCTTCCTGCCTCTCATCAATTCTGGACTACAGAGAATTTTGATCAATGGTTGAGTCAAAACATTAAGACTCCTGACAACCATCAAATCTTGTTCTTAATCGCCTGTTGGAGCTTGTGGAAACAACATAATCTTTGGATCTTTGAGGGGAAAGAAAATTGTACCCAACACCAAGTTAATCTTATATATCAGGAGGTCATGATGAACACTAAAGCATGGGATGATGCGCAGAACAGCACTGAGCAAAATCGAAGATCAAGACCACCAAACCCGATTCCGGATACTACTCGTTTCAATACTGATGCAGCTTGGAAAAAGGGGGAGGGCGCCATAGTTGTAGTAATCAAAGATTCTAATGATCAATGGTTAAGTGGAGTAGGACAATTAATTAAGGAGGACAGTCCTCTGGAAGCAGAACTTATGGCTATTGCGTTGGCAGCTAAGGTCATCAAAATGAGTGCTATGCAGAGAGCTGAAATAGTCACTGATTGTCTGCAAGCATCCACTATGATTCAAGATGATTACTAGAAACATCCTCGCTTTGCTAATATCATCTGAGGTATTCAGTTGTTAAAGAAGGAGACCACTGTGATTTACCACACTGATAGAAGGAAAAATATGCAGGCTGACGCCCTTGCTAAATATCATTTGAACCAAAGCAGTGAGTACACTCACTATAAAACCCCCCCTACTGATGTGTTTGATCTGGGTCAAATGCCCCATTGTAATGGTAGTAGTACTACCATGTTTCTTTCCTTGCAGTTATCCAATATTTGTAATGCGTCTTTAATTTCTCTTGCACGAGGTGGGAAAGATGAATAAGATGACCACCTGACTTACACCAAAAAAAAAATCTTAAACGACAAGCTTATCTAATTAGTATTCTTATTCCTAAATTCAAGATACATGAATATTCCAAACCACTTCACCATTTCTCAATGATCGCTTTCTTAACATAGATCCTACATAATATTTACACAAAAATACATTAAATAAAACATAACCATCAAAATAGAGAAATATTCAAATATGGGTATAAGGAAATAAAATTGTCTTATAGTTCTTGATTTGAACTTATAATTGTCTACACAGAAACATGGTTAGTAGTAAATTACGCTATCCAGATTACCTTTTATGGGAAGTTGATAATATAATTGATAAAATCCAATAAACTATTTATCTACTTCACATTTCATAAATGAATTGATAAAATCAAAGAAACAATTGTTGTTTAATGTAAATTTGGCACCTTATTGGAAAATAAATCTAACTATAAAACATTAGGATATGCAAGTAAAAACTGGAACCAAGGCAAAAACCTTTTTCCCACACTACATGGTTACTATCCACTCCATAAATATCTTTTCAACCAAAGGAGTCTAATTCTCCAAGCATTTATAAGGGCACACCCTGAGCATACCTAGTATACAAAATAAGAGGGAGGCATGTGGTTTTCTATGGCATGATGTCAAATACTCCAAGATCCTCATTGGGTAGATTATCCAACACATCTGTCTCATTTCTAACAACATTTGTCCAACCAAGGACATTGGTAACTAATCATGAGGTATTAGAGATACACATCACATTCTTATCTTACAGGAAAGATGATAAGGGTTTCTAATTTTGGTGGTTTGATTGTATAGTGAATCAAGTAGACACAAGGGGATTTCATAGAGATCCATCCTCCTTACTGGGTTCAACTAGGCATCCCTATATTCATATGGAATAAAGGTACACCTACGAATCCTACTTATATCTTAGAGATGAGAGGGGTATACTCCTAAGGAACTTTAATATATAAACACTCACATTCATATAGTAACACTAATGTATGATGATCCACAATTGATGGGAAGGATAACCAATTATGATAACAGATATTATATAACCATGTTTAAAGAAAGGTGGCCTAAAGATAATAAAGTTATTTCTATGCCCATTGGTTAATATGTTATAATAATTCCACTTCTTAATGTGGAAGTCAAATTGTTATGAAGGGTTCCAATTTTTGAGAAATGCAAGGTTGTGAGCACATTTGAAAAACATCATGGAAGAGGTATGAGACATGAAGTATGGTCTAATAGAGATATGCTTGCATCAAAATAGCATGCCACTACTCATAGTCAATGACAGTTGGTCTGATTCTTCGATAATTTATCAGTTGGCATGATATCAATCAACAAATATTCTGAGTAAAACATGACTTCCATCTTATTGATATAGTATACTACCAAAATAATGCTTATATGATCTCTTATACCAAAAACAAATCTTCCATTAGCAATGTTCTAAATAGTACCTTACATAATGTCCTTACTTTTTCCTAAACTTGACCTTTATCTGAACAAAGGTACAACATACATAATCAAGACTTGTCATTTGCAAATATGATACAATGTCCTACTTTACTTTGTATTTAATACTAGTAATAAAACATACCTAGGTTAAACTTTGAGTTCTTTTTAAGGTCTATTTTACAACACACTCAAGGTATTTATCCAAGAAGCAGTTGATGTCTTACTAATATTTTCCTTTTATATCACAAAAATCAACTTCATTCCATGAGAAATTTTATCTTATCATACAAATAAAAGGGCATTTTTATGACCTTTAGTTCCCTTCATATATGTACATTCTTGTACTTAACCCTTCCACGATACCTTCATAAATTCCTAATTTACATTCTTATTCTTAGTTAGATTTAGATTGACTTTTAGAAGATGATGCCTTTCTTGAAATACTCACATGACATTAACATGTCTTTATCTCCAAGTAATTAGATATAGAGACTTCCCTTATTTGGTAAAGACATAGCCATAGATTTCTACTAGTGACTAATCACTCATAATGACTTGCTAGGAAAATAATCAAATATTTTAACAATTCATCACTCATGTCCCTCTATTATTGACCTTGTTTGTCAACATTTATCAATCCCAGCCAATTTTGTACTACAAATTCTCACAAGAAAAAAAAGGTACTACAAGATAATGGTAACCCTTCACTTAGTCAATTAAGAATTGAACTAATTTTTGCTGACCCATTTTGATACACACAACCTAGAATTTCTACCTTTGCATGATACTCAAACTTAAAATAAGTTAAGCTTCTATGTTTGGATGTCTCAAGACCTACGTTCTAATAACTACAAGTTCTTATGAAATAATAGTAAATACTTTTGAAATTAAGAGGTAATCAACTTGAAAATTATTCCTTTCATTTTTTCTTGACCTTAATCATATACTTAGATTATTAGATGATAAGTAATTTGGTTTACATGATTATTCATGTTGTGTAGAAACCTAGAATTCATCATTAGATATAATATAAAATAAGATTCCTACTTTTTTTATCTTACCATATATATATCAAAATTCATTCTATGTATTCAAAATATAAAAAAGTATATTTATAAATGCTTAAATTTTATTACATATGTAAGTAATAATCTATATATGTATTACTTTTCCCATGTATGCACAAAAGATTAGCTTGAGGTATTATAAGCATCATCAAATTGTTTACTTGATGGAAATGGTTGAGAAAAAATCTAAGTGTGTTCTTAAACTTATGAAATGAACAAGAATAGGATCTAAAAAATCAATGATACCTTAGAATAATAAACTTTGAATTTACTTATTATTTAAATCATATTCCATAAACCCTAGATTTGCCCTTAAACCATGCACTTCATGGTGTTTTAATGATATTGATCTTCAACATGCAGTAATATCTGAAGAATGATTAAAATGCTGATCTATAATGAATAAGGTAATCAAAGGTCTAAGGCATTTAATCTTAGTGAAGGCATCTCCTAGTTGGATTTTCTACATAATGTCCAATACATATTGTCAATTAGGTTGAAATATAAGAAGGTAGGGTTTGATAAATAGAAATAGAACTTCATTCTACGATTAGGAAGAATTTCATCCAAAATCATAAGAAATAGGTAAACGATGCTAGATTGGAGTTACCTAAAATCCAAGACGTAAAATAAAAAAAATACAAATTCCTTCATGGTGGAGTATTCTATACTTTCCTAAACAAGTAGATAATTGTAATGACCACATTTGTGCTTAATTGGTAAACTAGGGTTTACCTAAATGATTACATGCTTGATTAGATTGAATATCGTTAAGACTTGATTAATTATAGTAGATCAATTGTGATGTTTCAAACATAAGAATAAACTCTAACAATGATTTTAGTTTGAATAATTAGGGTTTGATAAATGTAAACCCTAATCGGCAAAAATTAGGGTTTTGATAGTACATGAATATGGAATTTGATCAGGATAGCAGTGTCGTAAATGATTTTTCATATTTTCTAGAAATTTTTATATAATTGAATTTTTGATATGATATATATAACTCAATCATTCATATTGGAGAAAAAATTGATAATATTCTAGTGTTATTAGAATGTGGTTCTCGATCGAACTATACTTCGCCCAAAATGTTGAAAGAGTGCTTTTTAGTAGTGTAGTGTTTTATTTTTATTTATTTTTTGATAACTACAAATGATCTAAAATTTTAACTGGATATCTAAAGCTCAATGTTAAACAACATTTAAAATTTTCATAATTTTTGGATGCATTTAGACCTTACCAGTAGATGAATTATAGTAATATTTTTATGACAGAAAATTCAGCTAAAATAAGAGAAAGTATAGTGAGGGGTCAATGTGCAATTGACCCAAGCAGATCAATTTCTCTATATGGTCAACCTAACACAAAAGGAGCTCTCATAATTCGTGATTCAATCTAGAGAAACAAAATCCTAGAGAGAAAGGGAGAGTTAGGGTTTGAGAGGAGAAAGTGATGGGGATGCTGACTTAGGGTTTTGCGGTCTAAGGAATGATGAAATCATGTAAGTTTAGCTTCTTTTCATAGACTTTAATGGTGAATCTTCTCTCACGTGTAAATATTCCATCCGTCCTCTGATTTGATCTGAAATGGTATCAAAACTTCCCCTTTTCTCACTCTTTCTTCATAATCCCTCATTTCTAGGGTTTCTGAGTTGAAAGGAAGAAGAATCGGGTGAATTGCTAGGGATTTGATATGAGATCAAGATTTTCAGGGATGAGCTGCATTTTTAAGGTGTTTTCACACCTTAGGGTGAGTGGGAACTTCTTTAAACAGTATATTGCATGAAAATTGATTAAATCATCCATAATCTTTAATTGCTTAGTATGCGACTACAAACCTTGAATTGTGTGTTTGATCTATGTTGTTGCAAAATGATATGAAACAGATTCTTCCTCTGTTTGGATGAATTTTAGATGATAAAATCATATTAGAAATGTATACATTGCATCCTAATGAGAATTATCTTAGTATTCACAAAGGCTATAAGAGTAAACTGAAATATAGGAAATTTGCCTATGACTGAAATAGTTGTATAATTAAATAGAGAAAATTGTTTATCTGGATTCCCTTGGTTATGAATGATTGTTTATCTAAATTCATAGTACATATATGTCAAATACTATCTTGGATCTCATTTAAGGTGAATAGTGTTTGTTTGATATCTCAGTAAAGAGGGTGAAACCCTAGATGCGAGGAAAGTTGGATATTTGTGAATAGATATCATGAAATCCATTTGAACATATTTTCTTGACATGATAGACTTTATTTATTCAATTTTATTATTGATGCATGTTATCGCAGTGAATGGCATGGAAACCCAAATTCAACTCAGTTCTAAGGTTTCATACATATATTGATTTTATATGATTTGTTGATAGTACTAATTATTTAGTGAATGTTTATGTCGAATGAAATCCTTATGAGAGCCATGTGATAAGTGAATGGGGTAAAGGATACCCTAAGGATAGGATGTTCAATGAAACAAATATTTTGATATCAATGTTCTCAGTATGAGATGTGGTGATGTTTAAAAGTTCAGTTGTGGTAAATGTTATCAGATGGTCTATGAAACAAATGGTTTACAGAGATAAACTAAGATATGTAATGTGATGCACAACTCAAGATTGGGTTGAGGTGCACGTTTTCCAAGAAAGTACTAATAATTTACAGGTGCAAATGACGATTACTCGTATGTCAAGTAATTAACTCTTATCAGTGTATTAAGAAGTTCAATTGCATGATTCTAGTGTATAAAGTATCAAGTGGACATGTATTTTGTTATTTAAGAATTTTAGTCTGCCTGCAGGTATAAAATGTTGATTTCTCAGTATATTATAGTGTTTTGAGTACATTGCTTTGCCAAGTTTAGAATGATATACATGTTGTGTTATAAACTTCAAATAAATAGATACAATACCATAGAGATACCAGAGTCAAGTATAAGTAAGGGAAAAGATACAATATAGTAAGAGCATTCTAAGAATAATAAAATAATAGACTTAAGAGCCCTGAACACCGTAGATTCCCTATGAGAGGTCTGCGTCATAGAGATGAAATGACCTAACCCTGGAATTTTCTAGTATACAAGGGTCGGAACATACTAACACGTGGTATGAGGGATGAAGCCCTAGTGGAAGTTGACCGGCCTAAATCGTGTGTCCCAAAATTGGAGGCGGATTTGAGGTAGTCGAGCTTTTACATTTATAACTCGAATCCTTCTAGGCCCCCACAACTTTGTTTATGGCGTCGAAGTAGATGTACGGGGTCGAACACAGGGACAATGGTGGTAGTGTTGAGAACTCAGAATCGACATGCTACACTCCGGCAAGGATAAGAGATGATCAAATTCCCAAAAGGGAACAGCAGAACGAGATCGATAAAGCAAAAGAAAACCCTATCTCCAACTGGAGTTACAAGGAAAACTTAGGCTTTAAGCATTTAGTAGTTTTTAGGGATTTTTCGTGCAACAGAAATGGAGGGATAATACTCAAGCTAAAGCAAGGTACCAAGGAGAAAAACTTCGGTAAAACAAGCGGCAGTGGGAACATCCTGTACCCCTCCTCTCAGAGCGGGTACCTCTAACCAAGCATCAACACCACTCTCGAGGTTGCTGGACTTAGGTTAGAGTGGAAAGGTTACTACAACAACTCTGATTTCGGGCACTCTCGTACTCCAGAATCGTACCAAATACTAGAGCCAAAACACCTCTCTCAAGGCTGTTGCAATGGGAAAACTTGATTCGGTAGCTAATCGAAACGCTATCCAACGTACAAGCTAGAGTTCAGATATTAAACATAGCATTCATCCAACAAGGGTACCAATCATAAAGTAGCAGATAATTAAACTCTTCTATTTCTATTAACATATAAAGGTTTGATTACACTGCAGAAGCAAAAGAAATAAATGACAGAATTAAAGGATAAACGTCGCCCTCTTGATATAGAAGGTCGACAGGCTACAGCTGACCCTCCGGCCCGATATCGGGCAGGACCCTAGCCCAATACAGCCGTGTCGACCGGCACACCCTCTCAGGAAGCACGCGATGACGGGCTGGTTGTATCGTGTGAGAACTCTGGCCCGATATGGTCATGTCAGGCGGCACCCTCTCGGGCGACACGCCACGACGGGCGACACGTATCGGGATTCAGTATCGTGCTAGGCTAAAGTGAAGTGCATCTAGTATCGATCACTTGTATCCAGTATCTACGTTATGTCAGTCGATATCGGCCTACAGTGGTGCTCGGGATGACACTAAGTGAACCATTCCCTCCCTCTCGGAATGGGGAAATGCTCACCTAGTGTCGCCCATCACAACCACTAACGCATGATACTCTCGCTCTTTGCAGCCTTCCTGAGGTGACTTGCGCAGGGTTCCAACCTGTCTTTTCCGCTACCTGTAGCTGTTATTTATAGGCAGCAGTTGGGGAAGTTATGGTGTACAGGGTGCCACGTGTCCTCCTTGTCTTCGTGTAGTCAGTGGACGACCGATATCGGTATCGCCCGTCACAAGGATTGTCGGTTGTCGGTCATGTGACGAGTGGCGCCTGCCGGTGGGTGGCTTGTGCCGTGCGACAAGCTTTGTTGTCGTGGAGAGCTCGGCTCCCTGTCGGGTAGAAGACATATCACCCGCTAGTTCCTTCTTGCGCGGCATCCTCATATCGCGCGTCAGTGTGTTATGCTACCCTATCGGGCAGTGTGATTGTATCGGCCATCTGGAAGGCCGATGCAGGTGGAACTTATTTGTGGGCTGGGACGGCCTTATTGGCGATACATGGGTCAAAATAGGAGGAAAACACTACAAAAGATGGAAATATTGAATTAAGAGCGTCATTTGGCCAATTATTGCAACAGTACATATAAACAGAGAGGAAAACAATTAAAAAGACAGTTTTGATAACAGAAGAACAGTCTAAAACATCACAAAATTTGGTGTTATCAACTCCCCCAAACTTAGAATTTTGATTGTCCTCAATCAATATTTAAACTTTATTTTGTGATGTTTCTTCTTGCTCGATTTAGTTTTCAGCTCAAGAGGTAAAACTAGAATCATGATGTCTTTAGAGATAATGTTGTCCCACAACGAACAAAAGACCTTGTGTTTCCTGCTTTATTATTTTAGTAAAAATTTTCACTACAACTTCAGCGAGACTTTGGTGCATGATTCTGAAGTTATCTTTCACACCAAACAGCTTATTTTTAGGGCAGAAAGTTGTGTGTTGGGTAGGTTGAGGCTTTTTGGGGTTTTTCTTATTTCCCATCAGTCCATCCAGGTAAGGGTCCGTTAACGGGCAAGTGGTCCCTGCAGTCCAAGCCAGTTGGCTTTAGAGTAGTGATTTCACATCCTACGTACCACTGCCCCAGATCTACCATGCCTAAAGATGGGTACTTTTGGAAGACAAGTGTGTATATATATATTTTTTTTCTTTTCTTTCTTTTATTGGGCATAACTCTCATGCTTTTATTCACCCTCATAAGGCTGCTTTCTCTTTTTGGGATTTTTGTTGGGTAAGGGGAAATAAGAGGATTGTTGTTGTTCGGGCAGCATTTTCCTTCTCCATACTCGTCTCTTAGCTGTTGTGAGATTATTATTTTTTCGAAATTTTTGGCACAGAAAAATGTAATCTTTTGTTTGTTTGAGGCAGCATTATCAGAAACATATAACAAAACTTACATCTCGTTAAGCACATAGAAACAAACTGGCAAGAAGTCGCATCAGGTTTTTACTAATATAGTGACATTGTACATATGTATGGGAACAAAATAAGCAAAACTTTTCAAATTTTTTTGTATGAACATATATATGTACACATGATATAGGAAAGAATAAAGAATATGAGACAAAAGAATGAAAAATTTGAGGCAGAAAATCAGAAAATTTTCAAAAATTGTGTACCTCCCTCATTGGTACATGGTACCCCCCCAAACTTACTCCACACTCTGTCCCAGAGTTGTGAGGTAGATAAGGTGAGGTAATGTTACTCCAGTGAGGTTAGTTGGTGAGCGTGCTTGTGTCATATAGAAGCTCCCACACATATTCTCCCCTTTTGCTGTGATAATCGATGTGGTGGAGTTGGTCAGGAGATGCTTCATTTTTATCAATTCCAGGACAAAGATGCCACAGTCGTTAGATAGGGGAATCTGCTGCGGACTGCGGTGGAAGAATTGGAGTTTGTGCCATTTGCTTGCTTGCGTGTCCAGGAATGGTTGGATCATCTTTGACACCTCGTCGTAGTATTTTCGAACTAAGTGTTCGACGGATGACAACGGTTCTGATGTACACGACACTGGGTGGTTTTTGTTGTTGTCCGAGCTGTTGTAGAAGATTCCCGTTCATTGCCAAGTGTACATTGTCAGGAGCGTCCAATGGCTATAATGGAGGATGGGCAGGAAGATCGTGTGTGGAACCTCGCTCTCCAACTCTTCCAGAAATGCTCGTTTCACTCCTGTTTCATCGGCGAGGCATATGTCATTGAACATTATAGGATGAGCTATGTATGCGTGTTCGAGCCTTGGCTATATTGTTTGAATGTAAGCAGCTGCCATAGATACAGCCAGACATCCTCCTTCTTTTACCATGTCCCTTAAGTCATCGACTGGGACTATGACATTGCCTGCCTCATATACGACATCTGTCGGGGTGGAATCAGCCAACTTCAGAAGGATATCGTTGACCTGCTCCTGCGTGAGAGTAGCGAACGAGAAGCGGTCGAAATTTTTGATCAGCCCTTCTGTAGTTTCAGGCGAAGTAGTATCTTCCATCTGTGCACTTTCTGCAGGATCTCTAACTACTTGCCTGCCCCGTAGGTGTCAGTCGCCATCTCCGCTTCTTTCTCGGGGGAGCTGCTGGATTGTGAAGTGTCTTCTTCTAGGTCACTGTCCAATAGCTTCTCAGGCACCCCTGTGTCTCGGAAATAGCACTTGTCCTTGATTAGCAACATGGCGTAAATGCTCCTGCGGCGATAGAAGCATGTGCCCTTAAGGGCTCTCAAGTTTCCGAATGTATTGAGCACCTCCATGGCACTCAAGATGGCGAAGGTGTTGTTTTCTCTTCCCCTTTCTGCCTGGACGGGGAGGTCTCAGATAGAAAAGAAGTGCCAAATGTCTTTGTGACGTTGGCTTCCGTGCTTGATAACTCAGAGAAGACGTAGCGGAAGGAGCCTCAATTTGTTGTCCTCCGGGCGGTTGAAAACATTCCCAGAGTGTGGCACCTCGTCATGGCTACAGTTCAACAGTTGCACGTCGTGGTTTCTGAGGTCTGCCATACAGAGGAACCACACATTGCGATGCTTATACGGGGCCAACACGATGTTTGGTTTATTCTTTTTGATGTGGTTCAGCATGTCAGCCACCGCACTGGAGTCTGAATCTCCCTTCACCAGTCTTCTCGCCAAGGTCGGGGTGGCGTTGTATATTGTCTTCCGACCTGTCCTGTTGTCGATATTTTCTATTATCACACTTTCTAGGACCCTAAACAATATTTTGCCGATGACGGCCGGCATGCGGAACATACTTTGAAGATCTTCCCGTCGTACAGAGAAGTAGTCATCGCTCCAGACGATGTCTCCTTCATCAGCCTGCAATCTTAAGACCTTGTTCAGCAAATTCTGGTCTCTGATCGTCAGGTATCTGATGGCTCCTTTGTCAAAGTCGGTCATCTCAAAGGAGGGTATCTCGGATGGCTCACGGAACCTATCCTCCATCGAGCGTCTTCCTCGGAGGAGGTGTTTTTCATTGACAACATAAGCATCCCCCTTTTCTCCCTCGGATTCATCAGAAGAGTCTACCCCGACGCTGATATCTCTGTTATCATCTTCAGCTTCGTCCAAGGGGACTGAGGGATTTTCTTTTTCCAGGCCTAGGGAGCTCTCCCGTCCTGCTGGAGCTCCGTCGGTTGACCTTTGCGCCGCCCCCTCCTCGGGCGTTGTTGATTGCCCACTGGAGGCGGAGGAAGATGTTGATTTTGAGGATGTTGACGAAGAAGGAGGAGAGCCTTAGCTAGGGGGTGACGGTGACCTTTTCAGCTGCCTTCGGCGCGGATGGTTGTCCCTCCTGTCTAGCCTTTCCTCAATCTTGTCGAGGGATAGGAGAACTTGCTGAAGTGTTGCAGTCAAAGTCTCTAGTCCGTCGGGAAGGCTAGCTAGAGTCAGCAGCTCTTGTTCTTGGCTATTCAGCCTGTCTTGGAAAGATGCAAACTTGCGGGTTAAGGAAATACAAGTAGATGAGTTGTTATTTGTTACCTCCCGCAAGTAGTCGAGCTCGTGCCCTAACATCTTCCCGAGTGACGGAGGGGTTCCCACGGGTCTCCCTCTCATCCTCACGACATCTTGCTCACATGATGGTCCTCCAGGCGAGGTAGAGTTTATCTCAATCGTTCGCGATGCAGATGTCGTCAGGTGAGGTGACGACACTCTTTCAGTTATCACCGCCTTACCTCCTTGTTGTGGTGGAGAAGGTTGTGGTGTGGGCCGATGCTGCTCCATCTCTACGCTGGCGACAATCTCGTCAAAAATTGCAACAGGAGACATCGGCGACGGTGTCGACGTCAGCTGTGCAACTTTGAGCTCCATCTGAAGGATCGCGGTGAACACCTCATTACTGGTATCTGGCTGCAATCCTTCCTCTGCCTCTTCAGGCATTATAATAATTTTGGGGGCTGCGGCTATCTCTTCCACGACAGCTCCCGTAGTTGTTGTCTCGGCGACCTCAATGGTCACCAGTTCTTCCTCAGCCACTCTAGCATTCGTCATGGTAGTGGCTGGTATAGAAGGAGCGACGAAAGCTCTAAAAGCTGCTATCATCGGTAGCTCTGGAATTTCTGCTGGCTCAGTGCGGGCTTTTGAAGCTTTTTCGTGCCTTGGATCAAGAGGAATTGGTTCTCCTCTCCTGACTGCCCTTTCCTGGGCTCTGGTGGTGGCAGCATAGGCTGCGTCTACTGCCAGAGCTTCAATCTCCGCGGTAGTAAAGACCAGTTTTTCTGCGTCGTAATTGGCACATCGAGGGAGCGGGAGGAGGATGTTCATCTTTGTAAACTTGTAGAAGTAGTCCCTCCCCTCCTTTATGATGTTGGTCCTCATCAGGTACTTGATGTCGATCACTTCATCGCCATGTATCCTCGAAAGGCTACGCGGCTCTTTTGGGTACCCGAGCCCAGCCACAATCAGGTTGATGATGCCACCCATACAGTATTCTTTGGTGGCATCCTTTATTGGGTGTAGTCTGTTCAGTAAGAGTCGTCCAAGGTTGATCACTCTCCCCTCTATTATGTGCCATATAACATGAAGTTCTTCTGCGTAGATATTTCTGGACTCATTCTTGCTGAACAGCAGGCACGCCACCCGTTTGTGCACGATTCTCCAAAAGTAGGAGTGTACCGTTGCCACCTTGTTTCTCGTATTAAATGATGATTCCCTAGTCTGCTTGTTCCAGAGCTCCACGGGGTTGAACCCATCTCCTTCGGTGATTCTCTCACTTTTATCCATTAGATTCTTCTCCTCTTCACTGGAAGAGAACATCTTGTTCAGTAGCTTCTCGGAGATGGCGTGCTCTGAGTTGTATAGTCAGGCTTGTAGTCTATCTACTCCATCGTATTCTTCTTTTTCTGCAGCAGAGTTCTTTACCCGATGGAGAGAGGACATGAACTCCCTCGTGAGTTCAGTGTAGGAAGAGGACCGGCTAAAGCAGATCCTTCTCATCCCTGCAGCGGCGAGGACGCCCTTCAGTCTTTCATAGATGCCCAGCTCAACGAATGAAGACTGATGGCAGAACCGGCTCGGCCTGTAGAGCCTGGTTTCCAGCTCTGCAAAACGACGTGTGTACTCATCGTCTCTAGGCACAAACCTCCCTGGTGTGTGTTCCAGGGATTCTACCGCTGCTGTTGGAGCGGTGATTGGAGCCGCCACTTCTCCTACCCTCGCCCTCTTTTCCGCAGCTGACGGCCCGGTTGCTTCTGGATTCGAGCATTTTTGCCCAACGGTGGTTGCCTCGGAGGTGACCCTCTTGTCGTGCTCATCAACCCGGACAACTGTCTGCTTGACGCAGACCATTCCTGTTAACAATTCGTTGATTAGTTAAAATGTGCTGATGTTGAAGAAAAAATTAAACTAAAGGCACGATAAGAATAGGATTGATACGACAATTATTCATGCCATTGTATCGGGCGTATCTAGGTTTTCATAGGTGAAGTCATGTGTCCAATATGAGATATGGGTATCGCCCATCACGTCGAGAGATCATACATGTAATAAAGAACAAGACGATATGGCGATAGATACGCATCAGGTATGTTGCCCGACAACAAAACGGGAGAGGCGGTACAAAGATGGGCAACACGGATACCGGCCGACATGGCGTATCGAGTAAATACGAATAAAAGGTACATTGCACGACATAAGTATCAGGCAATACAAGATCGCTCAGCTAACAAGGGCTCAAACCCGATAAGTCACTCGTGAAAGGAAGATCGTGTCGGGCGATACGGTCTGCCGGGCTATACCTTGTTGTGTTCTTAAACTTCCACGCAATATGAGAGCAAGGATCTTACACGACACAGGAGCTAACTTTAGAAAATCAATGCACGACACGGGTAGGTGAAAACAGTAAGGCAGTAGCCCGACATGGTAAACTCACCAGGCTATTTATAGCGGTCCCAACCGGGGTAAAAACGGGTAATTTCGGGCGCACGTCGACCGTTGGGGTAAGTCATTCCCGACACGGGTAGTCCATCCGTCACGACCCTTGCGATGCCCGAAATTCCACGGCCCGACATGGGCGCGTTTAGCAAGTCAGTTGAGCTGATGCCCGATATGAACTGCCTGATACGAACTTTGCAGAGCCAAAACAAGAAGAAAAACTTGAAAACAGAGCGGGAGAAAGTGGTTTGATGAGTAAAACATCATTGTCCTAAGGCTAAGCCCCCGGCCTCAGATGGTATTACCCATCCCGGTCTATAAAGCAGCACGGTGGCCCATAAAACAAAAGATTCAGCGCATGTGGCGCACACACCGACTCGGGCCTTATTACAGTCCATAATGTTTGTAATGTTTGTTTTGCAGGAAAATAAAATACATCCTATTCTAAGAAATAAAAGAGAGTTTGGGATGCCTCCCGAGAAGCGTTGCATTTTCCGTCTTCAGCTTCTTCTTCCTGCATCTTTATCCTTGCCTCCGCGGTCACAGTTCTGGCTTCTTGGCAGTCTCCATATTCTATGGTATCTTCCTGACGCAAATTTACTGTGCGTAGAAACAAAAGTGAACGTGTCGAGTAGTACAGGCCTTTGTGAGGCCCGAGTCGAACTCAGGGATATCTGCAATCGTCGGGGACTCCTACTAACTACTCACGATCAGCTAAACTGATTAACAAGTTGAGAGTTGTTGTATAAATTAAAAGAAAAATAAAAACAAAACGAAACAAGCAATCGATTAAATGTTTTTTTAATCAATTCAAAAGGAGATCTTTAGGATTGCAGTTTCACCGCGGGTGTTCATTGTATGAAATTCTATATAGCTACTCAATTTTATCTCTCTACCCGGGTAGTGGCCTGAAATCAGAATTGCCCACTATCGTGGTAAAATTCACTACCTATGTCTAGGTCGGTTCCACCGTCGTAGTAATCTATACCCTAAACTAGGTGCATTATGAACGATCTCTCATTATCCACGATTAATTTTACACCACCTTGTTCAAGGGATTTGTCAATTAATGTGAATTTCATCTCTTTTCAACCGTTAATCCTTCTTTCAAAGTGATTAAGGGAATTAGGTTATTATTATGGTGATCAAGCATAACAATATATTTAGAAAATGAAATTATACCATGGATTTAAAAGATAAAATATAAATTACTATTATAAAATTGTCATACAATGAATTCCCGGGCTACTCCTAGTCCTAAAGACAAAGGGGATTAGCCCCGCATGTTCATCTCAAGCAAGTACATGGTAGAGATAGGGGAAATCATATGAAAAACGTGAAATGAGAAGTGAAACCCCTGAACAGAGAAGAACCGGTTGAACCTCGGTGTAGAACACGTGCTCTCCCACCTTTCGGTGGTGGAATCCGTCTTCTTCGGCGTCCGGATCAACTGGTATGAGCGTCTGGCCTACGTTCTCCTCTCTACTCCTCCTCGGTACTTATGCAATGGCTAATCATCTCTCATCACGTCTGGGCGTCCGTCATTAGGTATATCTCCCTCATTAGGTCGCTAATTAACCACGGTCGTCCGATTAAGATCATTCCAACGCAAACGCATATCTTACGGTGTCAATACCATCGACGCCAGTCGATGGTATCGACCCAGTGTGATAGTGGCCGGCTACAAATCCTTTCTTTGTCGCGCTTGACATCATATCGATACTATCGACGCGGGTCGATGGTATCGACTTCCTTTAGGAATCGGCTTTTGCAAGATTCTGACACTGTAGCCTCCGTGCGTCGATGGTATCGACTTGGTGTCGATACTATCGACTGCTTTCTCACCAGTAACCTGATGGTAGCTCGATACCATCGACATCCCTGTCAATAGTATCGACTCTTTGCTGATACTCACGGCTGGCAACCTGTGGTCCGGTTGATGGTATCGACTTCCGTCGATGGTATCGACAGAAGAAAATACTTGTTTTCCCTGAAATTCAAACATGAAACCTCATAAATTCACACAAATAATAATATTTTGACAATTAATGCTCAAAACGATGAAATAAAGGGGATTTGACATAAAATAGTAGCAAAGACCAAAGTGGATGAATTATGCAACATTAACCATAAAAATGACTAATAAAAGTATAAAACTCATATCAAACAGGTCTATAAATGTGACTCAAAATCATCGCATCAAACTCCCCTAAGCTTGAACGTTGCTTGCCCTCAAGCAACTATTTCTTAGAATAGAACTGCCAGAGTCAACTAAAGAACAAAGCATCACAACAGACATCCCCTATGACTCCCACCGGACATTCACATACCGACTTTCACTAACCATAGAATGATAATTACCCTGAAGGCGACAGTAATCATCCATAATAGATGTTGACCTCAAAACTGATGAACAATATCACATAAGGTAGTTAACATAATAAAATTCGCTGGTCCAGGCTTGGTGCATCTTGTGATCTTCTATACTACGTTGCTCGCCCTAACTACCATCTACATGGAAGCAGTTCTCCTGATATTCATTAGTGAAGAGAAATTCATGGTGGCCTACCAATACGAGCAACGGGTGGGTGAAATGGGTGGCTCATGGAAGAAGTGGAAGTATTATACAATTTCAACATGCATGAAACAAAAATGTCCTAAATGATGCAAATGCACATGAAAAATGCCCTAATGCCTAAAGTTGGGTGGAATGATGCATGCACTGACAATCCTATCTCAACATGAGATGGATATCTAATTAAGCTACATCATGTACTCACTTATCTTGAAATACATGTGAAATTATGTTCCTTTCTCCTTTTTTATTTTTGTTGCTTCTAAATAACTCTTTTTTTTCAATTTCAGAATTTTTTCTTCTCTTTTTTCCAAGCCCTTATATCCATAATTGGCAATGAATAATTTATAAGGCTTATTTTTCTGCATAACTCAAACATTTGAATTGTTTAGAAGGTATGGAACAATTGAATTCACCATTAAAGAATAAATGAGGAACATGACATACTTTATGAATAAGATTTATGAATTCAACTACATGACATGCACCTAAGGGGCAATGTGCATGTATAACTATTCTTATTTTTTTTTCATTTTTCATTTTCCATGCAAACATAAGAAAAATTGCAATGCAAATCCTATCTACATGTCATGCAATCAAGAAGAGTTAAAATCGTACTTTACTTCCAATTCTTAGGTGGATTATGAAAACAATGAGGTGAACAGATCACAAGACTAGTTGACTGAACCTTAGAAAAACACTATGTATCCCTCCTTACTGACCGGTGTAGTAGTTAAGAGGTTTCTCTCTCTTACTTCAGATTACAGTCTCATTACCATTTGGTCAGTTAAGGCTCAACAACCAATTGCCGTCCACTTTCATTAATCATTAGAGATACACAATTGTGAATTTCTATTTTAAAGTTGACAAAACCAATCATTTTCTAAGTTAAGTGATCAAGGTTAAACACGACAAGCTTTCCAAACACACAAAAATTTTAAATTTCCCTCAATTCCCCATGCACAACTAATGAGATGACACAAACTTTATGACATCCACGATTACACTAGATAACATGTGGATCCTACAAAAACTAAAATTCCAAGAAACAAATGACAAGCAACAAAAACAATAAAACTAAAAAAACAGAGAAAATAAAGATAGAACTGTTCCAACTACCCCCCCTAACTTGAATTCAACTATGACCTCATAGTTAAAAACAAACTCAAAGGTTGGAACAGTGATACCGATTTACTCATGCGGTGGAGGCGGGTATTGCGGAGCCGTAGGGTCCTAAGAAGGATACTCCCCCCGGAAGCTTGGATCAAATTGGGCCCTAGGTGGAGGTTGTGGATAGCCTCCAAAGTAATCATGGCTCCAATAGTGGTCATAGAAGGGCTCCTGCTGCATCTCCATCTGATACAACCGATCATGTATCTGTTGATGGTTGTTGAGGAGAAGATTCTCGTTCTCGAACATCGCCCTTTGGTTGTCCAGTATCCGGTTCGTAGTGTCTTGAATACCGGTATACATTGTCATGTGCTGCTGTTGCGTTTGCTGGATGTCTTGCAGCATAGTGTACATGCCCTGCATAGAATAGGCATCCTCGCTTGGTTGCGAGGGCGGTGGTGGTGGTGGCGTAGGCTGTGATGAAGAAGATGCACCCGGATGCTTCCGAGGACGCTTCTGTGGTGCCACTCGTGCTCGAAGAGGTGTGAATGCCTCCTCTTCCTCCTCAGCCTCGTCATCATTTCCGTCATTGCCGCCTTCTTCATCGGAGTCGGCAATGGCTATGATTAGCCACCGGAAGTGTTGCGCCCCTTCGATGTTGAAGACCGAATCAGGCAATGAGCACTCCTGATAGGCATGGTTGACGTGGCAATGCGCATACGCCAAACCATATCGAAGAAGTAGGAGATTGGACCGGTGCAAATATTGCAAGTTCACCTTGCTCCCAGTAGATAGAGGAGTGAGGGTCTGGAAATTCAAGCCGAGGTATGAAGCCAACTTGGTGATGAGCCCACTGAAGTGAATCAGTGCTTTCTGCATACTCCTCTTCACCGCCAATACTCTTTGCAGAAAGAAGGCACCCCAATTGCATTCCTGACGCTTCATGAGCTTATACAAGAAGAAAAGAACCGGCTCCTAGAATTTGCTAAGGGATAGATCACCCCTAGCAAACAACGTCGAACTGAGCATCTGGTGCATAATACGAACAAAAGGGTGCTCGAAATTAGCTACCGCAGCATTATTGTAGCTAAGGGACTTCCCCGGCGGCACCGTAGCCAGCTCGGCGAAGATGACGTCGTAGTCGGTACGGTTGTCCGGGCACCGGTAGTCGTTTGGCGAGTGGTTCCAGTTGAATATCTTGTTGAATTGCCGGAGTGTGAGGGTATAGTCGATGTTGAACAGCCGGAATGACACCTGGCCTTTGATCCACTCGCGGTCGGTGGCAATAACGTCGTTGGGCACAACGCAGACGTCCAGCGATGCCATGAACTCTACCACCAACTCCTAGTATGTGGGCAGTCGCTGAAGAATGGCTGGCCATCTGCATGAAATTCCAGCTCGTCAGGTCTTTGGTTTGTGTGGCGCGCCTGTCCTATCAGAACGTAGGCCAAGTTAGCCTCAAACCCTAAGTCGCAGATCATGTCCCGTTCGACATAACATGTTGGCTCTATCTTCCTTTTTAAGATCTCCTCGTAGATCTTCTTCACCTGTGTGGATGGACGAATCAACCGCGGGCGTGAAACCAACGTTGGAGGAGGTGGCACGAACTTCGAGATATCCGTCGGGTTCGCACGTGAAGATGACGCACCAGCTCCATGCACCATGTTTGCGAGAGAAAGAGGATTAGAAAGGAGCTCAGTGAAGATTGGAGAATCGAATCTCCGCTCAATGAAGAACTAGCTCGGTGTTGCTCGTCGACGGGCTTGCACAACTCTAGAACTCGCTCGGCACAAGTGGAGGAAGATTGCACTGAAGGTGTGATGTCATCTGACGCAACTACTCCCCATATATAGCTGTGGCCCACGCTACTATCTGCCCATCGATACCATCGACGCGAGTCGATGGTATCGACTCAGGTAGCACGATCCGTACCTCCGCTAGTATCGACGGTCGTCGATGGCTGGATCTGCGGGGCCAGTATTGCTGACGCACCCCCGGATCGACTTCTTTGTTTGTTGCGATGTCGTTGATCTTTCTCGTGGATTGTTGACGTGGCGCATCCATACTATCTACGCGAGTCGATAGTATCGACTCTCTGATTAGGGCACCTCCTCGCGAGGCCCGGCCACCACCTTTTGGACTTGAATGTGTCGATACCATCGACATGCCAGTCGATGGTATCAACTTCACTGAGTCGATTTCTTCTGAAAATTTCCAAAGATCTCAATGGTATCCACATGCATCTCGATACCATCGACCTTGACTATGCAATCTACCTGTAGGTATGTCGATACCATCGACGAGGCCATCGATAGTATCGACGCAGTCCGATTTCTGCATTCATCAACCTGTACCATGGTCGATACCATAGACACAAGGGTCGATGGTATCGACTCTTCCTCAGCCCTGCACAAGTAGCAAACAGTCACGGTATCATTTTTACACTAAAAAATAAGTAAAAACAAATTAAACTACGAATGTAAATTAACTAATCTAAGGTACCAATGGTTGGGTTGCCTCCCAACAAGCGCCCTTATTTAACGTCTTAGGCTGGACGACTTTTGGGAACCTCATGCATCCGAAAGTGAAATGAGTTTGAACTCATTCACCTTCCTCTTGTAATTTTCACCAAAGTAGAGCTTCAATCTTTGTCCATTCACCAAAAATGTGGTCTCACCATCACACACCAAGATTGCGCCGTGTGGTTTGACCTCTTCTACCACGAATGGCCCACTCCACCGGGATTTGAGCTTCCCGGGATGCAACTTCAGTCATGAATTGAACAACAATACACTATCTCCTTTCTTGAACATGCGCAACTGGATGTGACGATCGTGGATCAACTTAGTGCGTTCCTTGTATATCCGAGAGTTCTCATATGCAGTCATGCGTAGCTCATCCAATTCATTTAATTCAAACAATCTCTTTTTCCCCGCTCCATCGTAACTCAAGTTAAGCCTTCTTAATGCCCAATGTGCTTTATGCTCTAACTCTAACGGTAAGTGACAAGCCCGACCATACGCTAACCTAAAAGGCGTGGTGCCTATAGGTGTTTTGTAAGCCATCCTGTACGCCCACAATGCATCCAGTAGTAGGGCACTCCAATTCTTCCTCATGGATGCCACCGTACGCTCCAAAATCTTCTTAATTTTGCGATTGGAGACCTCCACCTGTCCTTGAGTCTGCGGGTGATATGGGGTACCTATGTTGTGTTTGACCCCATATTTCTTCAACAATGCCGAGAACTTCTGATTCCTAAAATGTGTACCCCCCCATCACTGATGATCATTCGGGGCACTCCAAACATGTAGAAAATGTTTTCTTTCACGAACCTACAAACTACAGTGGAATCATTAGTCCTTGTGGGTATTTATTCTACCCACATCAAAACGTAATCAACTGCTAAAAGAATATATAAATTTGAATTTGAGGACACAAAGGGTCCCATGAAATCTATGCCCCATAGATCAAATACCTCCACTTCTTGGAACACATTTAGGGGCATCTCTTGTCTCTTTGAAATATTACCTGCTCGTTGGCAGGAATCACATTGCCTTACAAACTCGTAGGCGTCTCGGAACAAGGTTGGCCAATAAAGGCCACTCTCTAGAACTTTAGCTGTCGTACGAGAGCTCGCATGGTGTCCTCCCGTTAGTAGTGCGTGACAATGATGGAGAACGCTCTCGTACTCCACCTCAGGCACACACCTGCGTAGGATATCATCCCTGCATTGCTTAAGAAGAATCGGGTCATCCCAAAAATAATATCGTAAAGAATGGAAAAATCTTTTCTTCTCTTGATATGACCAATCTTCCAGGATGATCCCGCAAGCCAAATAATTCACAATCTCAGCAAACCAAGGGTCTTTAGAATTAACTTTCAAAATCTGTTCATCCGAAAATGTCTCGGTGATGGGTATATGTAAATCTTTTTCATCCACCCTTTCTAACCTAGACAGATGATCCGCCACAACATTTTCAATCCCAGCTTTATCCTTGATTTCGATGTCAAATTCTTGTAAGAGCAAAATCCACCTAATTAATCTAGGCTTTGCGTCTTTTTTCTCCATTAAATATTTAATTGCGGCATGGTCAGTCCAAACGACTACTTTAGATCCAACTAAATATTGCCGAAATTTTTCAAAAGTGAAAACAACAGTGAGTAATTCTTTTTCAGTAGTTGTATAATTTAATTGGGCGTCATTCAAAGTCTTTGAAGCGTAGAAAATCATGGCGGGTTTATTGTCCACCCACTACCCCAACACGACTCCTACCGCAAAATCAGAAGTGTCACACATGAATTCGAACGGTTTAGTCCAATCTGGCGTTTGAACAACCCGCACAGAAATCAGTTTCTCCTTCAACACGTCGAATGCATGTAGACATTTGTCATTGAAATCAAATACAACGTCTTTCTCAAGCAGTTCAGATAGAGGTTTCGCGATTTTTGAAAAATCTTTTATAAACCGACGATAAAATCTGGCATGTCCCAAGAAACTCCTTACCCCTTTAACAGAATTTGGTGGGGGCAATTTGAAAATAACTTAAATTTTTACCAGATCCACCTCTAAACCTTTGCTAGACACCTTGTGTCCTAGCATTATCCCCTCAGTCACCATCATGTGATATTTTTCCCAGTTGAGGACCAAATGTGTGTCCTCGCAGTGCTGTAAAACTTTGTCTAGATTATAGAGACATTCGTCAAACGATGCACCATACACCGAAAAGTCATCCATAAATACCTCAAGACAACGTTCTACCATGTCAGAAAATATAGCGAGCATACAACGCTGAAAAGTCGCAGGTGCATTGCATAACCCAAAAGGCATTCAGCAATACGCGAAAGTCCCATAGGGACAAGTGAAAGTAGATTTCTCTTGGTCCGAAGGATCAACTGAAATCTGGTTGTACCCTGAGTACCCGTCAAGAAAATAGAAGTGCGATCGGCCGGCAAGACGCTCTAGAATTTGATCGATAAAAGGTAAAGGAAAGTGATCCTTTAACATAGCGGCATTCAGACGGCGGTAATCAATACAAACTCACCACCCGGTTACCAATCGGGTGGTGACAGGTTCATTTAAAATATTTTGGGTGACAGTAATTCCCCCCTTTTTAGGGACTACCTGTGTGGGACTCACCCATGTCGAGTCTGATATTGCGTAAATGATACTTGTAGCAAGAATTTTAATAACCTCCTTCTTCACAACCTCCATCATGCTTGGATTGAGACGTCGTTGAGGTTGGATCACGGGCTTGGCTCCCTCCTCGAGCCGAATCTTATGCTGACACAATGTAGGGGAAATCCCCTTGATATCTGCAACGGACCACCCAAAAGCTCCTTGGTGGTTCTTCAACACTATCAACAATTGTTCCTCCTCATCCGCACTCAAATAAGTAGAAATGATCACAGGTAACTTGTCTTCCTCAGCTAGAAAGACATATTTGAGATGTGGTGGAAGCGACTTTAATTCTAACTCTGGCGGGCTGATCAGAGATGATTGAAGCGGTGGGGGAAGTTCACCTAAATCTTCATAATGCCTCGCATAGAAGCATGGAAGCATCTGAAGCATTTTGGCGCACTCCTTGAGTGATTTGCTCCGCATCCAATCATGTGTAATATTTACCAAGCAAGCCTCCAATGGTAATTCAGGATATGCATCAAAAATAGAAATTGCAATAACATCATCTACCGTAGAAGGCGGAATGTCCTCATCCTCATCATTAGGGAACCCTACAGCTTTACACAGAGATACTACCTTGGTCTGTTACATGATGTCCACAACCAAAGTTCCATTGTCCACTTTTCTCATCACATGAGCCATGTCCAGAAATGGCTTCCCAAGATAGAGTGAAATATTATTATCCAGATGTTTTACCACACGGCATTGTTCCTTTTCTTTAGATGACACAGTACTAGAGGGCATGACCATCTCAAATCGGTCATCGGCTATACCCAAGGTCAAACGACCTCTCCCCATATCTAAAATCATGTCGGCTGTAGCTTGGAAAGGACGCCCAAGTAATAGCTTGTTGCCATGTTCGTCCTGCATCTCCATGACTACAAAATCTACTGGAAAAACAAATCTGTCCACTTTCACTAACACATCTTCGCAAATCCCATATGGTTTCACTACAGAGTTATCCGCCAATTGAATTGTCTTGTTACTTGGCCTTGACTCCTTTAATCCCAATTTTTTGAACGTAGAAAGGGGCATTAAATTTATTCTTGCTCCCAAGTCACATAATGCTTCACCAAATTTGACTTTCCCGATATAGCACGAAATGTTAAAACAACCCGGATCTTGCCTCATTGGTGGCAATGTGCCCATGATGAAGGCACTCACCTGCTCTTTAAGCACAACTACTTCCATGTCCGGAATTTTTCTCTTCTTCGTGATGATGTCTTTTAGAAATATTTCGTAAGACGGAATTTTCTCAATAGCTTCCAATAGAGGGATGTTTACTGAAAGCTTCCTGAAACTTTCCAAGTACTTTTTGAATTGATCATCTACCTTCCTTGCCTTAGCATTGTTCGGATAAGGGATCGGTACCACCTGTGCCCTTTGATTTGGTGGCACATACGGTGTCTTTTTCTGAGGTCCCTCCTCTTCTGCAATAGGGTCTTCCATAGCCTCCACAACTGTGTCATTGACTGGTTTTATGACCGGTGTGGGCAGCTCCCTTGTGGCTTGAACTTCTATTTCAGCTTGGGGTTTGCTTGCTTCATCAGCCCTGGGATTTAACAATTTCTTGCCACTTCTTAGCAAGATGGCCTTTGCTTGTTGGTTCCCTCCTGGAACATTAGTATTTCCCGGGAAACCTGGATGTGTCGGCTTCTTCAAACTGGCTATCTCCGCAGCCATATGTGTCATAGATGTCTCTATTGTCCTCATTTGGGCCCCATGGCTCTACAGTGTCTGCCCGAATTGGTTCATGAACTCCCCTTGTTGCTTTATTTGCTGACCGAAAGTAGCCATGAGTTCTTGATTTTGCTTTATAACTTGATTGAGCAGCTCTGTGCTCTTATCCTCTGCAGTTGGCTGGGGTTTAGCATCCGGATCCTGCAAGAAGTTATTTGGATCCTTCCAGGAGAACTTCTTTTCTTTCCTCCATGCATAGTCGTTGTTCCTGTAACCTGGCTGCTGCCTCATGAATTTCACTTGAGCCTCGTCCTCGGACTCAGTTTCCTCCTTTGCAAGCAATTTCTTTGCGAGAAGATCCATCTTCTCATTCAGCTCCTTCATAGCTTTTGATTCACCTGCCACTCGAACTTGTTCCACGGGGCCTCTTTCTCTCTCACCCCATGATTGCTTCCTAGCCATGTTCTTTAATATCTCCCAACACCTGGTGTCCGTGTTGTTCAAAAAGAATCCTGACCCAGCTGAATCAAGGTTTCTCCTATCGTGCTCGGAGAGAGCAAAATAGAAGATCTTTACCTGTGTTACTTTATCCAGCCCGTGATGCGGGCACCGTCTTAGCATGACCTAAAACCTCTCCCAGGTCTCAGAATATGTCTCACCTGCCTGTTGGGTAAAGTTATGGATCTTCCTGATCATGTCATTGGTCTTCTCAGGAGGAAAGATCCTCTCAAAGAAAACCTCCACCATATGGTCCCAGGACTCCACAAACTCATCATCTAAATTGTTTAGCCATTCTCGCGTGGCTCCTGCCAATGAACTCGGGAAAAGCTTAAGATAAAGTGCATCCTGTGGAAACCTGTCGATTTTAACCATGTCACAGTTCTCAACAAACTGACTTATGTGCGCGACGGGGTCCTCATTCTTGAGCCCATGAAAAGCATTGGACTTCACCAAATTTATCAAAGTCGGATCAATCTTATATGTAGGTATGTTGATTGCTTGCTTCTTTATAGGCCCTTTTGAAGCGGATGCGGAAGAAGCCTTGATCTTCTCCCATATTGTTTGTGGCTCGTCCATCTCTTCTTGTTCAGGTTCTGACTCTATTTCTTCTAACTGGTCTTGATTGTGGCTTTCCTCGTCTTCTGGTCCCGACAGTGGAACCTCTGGTGTGCGACCTGCGTAGTCAGTACTACGCATCTACACCATGTACGATACCTGAAAATAGAAAGATTAAATTTAGTACAATGCTTGACGAATGCAAATATTTAGAAAATAGATTATTAATTTTTGGAATGATAATAATAAAAAAATAAAAAGATGGCCTAGAGTGGCCACTCACAGCACTCGAAGTGCTAATAAATTGTTGTATCCCGGCAACGGTGCCAAAAACTTGACGCAAATTTACTGTGCGTAGAAACGCAAGTGAACGCGTCGAGTAGTACATGCCTTTGTGAGGCCCAAGTCGAACTCAGGGATACCTGCAATCGTCGGGGACTCCTACTAACTACTCGCGATCAGCAAAACCGATTAACAAGTTGAGAGTTGTTGTAGAAATTAAAAGAAAAATAAAAACAAAACGAAACAAGCAATCGATTAAATGTTGGTTTAATCAATTCAAAAGGAGATCTTTAGGATTGCGGTTTCACCGCGGGTTTTCATTGTATTAAATTCTATATAGCTACTCAATTTTATCTCTCTACCCGGGTAGTGGCCTGAAATCAGAATTGCCCACTGTCGTGGTACAATTCACTACCTATGTCTAGGTCGGTTCCACCGTCGTAGTAACCTATACCCTAAACTATGTGCATTATGAACGATCTCTCAGTATCCACGATTAATTTTACACCACCTTGTTCAAGGGATTTGTCAATTAATGTGAATTTCGTCTCTTTTCAGCCGTTAATCCTTCTTTCAAAGTGATTAAGGGCATTAGGTTATTATTATGGTGATCAAGCATAAAAATATATTTAGAAAACAAAATTATACCACGGATTAAAGAGATAAAATATAAATTACTGTTATAAAATTGTCATACAATGAATTCTCGGGCTACTCCCGGTCCTAAAGACAAAGGGGATTATCCCCGCATGTTCATCTCAAGCAAGTACATGGTAGAGATAGGGGAAATCATATGAAAAACGTGAAATGAGAAGTGAAACCCCTGAATGGAGAAGAACCGGTTGAGCCTCGACGTAGAACATGTGCTCTCCTGCCTTTCGGTGGTGGAATCTGTCTTCTTCGGCATCTGGATCAACTGGTATGAGCTTCTGGCCTCCGTTCTCCTCTCTACTCCTCCTCGGTACTAGTGAAATGGCTAATCATCTCTCCTCACATCTAGGCGGCCGTCATTAGGTATATATCCCTCATTAGGTCGCTAATTAACCACGGCCGTCCTATTAAGATCATTCCAACGCAAACGCATATCTTACGGTGTCGATACCATCGACGCGAGTCGATGGTATCGACCCAGTGTGATAGCGGCCGGCTACAAATCCTTTCTTTGTCACGCTTGACATCATCTTGATACTATCGACGTGGGTCGATGGTATCGACTACCTTTAGGCGTCGATTTTTGCAAGATTCCGACATTGTAGCCTCCGTGCATCGATGGTATCGACTTGGTGTCGATACTATCAACTTCTTTCTCGCTAGTAACCTGATGGTAGCTCGATACCATCGACATCCCTATCGATAGTATCGACTCTTTGTTGATACTCGCGGCTGGCAACCTGTGGTCCGGTCGATGGTATCGACTTCCGTCGATGGTATCGACGGAAGCAAATACTTGTTTTCCCTGAAATTCAAACACGAAACCACACAAATTCACACAAATAATAATATTTTGACAATTAATGCTCAAAATGATGAAATAAATGGGATTTGACATAAAATAGTAGCAAAGACCAAAGTGGATGAATTATGCAACATTAACCATAAAAAATGACTAATAAAAGCATAAAACTCATATCAAATAGGTCTATAAATGTGACTCAAAATCATCGCATCACTTCCCTGACGGGTTCTTCACGATCTCGGCCAACTGAGCTAGTTGCTGATCAATTTGGCATTGATGTGTCTGCATGTCTGCCAATTGTACCTGCAAAGAGTTCAAAACGCCGGAATTTGACAGCGCGCTTTGTGCTAGTTGATTGTCGATAGTGTCCTGCCTCTTCACGAAATCGAATAACTAGCCAACCACTTCCGATTGGCTCGAGCCCTTGTCTTGTTCTTTGTTTGCCCTTAATATTTACCTTGTACCTGGAAATTTCCCTTGGTTGGCTGAAACTTGGTGTTCTTGGCATACTGACTTGGCCCCCCTCTTTTCTCGAAGGCTTGCGACGGCTTAGACGAGCTATGCAGCTGATGTGAGTTCTCAGTCGCGTCCTTGTTTCCATAATTGAAACTGGGGTGGTCAGGTCTTTTGAAACTCACGAAGGAGACATTTTCAGTCCCTTTGTCTTCAGAGTCAGTATCACTGGTCGCATTTGGTCAGGTGTAGACGCAATTTTCTACCCCATGCCCTCCTTCACCGCAGGTTACGCATTTCATCACTTTTTCGACTGGCTTCTTTTCCTTTCCTGCCAAATTCCCTCAGTGACTTAACATCTATAGTTATTCTTTGTATCTGCGAGGTAATGGACTCCAGCACCTTGGACTCAAGAGAGGGCCCTTCACCGACCTTTTTGGCCTATCCTCTGTCGGATCTATCGTAATCAGCACCGGCTAGCAGCTCGGCCATGTTTTTGATGATCCTTTCAGACTTGCTTGGCTTTTTCCCAAGGAAGTCACTGCCTGCTGCCGCATTAAGTGGCACCCTTTAATCTGGGGTCAGACCATTGTAAAAGGTGGTGACTAGGAAACCCTTCTTATAGTTATGGTGAGGGAAATCCCTTTGATATTCCTGGTATCTTTCCCAAGCGTCATGGAGACTCTCATTGGGCTATTGCATAAAAGAGGCTATCTTCTGCCTGTTTCGCACAGTCCTTTCAGTGGGGTAGAATTTGTTCACGAATGCGTCATCCAGTGCTCCCCATCCGTTTAGAGACTGGTGGGGAAGTCCCAAATACCATGATAGTTCCTTGTCTTCCAGAGAGAAGATGAAGCCCTTGCAGTAAATGACCTCTTGTGGTACGCCTCGTGTCTTAATTGTGTCGCAGATGTTTTTGAACGCGTCCAGGTGATGGTACCGGTTGTCATTCTTGGAGCTCCCTATGAAGCTCTTATTCTGGCTCATAGAGATAACAGACGGTTCAAGCTCAAAGTTGGTGTCGTTGAAACGTGGAATGATGACCGAGCACCGGGATTTGTTAGCTTTTGTGGAAGCTAACTCCCGTAAGGTCTTTTCTTCCTCCTCTGAGTTGTCGTTGTCGCTTTCTTCCCGGCGTTGTTCCTGGTGGTTGTGATTTCTTCCTTGCCTCTGACGGTGACGGCGTCTGTTTCGGTGATGGTCCTCCTCGTACTCTCCCGATCCTAGATCTTCTTATTGAGTGTTACTATCGTATCGGTTGTCGCCTTCGGGTGGAGGCGAGTCAGGCCTCATCCCTTGGCGTTCGCCTCCAGAATGTTGGGGTTCGACGTGAGGAGGCATATTGGTGTTGGTGTTTGGTGGAGTAGATCACCGTACTTCAGAGTACCTGGAAATAGTACGAAGAATCGAGTCAGAAAATCGAATTATTTATTTCGGGCAAAGAATAATGATAATAATAACAAAAGAAAAGAGTGTTGTCAAGCTCATTTCTAAGCTTGAGGCACGAGAGTGTAGTTAGTGGATTCGGATTCATCTACAGTACCATTTTTCCTTGTCTCCGACAGCGGCGCCAAAAAGTTGACCGGCCTAAATCGCACTTCCCAAAATTGGAGGCGGATTTGAGGTAGTCGAGCTTTTACATTTATAACCTGAATCCTTCTAGGCCCCCGCAACTTTGTTTACAGGGTCAAAGTAGATATACGGGGTTGAACACAGGGACAAGGGTGATAGTGTTGAGAACTCAGAATCGACATGCTACACTTCGACAAGGATAAGAGATGATTAAATTCCCAAAAGGGATCAGCAGAACGAGATCGATAAAACAAAATAAAACCCTATCTCCAATTGGAGTTACAAGGAAAACTTAGGCTTTAAGCATTTAGCAGTTTTTAGGGATTTTTCGTGCAACAGAAACAGAGAGATAATACTCATGCTAAAGCAAGGTACCAAGGAGAAAAACTTCGGTAAAACAAGCAGTAGAAGGAACATCCTGTACCCCTCCTCTCAGAGCGGGTACCTCTAACCAAGCATCAACACCACTCTCAAGGTTACTGGACTTAGGTTAGAGTGGAAAGGTTACTACAACAACTCCGATTCCGGGCACTCTTGTACTCCAGAATTGGACCAAACACTAGAGCCACAACACCTCTCTCAAGGCTGTTGCAATGGGAAAACATGATTCGGTAGCTAATCGAAACACGATCCAACGTACAAGCTAGAGTTTATATATTAAAGATAGCATTCATCCAACAAGGGTACCAAGCATAAAGCAGCAGATAATTAAACTCTTCTATTTCTATTAACATATAAAGGTTTGATTACATTGCAGAAGCAAAAGAAATAAATGAAAGAATTAAAGGATAAATGTCGCCCTCTTGATATAGAAGGTCGACATGCTACAACTGACCCTCCGGCCCGATACCGGGTAGGACCCTAGCCCGATACAGTCGTGTCGGGTGGCACACCCTCTTAGGCAGCACGCAGCGATGGGCTGGTTGTATCGTGCGAGAACCCTGGCCCGATACGGTCATGTCGGGTGGCACCCTCTCGGGCGACACGCCATGACGGGCGACACATATCAGGGTTCAGTATCGTGCCGGGCTAAAGTGAAGTGCATCTAGTATCGGTCACTTATATCCAGTATCTACGTTATGTCGACCGATATCAGCCTGCAGTGTTGCTCGGGATGACACTAAGTGAACCATTCCCTCCCTCTTGGGATGGGGAAATGCTCACCTAGTGTCGCCCGTCACAACCACTGAGGAATGATACTCTCGCTCTTTGCAGCCTTCCTGAGGTGACTTGCGCAGGGTTCCAACCTGTCTTTTCGGCTTTCTATAGCTGCTATTTATAAGCAGCAGTTGGGGAAGTTATGGTGCACAGGGCGCCACGTGTCCTCCTTGTCTTAGCGTAGTCAGTGGACGTCCGATATCGGTATCGCCCATCACAAGGATTGTTGGCTGTCGGTCATGTGACGAGCGGCGCCTGTCGGTGGGTGGCCTGTGTCGCACGACAAGCTTTGTTGTCGTGGTGAGCTTGGCTCCCTGTCGGGTAGAAGATGTATCACCCGCTTGTTCCTTCTTGTGCGGCATCCTCATGTTGTGCATCAGTGTGTTGCGCTACCCTGTCGGGCAGTGTGATCGTATCGGCCATCTGGAAGGCCGATGCAGGTGGAACTTGTTTGTGGGCTGGGATGACCTTATTGACGATAAATATGTCAAAATAAGAGGAAAACACTGCAAAAGATGGAAATATTGAATTAAGAGTGTCGTTTGGCCAATTATTGCAAAAGTACATATAAACAGAGAGGAAAACAGTTAAAAAGACAGTTTTGATAACAGAAGAACAGTCTAAAACATCACAAAATTTGGTGTTATCAGAAGTCTCCTTAATATACAACATGTAGTTTCCAACATCAACCAGACGTCCTAGTGGCACTAGAGTACAAAAAAGCCAATAGGTGGCTTGACTCTCTACCTGTGTGTTGAGGTTAGAGGAGTCTAGTTTTTATGGCATAATAGGTGTGTCGAGGCCAGAGAGCCATTTTCCTGTTGGACACCAGCGACGTAGTCAGGCTTAGCATTCCTGGGTGTGTCAGCTAAGTCTTTTACGGTGAGATCGTAGTTCACTACGAGTCTTCATATGTAGAGTACACTGCATATGATCAGAGCATAAGCTAAAATATGTTCATATAGTTTTAAAGAGTTTCTCATAAGTAAGAAAGTTTAAGATAGATTCAAGTATAGTTTCCCAACAATTATTCTTTGTATGTTTCTAAATCATAACTTCTCTTTGAAAGTAATCAAGCATGCTCATATATTGATTAACTCTTGTAGATATCTAGAGTATCATGCCATTTTTGTGATTTTCAATGATTAGACTCTTTAAGGCTTACAACTATTATAATTGATATCAGTTGCTTAAAAGTATATCTATAATTATATTAGTGCTTTAGACTGTTTCTTTAAAGTACTCATTCACTGAGCGAGTAGGCTCACCCCTCTACTCACCATTTTTTTAGAGAAAGCACATGGACTTGAAGATATCATTGTATTAGTAGATCTTCCACAAGAGTTAAGATTGAGTATAGTTAAGTTCATTAGGTCCTTGTCACTCTAGGTCCTTGTAAAGAAATAAGAGAGAGTTGTAAATGATGATGTATAACATTATTCCTCTTTTAGCAATATATGTGAATCAGCAAGTCGTATGTGCTTAAAAGTATGAGAAACATAATGAATGTTCATACATGCATTTTTACTGTTGAAATCAGATTAGAGAAATCAATGTTTAGATTCCCTAGTAAAGTTAGTTTATGTGGTTCAATGCGAGAAAACAAATAGTTTGAAAAAGAGGAAAAAGATAAGGGTGATCTTTGTATTATGTTAAATCCTCAATTTATGCCCTAATATCATGATTAGTGGTAATTGTGAGATTGAGGTGTAACAACTTGGTATCAGAGCTTAAGCTGAGTTGTTAGGGACCATTAAGTTAGTAAGTTAGAGTCATAAGTGTAGCAGATAGGAGATGTTATGATTTTAGGTCTAGGGATTTGAGTATTTGGATATCCTGGCCCAGTATCTGAGTACTTGGATCAACTAGTATCAAGCTACTTTGTCTATTCTTTCATGTTTACCCTGGCCAGGTATACAGTGGAAGGATGGTCTAGAGAGAAACCCTAGAAATATTAGGGTTAGAAACAAAATAAGTAACATGAATTAAGAGCACAAATATAAAATGAGATAGAACTTTCATTTCATATTGTTGTTTTATTGGAGATGAATAGAAAATCTCTTATATGTTTGAATTTAGATATTTAGTATTTTGAAATATGTATGGGTATTTAAGATTTTTTGTACACTATGCAGTTGCAGCATTTATTGATTACATTCTTTGTATCATGTAGACTAGAAATGATCTTTGAATGAGCTTTCCTAAGTGGATAAGTTTTCTTCCACACATTTGATATGAATAGGAGTTGAGTAATCTTGATTAGCTCTTGGCTTCAGGACTGCAGGTTTGACCTGGTCCGGCTGGCAGGATGCATTACTGGGATCTAATGACTCCTATTAGTAACATAACAAGAGTAAATTTTGGATAGATTAGATCCAAATTCTAGTATGAATGTATATACTCTAAGATTTTGAAGTATAAGGGAAAGACTGGGATAACTAAGAATCGGTTGGAACTGATATCTGAGATCAAACTTTGGGGCCTCATATGAGAAACCCTTAATTGGGAATAAAGGAACACGGAATAAGGTTCAGATTAAGTTTAATTATTAGTATTATATGAACTCTAAATATGAAATATGGAAAAGATATGAGAAAAGTATGTAAGGGGCCAAGATAGTAAGAATTAATCATGAGGAATGGATTCTATAACCGAGTACAATACTTTTATGTACTCCAAAGAAAAGGGAAAATAGAAGAAAAGAGTTAAGTATACGATAAGTACATAGAAGTGAAGAGTCTTTAGAAGAGTTAAAGTGAAGAGAACTAGATGAACATGTAAATCATAAAACTAGGATAAGAAACTTAGTTGAAATAAAGAGAAATGTTTGAAATAATAACCTTGATTAAGGAATGAGGGTTATGATATAATTGAGAGCATGGAATGTATACCTTTATTAATAAGTTTAATAAATTCATCCTTATTGCCTTTAGATTCTAAGTCTCTATAGAACAACAATCTAGTTTCTAAAAGACGAACAAAAGTATAGCTAAATAAATGAATAAGTCATACAAAGGTAGACTATATTCAGGAAGGAAAAACTTGATTGAAAGAGAAACTATGTTTCACCCATGCATGAGCTGTTTGATTTAAAATGAAGGATATGTAATGTATTAAACATGAGGTGATACTAGCAGAGAGATTATTGATTTAGAATTTCAACTTCACATTAGTAGAAGGATAAAAGGAAATATATGCAACATGGTATACATGTTCATACACATAAAAAAAGAAACATGATCATAAGAGAAAACTAGAAGTTTAAGATGACATGTGGAATAGTCGCATATGGTAAAGGGATTATGGAAAGTAAAGAAGGGTTTGAAACATAATGGAGTAATATAGATTATAAAAGAAAGAGGTTGTGGGATTCAAGAAAGTGCTAATTAGTCAAGTATCCTTGTTGATAATTAATTAAACCTACATATGATAAATGTATTATTGAATGTTTAAAGATAAGAATTCTAAGTCTCAAAATCATCTTCTCTTTCATATCTTCCTTAATGAGAGCAATGTGGGAATGAAGTGATAAGAAAATGAATCATATATGATGCATAACTGCTGTGGTAGAGACATCTAGTGAATGTAATAATGACACACAATATGATGATGAAATCCTAGTAGAGTAATTGAGAATGTAATCAATCTGAATGGCCAAGTAAGAGAAAGGAAATTCAATCGATAAGACAAAGAAGACTTTAGTAAAACTTGTGAGATCCAAAGTATGCATTTCAAATTAAGGGAGCAAAGTCACATCACAATAACATCATGCTACTAATAAGGACCAAACCCTAGAATGTTTAGAGTTGTAATAGTTCAAGGGATGTCACTAGTGATTTGACCTTGAATACTAGCATCTCTAAAAAACAAGATCATGATATTTGCACTATGAGAAGTAAAGTAGCATTGATAGTAGTCCAATGTTTAAAGATAGCTAATTTGAAAGGTAGATAAACAATATGGATATGATTCAGAGAAGAAAGTAACACATAAATTTGAAATGTACCAAGTGTGTTTTGAACAAAAGGAGAAATACAATATGAGTGAAGTGCGATAGCAGATAAATTCTTACAGTGATAGCAAGAATGATGAATAATCTATTTGTACCTTGTATCTTTCAATTTTAGGAATGTTTAATCTACATGATTAAAATAAGAAGGATAAGTAGAAAAAAGTAAGTAGTACTGAATGAGGAGAGAGTTAAGAGAAAACAATGGTTTTTAGTAATATGTGAATTTGTTTTTAGAAGTATAATTTGTTGAAGGTATATTAAGGGATGTAAATTGGTTATACGTATGATTTCAGTGTACATGTGCAAGCAATATGTTAATTCAAGGTGTCTAACAATTTTAGTCATTCATACCAGTAATCCATCTTAGTATTGTACAAGTATGGTATGGTGATATGGGTGGAATAATGATGGAACAAATGACGGGTTACCCTGAATAAGGTAGTCTTACCTCTTGACTCATATGAATAGAAGGGATGATGACCATATTGTATTGATATGTAACCCTAATGAGGTATAGCTTGTTATACCTAGATTTAATATAACTAAGTGATGGTAATTGGGTATGAATAATCCTTGAATGACTTATACAATCATGATGTACTCTGTTAGTGTTGTTGAAACCCTAGTATGCTATAACCTGATGGTTACACCTTGAATTATGTGTGGGTTCATACTTGAGAATAATATGGAAGGTGATGGTAATGCTTCACCTTATGCATCCATGATGCAATGGGGATGTCATGAGTAGTATTGTCCAATTACTGTTGAATCTAGTCTTCTAACTCAAGACTATTTTGCTATTTGAGTAGCACAATAGTAAAATTTAAAACAACATGGTGAACTCTCTTTTGTGACATAGAGGTAATACATAACAATAGTACATATTGAGTCGTATGAATTGAGATAGTTGTACCGGCTTATCAATGTTGAGGTAACACCTAAAGAGTATGAAAATATTGAAATGGTTGTTTCACTCTCTATCCTATGATTGATTGTGGCATAGAGAATTTGTTTGTTATCATTGAGAACTGTTTTAACATGTTGTGATTAGAAAAGAAAGAAAGGACTTAACGTTGCAAACTACATTCAAGTATAAAATACAAGAATGTAATGACATGTAAGATTTTAGAAGCTTAAAATAAACTTTGAATATACTTTGTTTGCATATTTATGTTTTGGGGACAAAACTTTTTAAGGCGGTGAGAATCATAATGACCACATTTGTGCTTAATTGGTAAACTAGGGTTTACCTGAATGATTACATGCTTGGTTATATTGAACATCGTTCAGACTTGATTAATGATAGTAGATCAATTGTGATTTTTCAAACCTAAGAAGAAAATCTAACTATGATTTTAGTTTGAAGAATTAGGGTTTGAGAAATGTAAACCCTAATTGGAAAAAAATAGGGTTTTTTTTGGGGGGTAACACCTCGGGCGTATATTCGTTCTGCCCCGAGATTGCAGACCAAACTATTGCTAGACATCGAATTAGCCTGGACCAGACCGATCTCAAATTTATAAGTATTAGCGATGTGATCAGGGCATTGGTGCTAGGTTTTGACATTAAAGTCCAGAGTGTTAAACCACTTGACTAAGACATCAGCCATTCTATTTGCTTCCCGCTTCCTGAACGACACAATGAGGTTTGGTTTGAGCTCCCGAAAATGAGTGATCTTTCTGCAGACGGGCCTGTATCTGGCCGGGGGGTTAGAGTTGTTGGCAATAAGCATCTAGGTTCCCTTGCAATCAGTTTCAATGGTAACATACTCCCTCCAGTTCTGAGCTACATGTACACCTTTAAGGATGGCAAGGAGCTCGATACCTAGAATATCATCAAACCAACACAGTTGGGTGCCTCCCTCAATCTAGAACCCCTTGTGATCCCTGACAACGTAGCTCACAGCGTCCTTCTTTTTCCTCCTAACAAAAGAACCATCCACATTGATCTTGATATCTCCCCTTCTGGGCGCAGACCACGTCATCTTCTTGCGTGCCCCTGAACATGCAGGTCTCCGGCTAAAGGCATGAATGGATAGTTGAACATTACTGACAATATCCCAAACAATGGAGTTTACATCAAACTTCCTGTTGTTAAACACGAGTTCATTCCTTGCCCTCCAGATTTGGTCAACCGTAATGGCGAACCACACCTGATGGTTGGGATTGTCTTTCATCCCTTTTAGGTTCCTCGCGAACCATTCCTCAGTCGTCCCTCCTTTGATAATGTCAATCTTGTAGATTGCATGGAGGATATCCCAGATTTTGCTGCTTGCCTTACAATTACACAGAAGGTGGAGAGTGGATTCACCTGCCATCTTGCAGATCGGGCACCTATCAGACTCAGTAAGCCCACATATACTCATGTACTTATTCATCCAGAGACTACCATGGTAGTCCTTCCAGAGCAACACTTTTACTATGTGTGCCACAGGGATTTCCCAGAGCCGCATCCAGCAACCAGGTGTTCTGATGCAGTAGTTTTTGAGCAGGCTTTTGTAAATAACAGACGTATTGAACTGTCCATTCTTGCTACCAGTAAAGTGCCATAGATCATCTCCGGCCTGGTCATAAGGTGGAATCATGCCGAGGATACTGGTGCAGGTCTCCTCGTCGAACCAGGTCTCAATGAAACCTACATCTCAATCTCCATTAAAAGTCCTCATGGACGCCACCTTGAGGTCAGCAAGACTCCCAAGTATGATGGCATTAGACTTAGGGGTGGGTTTGGCAGAGTAGTTAACCCAAGGATTGTCCCCAGTAGAGGTGTCTTCGCCATTCATAATAACCCTTCCTGCGTAGTCAGTAAGAGTAGATATATTTTTCCTTATAAACTTCCAGAGTCTAGACCTCGTGGTCATCCCTTCGTCTTTCAGGTGCAGATATTTAGCATTCATAACATCCATCCAAAGAGTGTTCTTTTCAGTGAGAAATCTCCAGGTTACCTTTGCCAGAAGTGCCTCGTTTTGGATACGGGAAGGTTTAATATTTAAGCCACCATCCTTTGTATCAGCAACGACCTTCCTCCATGAGATCCCACTCATCCTTCTGTTATCTCCATTGCCACTCAATAAGAATCTTCTAGTGATTTGATCCATACGATCACACACTCCAGTAGGGAGATGCGTAGTTTGCATGAGGTACGCCGGGCTGGAGTTCAAAACGGATCTAGCAAGGGTGACCCTTCCTGTAAAAGATAAAATTTGCCAGTCCAGGCATCCATCTTAGATTCTAGGGCATTTAAAGCACTCAAGTAAGTGGATTTGTTGGCTCTCGAATGAAGGATTGGGACACCCAAGTGTCTGCCCAGATTTTCAATAGCAACAATCCCCAGCCTTCTGCTAATCCTCCTTCTCAGGCCAGTCTCAATATTCTTTGAGAAGTAAACAGCCGACTTTTCCTTAGCTAAAACCTTCCCAGATGCTTCCCCAAACTCTTTGATGCATCTCATAACCACTCGAGCCTGTATAGTTGAAGCTTCACATAAGAGCACAATTTCATCAGCGAAACAAATGTGTGAGATTGAGGGACCCTTCCTCATGATCTTCAGGTCTTTCCAAGTACCATTACGCTCCTCCTCCATGATGGCCTGGCTGAATCTATCCAAACACAGAATGAATAAATCGAGGGAAAGCGGATCGCCTTGCCTAACACCCCTACTAGCCTTGAAAGCGGGCAAGCATTCCCCGTTCTAAGAGACCGAGATGGATCCATAAGTGACAATTTTCATGATAATAGTAACCAACTCTGAAGGAATCAAAGTTAAATGAAGAGTTTCCAACAGGAAATCCCAATTCATCCTGTCATAAGCCTTCGACAGATCAAGCTTAATAGCCATAGATTTTTGACCCGAGGTTCTCCTCCTCATCGAGTGAACAACCTCCTGAACCATGATGATATTGTCTGAAATACTCCTCCCAGGAATGAAGATACTTTGAAGAGGAGAAACCCATTCAGGAAGATACAGTTTCAACCTTTCCACAATGATTTTGGACAACAGCTTAATACTCATGTTGTTGAGAGCAATCGGCCTCAACTGATTACACGATTCTGGAAGCCTAGTTTTGGGAATAAGGACAAGGGTAGAATCAACCATATTCTTGGGTATCTCGGCACCTTTGAAGCAGTTAGAGATGGTGTTGCACAGAGCTTTCCTCATCCTTGTCCAGTTCGCTTGAATGAAGCCCGCATCCACCCCATCAGGCCCCAGGGCCTTCAGCAGCTTCATCTTCATCAGCACTTCCATGATCTCCTCCTCCGCGGGCACGGCTGCGCAAGCAGCCTGTTGTAAACTCGAGAGGCTCGGAAACCAACCTGGGTAGTTGCGTCTTCTGGAGAAGCCTGGTTCTTCAGAAAACTGGTGCTTGAAAAAATCCAGGATAAGATTACGGATCAGCACAGGGTCCTCAACCCAAACACCATCATCATTTTTGAGTTTAGTGATACGCAATCTCTGTCTTTTTGATCGGACAACAGCCTGAAAATATTTGGTATTAAGATCACCCAGAGTGATCCAATCACACCTGGCTTTTTGCCTCCACTCCGCTTCCTCAGCGTGAAAAAGATCCAGTAGCTCGTTTTTCAAACTTTGGATCCTTGCATCAGTCGTTGTGTCGTACTTGTAGCTAATGCTCCCTTGCATCTTGGTGATGGATTTTATGATGGTTTCCTTCCTTCCCCGTTCATGTCTCCTTTCATCTCTGTCCCAAACTTTGGCCTTCTTCATGAAGCTATCCACAGCTGTCGTGAAATCCTCCTCCTCATTCCAGGCATCCTCCAGAAGTTTGTGAAAAGATTGCCTGTTATTCTAGGTGACACAAGTCTTGGTGACAAACCTTCTGGCCAGCAGTTGATTTTTGGTGTGGATCAAAAGAGGGGAGTGGTCAGAGGAGATACGCGCGAGAACCTCCACTCTCGTCACTGGGTAGCAGCCCAACCACTCGGAGTTAGCCACAGCTCGATCAAGTCTTTCCAGGAGGGTATCCCATTTGAAGGTCATCTTAGGCCCCAAGGCTCCCAGGTCACTCAGGCCGCTGCTCGCCAAGGCGCACGAGAAGTCTCTACAGCTGCTAACGCTAATACTCCTGCTATCCACTTTCTCCGATGGGTCAAGGATAGTGTTAAAATCACCAACCACCAGCCATGGGAGGTTAGAGGAATTAGAAATGTTATTAAGGTGATTCCAGAGGATCTTCCTCTTACTTTTCTTGGTACTAGCATAGACGAACATCACGAGGAACTTATTGTTGATCAGGAAGAGGATGAACTGCTTGTGTAGAAGAATAATGTCAACCCTTCCAATACTTGATCTCCACATCACCCAAATACTGCATGAATAACCTGCTACCTCCACTCTATACGATGCATCAAACCCCAGACTTCTGATAATGCTATTAGCATTGTCGCCACTAGTACGCGGCTCCAGGATGGCAAACATATCTACCTTGTGCTTCCTACTCAACTCCCTCACCTCATTCTAAACATCTGTCGAGCATATGCCCTGCACGTTCCAAACAACAACAATCATCTAAACTGTCGTGGTAGGGACAGGTGAGCTCATCTCGCTCAACCTGTCCTGGTCAGGGGGGTACTCTTGCTCCCCCATGGTCGTCTTCCTTCCTCTTTTCCTTGAACTACCCTTGTTGTACCCTACTGCCTTGGTCACCCTTCTGTTCCGAAGGTGGATCCCTACGTTGCTGCCATGAGGCATGTGACTCCTACTGATCTCCTTTCCATTTGATTGGGTAGTGCCAAAGCAAAACGTGGTGACATCATGAAACTTGTCTGGGACGCCTACTATGTTTTCGTCAGTTATCACCTCCACGACATGAAAGTTTTCTTTCCCCTTACTCGTAACTTTGTCTCTCCCGATGACCTGCTCGTTCTGTATGTTCCTCAGAGGTCTCTGTTCTGGCTTACCTACACCTGATGGTTCTTTTGACTTTGTGTTCTTCTTTCTCTGTCCCCAGTCAATTCCAGCCACCCTACCTGCAACTACCTCAGCATCCTCTCAGATATCTTCATCACCTTCCTCACAATCGAGGTTCTAAAACTGATTCCTCATTTGTAGCACCTCTTGAGCCCTCGCATTGTACTGTCTTCTCGGCTTCCTTTGGAAGGGTTTCGCGTGAATAGCCTCTGAGAACTCACTGAGTGGGAGAACATGATGCTCTTGGTCTCTGTGATTTGTCTGTTCAGTAGCTTTGCACGCCGCTTGCCTGAGATGGCAGCCATCCATAGAGTGGCCTATACGTCCACAATGCAGACATATGGTTGGTAAGTTTTCATATTCCAGGACATACCTCTCACCCTGAACACAGATCGCCAGTGTCAGAGGCTTGCTTGTATCGAGCTTCACCGCAATCCTTGTGAATTTCCCCCTTCTCTTCAGATCCGTATTGGTGTCAACTTTCATTGTCTCGCCAATATGGTCCCCCACCTCCTCCAGGAAGCATCGTTGATACAAGAAGATGGGTAACCTCGGGATGCGGACCCATGCAATAATGAATTTTGGATTACTGTTTGCAGGTATGAACTCCGGGTCCCATGGTTGAATGCACAAGTATGACCCATCATCGGCCAGGGCCCTCCAGTCAGAGCCTTCAGGTAGTCATCATGCCTCAGAAGCTGAACTAAGAAGAAATCATTTTCTAAGTCTATTAATCTGAAGTTCCCAATCAGATTCCACAGGGCCTTGATTCTCTTATGCAGTGTCATGAAACCCACCTCCCTGGACAGAACCTTCACAACCACCAAATAGCACCATGGTTTCAGGAGTTCCTCCTATTTCTATTCCACGATCTCGAAGCATGGGGCGTCGTCAATCACATCTGTCCTGATATCATCTTTGGATAATTTTACATTCATGTCTTCAAAGCCAAAGATGGATGGGATCTCGCTACACCCTTCGCCGCTGGCGATGTCCTTGTAAGATATCAGCCTTCGATTCCCAGTTGGGATCTCAGAGGGATTGGGGACCAACTCTGGGAATGGTTCCGTTCTGCCGTCCACTTCCATCGTCGCATCTGCTGTCAGATCCACAGGGATCCCCGCCTCTCTGTGAGTGGAGTATTGCAGATTTAGACCAGCGCTTCTGAGAAGATCTGTCGATCTATCCCCAACTCCCTTTGCCGGAGGCCGAGCCCCCTGCCAGTGCTAAGACCCATGCTCGCACCACGGTCTCCACCTCCGTCGTGCCCCGCAAACCCTACCATCGCGCCCCGCAAACCCTACCATCGCCACCCCACCAGAATTACTAGATGCCTATAATTAGGGTTTTGATAGTACATGAATATGGAATTTAATCAGAATAGCAATGGGGTACATAATTTTTCATATTTTCTAAAAATTTTGTATTTAATTGAATTTTAGATATGATATGAATAACTCAATCATGCATATTGGAGAAAAATTTCAGAATACTTGAGTGTTCTTTGAATGTGGTTCTCGATCGAACTATACTTCGACCAAAATGCTGACAGAGTGCTTTTTAGCAGTGTAGTGTTTTATTTTTATTTATTTATTGGTAACTCCAAATGATGTGATATTTTAACTAGAGATCTTAAACTCAATCTTAAACAACATATAAACTTTTCATAATTTTTGGATGGGTTTAGACCTTATCAGTAGATGAATTATAGTAATATTGTTATGATAGAAAATTCGGCTGAAATAAGAGAACGTATAGTGAGGGATCAATGTGCAATTGACCCAAGCAGCTCAATTTCTCTATATGGTCAACCTAACATACAAGGAGCTCTCATAATTCGTGATTCAATCTAGAGAAATGAAATCCTAGAGATAAAGGGAGAGTTAGGGTTTGAGAGGAGAAAGTGATGGAGATGCTGACCTAGGGTTTTGTAGTCTGAGGAATGATGAAATCATGTATGTTTAGCTTCTTTGCATAGACTTTAATGGTGAATCTTCTCTCACATGTAAATATTACATCCATCCTCTGATTTGATCCAAAGTGGTATCAAAACTTCCCCTTTCTTCACTCTTTCTTTGTAATCCCTCATTTCTAGGGTTTTTGAGTTGAAAGGAAGAAGAATCGGGTGAATTACTAGGGATTTGATATGAGATCGAGATTTTTAGGGATGAGCTGCGTTTTTAAGGTGTTTTCACACCTTAGGGTGAGTGGGAACTTCCTTTAAACAATATATTACCCAAAAATTGATTAAATCATCCATAATCTTTAATTGCTTAGTATGTGACTACAAACCCTGAATTGTGTGTTTGATCTAAGTTGTTGAAAAATGATATGAAACATATTCTTCCTCTATTTGGATGCATTTCAGATGCTAAAATCATATTAGAAATGTATACAATACATCCTAATGAGAACTCCCTAAGTATTCGCAGAGGTTATAAGAGTAAACTGAAATATAGGGAATTTGCCTATGACTGAAATTGATGTATAATTAAATAGAGAAATATGTTTATCTGGATTCCCTTGGTTATGAATGATAGTTCATCTTAATTCATAGTACATATATGTCAGATACTATCTTGGATTTCATTTAAGGTAAATAGTGTTTGTTTGATATCTCAGTAAAGAGGGTGAAACCCTAGATGCGATGAAAGTTGGAAATTTGTGAATAGATATTATGAAATCCATTTGAACGGATTTTCTTGACATGATAGACTTTATTTATTCAATTTTATTATTGATGCATGTTATCTCAGTGAATGGCATGGAAACCCAAATTTAGCTCAGTTCCAATGTTTCATACATATATTGATTTTATATGATTTGTTTGTAGTAGTCATTATTCAGTGAATGTTTATGTCGCATGAAATCCTTATAAGAGCCATGTGATACGTGAATGGGGTAAATGAAACCCTAAGGATAGGATGTACTATGACACAAGTATTTTGATATAAATGTTCTCAGTATGAGATGTGGTGATGTTTAACAGTTCAATTGTGGTAAATTTTATCAGATGGTCCATAAAATGAATGGTTTACAGAGCTAAACTAATATATGTAATGTGATGCACAACTCAAGATTGGGTTGAGGTGCACGTTTTCCAAGAAAGTAAAAATAATTTACAGGTGCAAATGACGATTACCCGTATGTTAAGTAATTAACTCTTATCAGTGTATTAAGAAGTTTAATTGCATGATTCTAGTGTATAAAGTATCAAGTGGACATGTATTATGTTATTTCAGAATTTTAGTCTGCCTGTAGGTATAAAATGTTGATTTCTCAGTATATTATAGTTTTTTTATTATATTTCTCTGCCAAGTTTAGAATGATATACATGTTGTGTTATAAACTTCAAATAAATAAACATGGTACCATAGAGATACCAGAGTCAAGTATAAGTAAGGGAAAATATACAATATAGTAAGAGCTTTCCAAGAATAATAAAATAATAGATTTAAGAGCCTTGAACACTGTAGATTCCCTATGAAAGGTCTGCGCCGTAGGGATGAAACAACCTAACCGTGGCAGTGTCCAGTATATAGGGGTTGGAACATACTAACAGGCGGTATGAGGGATGAAGCCCTAGTGGAAGTCTCCTTAATATACAACATGTAGTGTCCAACATCAACCAGAGGTCCTGGTGGCACTAGAGTACAAAAAAGCCAAAAGGTGGCTTGACTCTCCACCTGTATGCTCAAGTTAGAGGAGGAGTCCAATTTTTATAGCATAATAGGTGTGCTGAGGCCAGAGAGCCATTTTCCTATTATAGACCAGTGACGTAGTCAGGCTTAGCATTACCGAGTGCGTCAGCTAAGTCTCGTACAATGAGATCGTAGTTCGCTACAAGTCTTCATATGTAGAGTACACTACATATGATTAGGGAATAAGCTAAAATATGTTCATATAGTTTTAAAGAATTTCTCATAAGTAAGAAAGGTTAAGAAAGATTCGAGTAAAGTTTCCCAACAATTATTCTTTGTATGTTTCTGAATTATTAGTTCTCTTTGAAATTAATCAAGCATGCTCATATATTGATTTACTCTTGTAGATATCTAGAGTATCATGCCATATTTATGATTTTCAATGATTAGACTCTTTAAAGCTTACTACTTCTATAATTGATATCAATTGCTCAAAAGTATATCTATAATTATATCAGTGCTTTAGATTGTTTCTTTGAAGTACTCATTCACTGAGCGAGTAGGCTTACCCCTCTACTCACAATTTTTTTAGGGAAATCACATGGACTTGAAGATATCATTGCATTAGAGTAGATCTTTCATAAGAGTTAAGTTTGAGTATAGTTAAGTTCAGTCAGTCCACGTCACTCTAGGTCCTTGTAAATAAATAAGACAGAGTTGTAAATGATGATGTATAACATTATTCCTCTTTTAGCAATATATGTGAATCAGCAAGTCTTATGTGCTTAAAAGTATGAGAAACATAATGAATGTTCATACATGCATTTTTACTGTTGAAATCAGATTAGAGAAATCAATGTTTAGATTCCCTTGTAAAGTTAGTTTATGTGGTTCAATGCGAGAAAACAAAGAGTTTAAAAAAGAAGAAAAAGTTACGGGTGTTCTTTGTATTACGTTAAATCCTCAATTTATTCCCTAATCTCATGATTAGTGGTAATTGTGAGATCGGGGTGTAACTTGGTATCAGAGCTTAGGCTGAGTGGTCAGGGACCATTAAGTTAGTAAGTTATAGTCATAAGTGTGGAAGATAGGAGATGTTATGATGTAAGCTCTGGGGATTTGAGTATTTGGATATCCTGGCCCGATATCTGAGTACTTGGATCAACTAGTATCAAGCTACTCTATCTATTCTTTCATGTATACCCTGGCCAGGTATACAGTAGAAGGATGGTCTAGAGAGGAACCCTAGAAATATTAGGGTTAGAAACAAGATAAGTAACACGAATTAAGAGCATAAATATAAAATGAGATAGAACTTTCATTTCATATTTTTGTTTTATTGGAGATATATAGAAAAGCTCTTATATGTTTGAATTCAGTTATTCAGTATTTTGAAATATATATGGGTCATTAAGATTTTTTGTACACTATGCAGTTGTACCATTTATTGATTACATTCTTTGTATCAAGTAGACTAGAAATGATCTTTGAATGAGATTTCCTAAGTGGATAAGTTTTCTTCCACACATTTGAGATGAATAGGATTTGAGTAATCCTGAGTAGGTCTTGGCTTTAGGACTGCAAGTTCGGCCTGGTCTGGCTAGCAGGATGCATTACCGGGATCTAATGACTCCTATTAGTAGCATACCAAGAGTAAATTATGGATAGATTAGATCCAAATTCTAGTATGAATGTATATACTCTAAGATTTTGAAGTATAAGGGAAAGACTGGGATAACTAAGAATTAGTTGGAACTGATATATGAGATCCAACTTTGGGGCCTCATATGAGAAAACCTTAATTGGGAATAAAAGAACACGACATAAGGTTCAGATTAGGTTTAATTATTAGTATTATATGAACTCTAAATATAAAATATGGAATAGATATGAGAAAAGTATGTAAGCGGTCAAGATAGTAAGAATAAATCATGAGGAATGGATTATATAACTAAGTACAATACTTTTATGTACTCCAAAGAAAATTGAAAATAGAAGAAAAGAGTTAAGTATATGATAAGTGCATAGAAGTGAAGAGAACTACATGAGCATGTAAATAAAAAAACTAGGATAAGAAACTTAGTTGAAATAAAGAGAAATGTTGGAAATAATGACCTTGATTAAGGAATGAGGGTTATGATATAATTGAGAGCATGGAATGTATACCTTTATTAATAAGTTTAATACATTCATCCTTATTGCCTTTGTATTCCAAGTCTCTATAGAACAAAAAACTAGTTTCTAAAAGAAGAACAAAAGTATAGATAAATAAATGAATAACTCAAACAAAGGTATACTATATTCAGGAAGGAAAAACTTGTTTGAAAGATAAACTATGTTTCACCCATGCATGAGCCATTTGATTTAAAATGAAGGATATGTAATGTATTAAACATGAGGTGATACTAGTAGAGAGATTATTGATTTAGAATTTCAACTTCACATTAGTAGAAGGATAAAAGGAAATATATGCCACATGGTATACATGACCATACACATAAAAGAAGCAACATGATCATAAGAGAAAACAAGAAGTTAAAGATGATATGTGGAATAGTAGTATATGGTAAAGGGGTTATGGAATGTAAAGAAGGGTTTGACACATAATGGAGTAATATAGATTATAAAAGATAGAGGTTGCGAGATTCAAGAAAGTGCTAATTAGTCAAGTATCCTTGTTCATAATTAATTAAACCTACATATGAGAAATGTATTATTGAATGTTTGAAGCTAAGAATTCTAAGTCTCAAAATCATCTTCTCTTTCATATCTTCCTTAATGAGAGCAATGTATGGAATGAAGTGATAAGAAAATGAATCATATATGATGCATAACCACCGTGGTAGAGAAATCTAGTGAATGTAATAATGACACACAATATGATGATGAAACCCTGACAGGGTAATTGAGAAAGTAATCTATCTGAATGGCCAAGTAAGAGAAAGGAAATTTAATCGATAATATAAAGAAGACTTTTTTAAAACTTGTGAGATCCAAAGTTTGAATTTCAAATTAAGGGAGCAAAGTCACATTACTATAACATCATGATACTTAGAAGGACAAATCCCTAGAATGTTTAGAGTTGTAGTAGTTCAAGGGATTTCACTAGTGATTTGACCATGAATACTAGCATCTCTATAAAATAAGATAATGAGTTTTGCACTATGAGAAGTAAACTAGCACTAATAGTAATCTAGGGTTTAAAGATAGCTGATATGAAAGGTAGATAAACAATATGGATATGATTCAGAGAAAAAAGTAAGATATAAATTTGAAATGTAAAAAGTGTGTTTTGAACAAAAGGAGAAATACAATATGAGTGAAGTGTGATATGAGATAAATTCTTGCAGTGATAGCAAGAATGATGAATAATATATTTGTACCTTGTATGTTTCAATTTTAGGAATGTTTAATCTACATGATTAAAATGAGAAGGATAAGTAGAAAAAAGTTAGTAGTGAATGAGGAGAGAGATAAGAGAAAACAATGGTTTTTAGTAATATGTGAATTTGTTTTTAGAAGTATAATTTGTTGAAGTTATATTAGGGGATGTAAATTGGTTCAACGTATGATTTCAGTGTACATGTGCAAGAAATATGTTAATTAAAGGTGTCTGATAGTGGTAGTCATTCATACCAGTAATCCATCTTAGTATTGTAAAATTGTGGTATGGAGATATGGGTTGAATAATGTTGGAACAAATGAAGGGTTACCCTGAATAAGGTAGTCTTACATATTCACTCATATGAATAGATGGGATGATAACCATATTGTATTGATATGTAACCCTAATGAGGTATAGCATGTTATACCTAGCTTTAATACAACTAAGTGATGGTAATTGGGTATGAATAGTCCTTGAATGACTAATACAAGCATGGAGTACTCTGTTACTGTTGTTGAAACCCTAGTATGCTATAACCCGATGGTTACACCTTGAATTATGTGTGGGTTCATACTTGAGAATAAAATGCTTCACCTTATGCATCCATAATGTAATGGGGATGCTGTGAGTAGTATTATACAATTTCAATTGAATCTAGTGTTCCAACTCAAGACTGTTTTGTTATTTGAGTAGCACAATAGTAAAGTTTAAAACCACATGGTGAACTCTCTTTTGTGACATAGAGGTAATACATAACAATAGTACATATTGAGTCGTATGAATTGAGATAGTAGGATCAGATTATCAATGTTGAGGTAACACCTTAAGAGTATGAAAATATTGAAATGGTTATTTCTCTCTCTATCCTATGATTGATTGTGGCATAGAGAATTTGTTTGTTATCATTGAGAACTATTTTAACATGTTGTGATTAGAAAATAATTAAAGGACTTAACGTTGAAAACTACATTCAAGTATAAAATACAAGAATGTAATGACATGTAAGATTTTTGAAGCTTAAAATAAAATTTGAATATACTTTGTTTACGTATTTAGGTTTTGGGGACAAAACTTTTTAAGGGGGTTAGAATCGTAATGGCCACATTTGTGCTTAATTTGTAAACAAGGGTTTACCTGAATGATTACATGCTTGATTAGATTGAACATCATTTAGACTTGATTAATGATAGTAGATCAATTGTGATGTTTCAAACCTAAGAAGAAAATCTAACTATGATTTTAGTTTGAAGAATTAGGGTTTGCAAAATGTAAACCCTGATCGGCAAAAATTAGGGTTTTGATTGTACATGAATATGGAATTTGATTAGGTTAGCAGTGTGGAAATAATTTTTCGTATTTTCTAAAAATTTGTATTTATTAGAATTTTTGATATGATATGTATAACTCAACAATGCATATTGGAGAAAAATTTCAGAATATTTGAGTGTTCTTTGAATGTGGTTCTCAATCAAACTATAGTTCAACCAAAATGCAGATAGAGTGCTTTTCAGCAATGTAGTGTTTTATTTTTATTATTTATTGCTAACTCCAAATGATATGAAATTTTAATTGGATATCTGAAACTCAATCATAAAGAACATGTAAAATTTTTATAATTTTTGGATGCGTTTATACCTTATCAGTAGACGAATTATAGTAATATTTTAATGACTGAAAATTCAGCTGAAATAAGAGAAAGTATAGTGAGGGGTCAATGTGCAATTGACCCAAGCAGGTCAATTGCTCTATATGGTCAACCTGACACACAAGGAGCTCTCATAATTCATGATTCAATATAGAGAAATAAAATCCTAGAGAGAGAGGAAGAGTTAGGGTTTGAGAGGAGAATGTGATGGAGATGCTGACCTAGGGTTTTGTGGTCTGAGGAATGATGAAATCATGTAAGTTTAGCTTCTTTTCATAGACTTTTATGGTGAATCTTCTCTCACATGTCAAGATTCCATCTTTCCTTTGATTTGATCTGAAATGGTATCAAAACTTCCCCTTTTTTCACTCTTTCTTTATTATCCCTCATTTCTAGGGTTTTCGAATTGAAAGGAAGAAGAATCGGGTGAATTGTTAGGGATTTGATATGAAATCGAGATTTTTAGGGATGAACTGCGTTTTTAAGGTGTTTTCACACCTTAGGGTGATTGGTAACTTCCTTTAAACAATATATTGCAAAAAAAATTGATTAAATACTCCATAATCTTTAATTGCTTAGTATGCGATTACAAACCCTGAATTGTGTGTTTGATCTAAGTTGTTGCAAAATGATATGAAACAGATTCTTCCTCTATTTGGATGAATTTTAGATGATAAAATCATATTATAAACATATACAATACATCCTAATGTGAATTCCCTAAGTATTCACATAGGTTAGAAGAGTAAACTGAAATATAGGGAATTTTCCTATGACTAAAATTGTTGTATAATTAAATAGAGAAATTTGTTTATCTGGATTCCCTTGGTTATGAATTATTGTTTATCTAAATTCATAGTACATATATGTCAGATACTATCTTGGATTTCATTTAAGGTAAATAGTGTTTGTTTGATATCTCAGTATAGAGGGTGAAACCCTAGATGCGAGGAAAGTTGGATATTTGCGAATAGATATCATGAAATCCATTTGAACAGATTTTCTTGACATGATAGACTTTTTTTATTCAATTTTATTATTGATGCATGTTATATCAGTGAATGGCATGGAAACCCATATTTATCTCAGTTCCAAGGTTTCATATATATATTGATTTTATATGATTTGTTGATAGTAGTCATTATTCAGTGAATGTTTATGTCGCATGAAATCCTTATGAGAGCCATGTGATAAGTGAATGGGGTAAATGAAACCCTAAGGATAGGATGTTCAAAAAAACAAGTATTTTGATATCAATGTTTTCAGTATGAGATGTGGTGATGTTTAACAGTTCAGTTGTGGTAAATGTTATCAGATGGTCTATGAAATGAATTGTTTACAAAGCTAAACTAAGATATGTATTGTGATGCACAACTCAAGATTGGGTTGAGGTGCATGCTTTCCAAGAAAGTACAAATAATTTACAAGTGCAAATGATGATTACTCATATGTCAAGTAATTAACTCTTATTTGTTTATTAAGAAGTTCAATTGTATGATTCTAGTGTATAAAGTATCAAGTGGCCATGTATTCTATTATTTAAGAATCTTAGTCTGCCTGCATGTTTAAAATGTTGATTTCTTAGTATATTACACTATTTTGAGTATATTTCTCTGCCAAGTTTAGAATGATATACATGTTGTGTTATAAACTTCAAATACATAGACACAGTACCATAGAGATACCAGAGTCAAGTATAAGTAAGGGAAAATATATAATATAGTAAGAGCTTTCTAAGAAGAATAAAATAATAGACTTAAGAGCCCTGAACACCGTAGATTCCCTATGAGAGGTATGTATCGTAGGGATGAAACGACCTAACCCTGGAAGTGTCTAGTATACGGGGGTCAGAACATACTAATAGGTGGTACGGGGGACGAAGCCCTAGTGGAAGTCTCCTTAATATACAACATGTAGTATGCAACATCAACAAGAGGTCTCGGTGGCACTAGAGTACAAAAAAGCCAATAGGTGGCTTGACTCTCCGCCTGTGTGCTCAGGTTAGAGGAGGAGTATAGTTTTTATGACATAATAGGTGTGCCAAGGCCAGAGAGCTATTTTCCTATTGCAGACCAGCGGCATATTCAGGCTTAGCATTCCCAAGTGTATTAGCTCAGTCTTGTACAGTGAGATCGTAGTTCGCTATGAGTCTGCATATGTAGAGTACAATGCATATGATCAGGGCATAAGCTAAAATATGTTCATATAGTTTTAAAGAGTTTCTCATAACCAAGAAAGGTTAAGAAAGATTTGTGTACAATTTCCCAGCAATTATTCTTTGTATGTTTCTGAATTATTAGTTCTCTTTGAAATTAATCAAGCATTCTCATATATTGATTTACTCTTGTAGATATCTAGAGTATCATGCCATATTTATGATTGGCAATGATTAGACTCTTTAAAGCTTACTACTGTTATAATTGATATCAATTTCTCAAAAGTATATATATAATTATATCAATGCTTTAGACTGTTTCTTTGAAGTGCTCATCCACTGAGCGAGTAGGCTCACCCCTCTACTCACAATTTTTTTAGGGAAATCACATGTTCTTGAAGATATCATTGCATCAGAGTAGATCTGCCACAAGAGTTAAGTCTGAGTATAGTTAAGTTCAATCGGTCCTTGTCACTCTAGGTCCTTGTAAAGAAATAAGAGAGAGTTGTAAATGATGATGTATAACATTATTCCTCTTTTAGCAATATATGTGAATCAGCAAGTCTTATGTGCTTAAAAGTATAAGAAACATAATGAATGTTCATACATGCATTTTTACTGTTGAAATCAGATTAGAGAAATCAATGTTTAGATTCCCTTGTAAAGTTAGCTTATGTGGTTCAATGCAAGAAAACAAAGAGTTTGAAAATTAAGAAAAAGTTAAGGGTGATCTTTTTATTACGTTAAATCCTCAATTTATGCCCTAATCTCATGATTAGTGGTAATTGTGAAATCGGGGTGTAACAATAATAGGGCATCTCATGTAATTTGGATCTTTGAACTATTACTAGAAACAAATCAAGAAACTAAAATGAAGGATAAAAGCTAAACATGACTTGTTAGGATTGTCCAATGTGTAAGAAGTTACAATAAAGGAAAATTAACTTTCAAAATAATGATACCCACATGAAATCAACCTAAAATATATAAAATAAGAATTAATCAAACAATCATGAAGCATATATGCAAATGCTAAATTCAGGAGAAAAATCATTCAAGAGTTGTTAGAATGGCATTCTTCATGTATGTTTTCATAAACTAATAGAAGGGATTAACAAATGAATATGAAAGCATGAAATTTATTATAGATCATGAATAGGGACCTTAAACCTATTAACAATGACAAGTTAGGAAACCATAATAAAAAATAAAGGCTATAATTATATAATACCGAAACAACTTGCAAAACTCTAATACCACCTTTACGTAAACCTAATGCACTAGAAGAAATCCACCAAGTAAGAATAACATATTTGTGCAAATGCTAATTCATGAAAAAACATAAAGAACTAATAATGATTAGTCATTATTCATGCATTGTAATGCAAAAGGATTAAAGTAAGGATTATTACATGAATCTAAAAAAATGAAAACCACAAAATTCTAAGCATCGTATGCAACCCTATACCCAAAACAAACAATTACTTACAAAATTATGTTTGGTGTGTGTAATGGAGTGAGCAAGTAGAGACAGGTAAATTCATGTAACTAGATCTCAAAAAAATTATCAGACCAATCAGGAAACAAAATTACGATAAAACTTGAAGTGAAAATGATAGTATTAAGAAAATACTTGTGGGATTTGGTTAAACCCTTGTAATAAACATAATGCAATAGATAAAAATTCATCAAAAACAACATAAAATTCCCAAATCCAAGAGAAAATATAGAAAAGGCAAAATGTTTGTCACTATCCATGGATTACATCTAAAACTAGATAAAACTAGGGTAAACCATGGATCTGAAAGGGTGAAAAATAATAGAACCCATTATTGGACCTTATAAAAATGGAGAAAAAATTGATTAAGAAACTAAAATCAAGTATATAGGATGAAGATGACAAGGTCAAATAAACATTCAATAATTCATCATCATTGCTGATTCTAATGCACTACACCGCATTCTAACTAGATTTGGTGTCAAGACATGAATAAAAACTCACGAAAACCATTTAATATTAAAAAAATCCCCTCCAACTAAACATCCTAAATAAGATAACTCAAATGAAATCATGGTGTGGTAGGGTGTGATAGAATGAGCAAGTAGAGATTATAGAATTTCATGTATTCTGTGCTACAAATCAACCATCACGTACCAATAGAGAAAGTAAATTTAAGGGTAAAGGTTGAACATGATCGGATAATAGAACCCTATTAATTAGGAACAATAGTACTAATAAAGCACTTAGAGAATTCTAATATTGACTTGATTTAGACCTGTTGGAGTAGACAAAAATCCACCAAATATGATTATGAATTTTGCAAATCCTCAGGTTCAGATACAAAATAATGAGTAATGATAATCACTAGTCAAAATTCAAATTTCCTGGCTCTAATAGTAAAATAGGGAAGCATGTTGCAAGTTCCATATATCAGCATGGCACTTCACAAAAAAATACAAAGCATTGAAACACACAAATGGAGATTTAAACTGGGAAGGAAAGGTATATGTTCAAGACCTATATAGTTGGTTCAACATAATGGAGTAGAAATCTACATTATTTGAAGAGGGAGATTAAGTGGGTTCAGAACTAGTTAACATTGCAAAAACTCCTCTAAATAATTGGATAGTCCTCATGATTGATCCCATTCTAGTCATATAGGCAAAATGATTAAATTAGAGAAAATGCAGTTGTTCTGGGTAACTATATTTATCGAGATATCACTAAAGTCATCAAAGACACATAAAATTAGACACCTAGAAGCCCAATGAAAGGTCCAATCTGGATAGAATCAAGACAATTTTGATTCCACCGATGATGAAATACATTACAAGAAAGGATGATTAATAGTGGATCATCTATTAGTGTCCAATTCATGTAGGGCCTTATTAATTTGGATTTATGGGAGATTAAATCTTTGAGCTTCAAGCTTCAGATGATGGGGAAGGAATCGACGAGTCTGATGGAAACCATGACTAGTGCTCTAAGCCTGCCATAGATGGAATTATTTGAGTTGGAGTTGGAGTTGGAGTTGGAGTTGGAGTTGGAGTTGAAGTTGACACCGAAGGTAGAGACAATAGAGATAATTGTAGGGTAACAATATCTTAGTTCTCGGGGAGGCAACAAATACACATGGAGATGAGGTATGGATAGGAGATGAAGGGGAAGATGACAGGTGGGAGAGAAATAAGAGAGTCAGTCGGCAGTTGAAGAGAAGGCAATTATAGCACTTGGTGAGGATGGATGTGGAAATGGTAATTCTGAAGTATACTGGTGGGAGAGGAATGAGGAACTAAGGGAAATCAAAATTTTACATTTGTGTGGGCACTACGCACGTGCGAAAATAAGAAGAAAAAAGTGGGTTATCAAATTGATGGCCCTACTTATCTATTCTTTAATTATATAATGTAATATATGATACTATCTAGGGGAATTGATATATATGTATGTGTCACATTCAAAGTTGATAAATTCTACATATATTTTCAAAAAACAAGTATGTATTAATTAAAATCTTCTATCAAATCACAACAAATTTGTTTTTAGATCTTGTCAAATTGGTCAACTAATTATAAGTTGGAAAAGGAGTTACAAACTCCCCATTTCTAGACATTGGGATGACATAGGGAATGCAACATTTAGTGATCACATATGGTGTCACATTCAAACATATTGGTGAGCTATGGGGTTGAAAGAGACAATACATTGATCGATTGTGGTTTTGATACGATATTAAGAAACTTGGTTTCTTATAACATACAATATTAACAAGGCATGTGGTGCAGAATCAGGTATTGACATGTGTGTGTGACATTGTTTTGACAAAATATAAAATGTAAATATATATAACTATCAAAATGATAATTATTATTTTAGAATATCATGACTCTTTTATTGATCTATATTATAATATTATGTATAAAGTAATATTGTAAATATTTAATTATATATAGAGGCACACATATATAAATTGCTATAGTTATACATATAATTTAAAATCGGTGGTTTTAGTGGTTATAACTAATTAGTTATAGATGCTTAATTATTACTGGTTAGAGGCATAAATTATGAATGAATTATATAGTATATATAACAATAGTTTAGATCCAAGTCGTCATGTTATTTTCATATAGAAAAATAGATAAAGCATGTTGTATTATTATAGTGTATTACAACAACTGAATATTACAACATGTTAAGCTTGTTGTGTGATTATGATATATAGTAATGGTTTGGAACATATCATGTGATCATAATCTATTACAATAGGCATCACATATGAATATTACAATGAAATAGACTATGTCGTGTGGTTGTGGTATATTACAACAGTTAGTGTTGGTTGTGCAATTATGCCTTATTATAGCAGGTTAGCAAGTCTAACTATTACAGGGGTGAGATCATGTTGTATGATTGTGGTCTATTAAAATATGTTATAGTATGTTTTGCTATTATAGTCTATTACAATGGTTTTGTATTTGTTGTAGTTTCACTAAATACTATAATGGAGTTGTCTTATTATATACAACGTGTGTTGTATTAAATCTATAAGAAAAGACATGTTCGTAGACTTGTTGAATTACATATTCTAATTAGAACACAACCAGTAAACTTGTTGTGTTAGTTCCATTGTAGTTAGTTCTTTTGTAGTAGTGTTGTTTGAACTTCGTCTCAACTCAAGAGAGATGGAAAGAGAGGTAACTCATTTTTTCCTCAATTGATGACTCCAAAGGTAATCAAGACCCTATGGATCATCATAAACATGATAGAAGTCTATGCATTAGACATATCAACTCCTACAAAAAATTGGTGAGCTGCTATAGCTACATCCTTAAGAGATGTGACATAAGAATAGACCGGGTAGCATCCCACTGAGTTTGAAGTGAGAAGTAGATGCAAAATACATAATATTGGCCTCTAAACTGATCGTATGTGATTGGTTTATTTCCTTCATCTACAAGTCATGACCTTACTATTAAGTTTTGAACCAGGTTACTATGAGGTAAACCCTAACATAATGTTAGAATTAGTGTATTAGGTTCAATTGAATGTCTAGATAAATACTAATGTGTTAGGTTTAGTTTGTCTTCTACATTGTATTATATCATATTTTATATTAAAGGTAACAATGTACGTGAATATACATACACACACACAGATATATATATATATATATATATATATATATATATACGGAGTACGACCTCTACCATGAGCATGGGAGAGGGGGAGATAATGCTCTTTTTTTGTTTGAAGCATAGAGACTAATTTTCATCCATCCCACTCTCTATCGCAGGCCAAAATTCATAAATACGTACATTAACATCCTTGGTGAGACAATGTGGTATGCTAGAGGCAAAATAAAAGGATAATGTGGACTTAATGGAAAATCGAGCTATGCTATCTGCAACACAGTTATGTGATCTAGGAATAACTGTAAAATATGGTTTATTCACATCTTCACAGATCATCCAGAGATGCCTCATGTGGGGGGAATGTAGTTGTTGTGGGGATGACCTCAGTAACAATGTTGATAGTTGAGGTTGAATCTGAAAGGATGACATGAGAGTGCCACCCTATGATTTTGCAAAGCTCCAAGGCACTCATGATACCCTAGATTTCTACTTCCATCACTGAGCTGGTGTGGCTTGATGAGCCATGGCCCATGATGAAGTTACCTTGTGCATCAATCACATGGATCCCAATTCCAGTAGCTAAAGAGTGAGATAGGAAGGAAGTGTCAATGAACATAATGATCTTGTGGCCTGGAGGCAGACTATCTTCTCATCTCATGGAGTTTGTTGAAGACTGGATGGAAGGAGGCAAGGTGAGAATGGCCTTCGTCTTGCCATGGATCAAGGACAGACGCTGCTCTAGAGGGGTAAGCTTGCCTATATGGGTGAGCTTATTTCGGTGTAGCCAGTTTGCCCAGATGGCTACAACCAGAGTTATAGATGCCAGATCATTGCAGCTAGAAGAATTGATATCATGGATCCAATCTTCCTTAGTTGAGGTGAAGAACTAAGGGCTAGTGCCCAAGGTTGTCCAAACAAATTTACTGAAGGGGCAATCACGCAGATAGTGCACTAAGGTGTCTCACTCGTTCTTGCATACAACAGTCGCTAGGGTTTCCTCCAAACACAAGTATATATAGGGACCCTCTCCAAGGGGGACACCAGCCTCGATTGGCCACAAGGAGACCTATGACCACCATAGCCGCAACCCTACACTGTCATGGACAAACCAATAGGCCAGGGCTTTTTCTGAATGGCCTAGACGACACACCATCTTCCCACCACTTGGTTCTTCCCTCTTTCCACAAGCAATCTGATTGCGCCCCGTTCCTTTGATAGAGAACAAGCAGACAATGCTGGCAGTGACCAACTGGTTCAACAGCATGGTTAGGAGGACGATGAGGGTGGGAGGAGAATGGAAGACTGGAGATAGTACAACCAGGGGTGGTGGCCGCAACAGAAGGACCTCATGCCTGAAGGGGGTTGCATCCGTCTCGCCGTGATGGTGGACCTAGTGGCTGTAGAAGCGTTGTTTGTGGAGGACAAGATGGCATGCAGAGGAAAGGACCGGGATGGTCAGCATCGTCAGCCGAACCCAGTCATGAAGGGCTGAGAGGAAATGACCATGGCCTTGGGCACACCTTCGTCAGGGTATAGCGCTGGGACAGAGTAGGGTTCCATCCAGCCAACCTGGGTGCCTCCGGCTTATCTGACGCCATGGAGGACCACCGCCAGGGTGAAGGTAGGGTCCGAAAAGGGCCTGACGAGATGCCGCGACATCTCGACGCTCATGGAAATGAGGGCAGGAGATGAGCCCTGGACCGGTTGCTTTACTGGTAGGCGGTGAGCACGTAGTCGGAGCCTGATGTGTAAGGAAGGAAGGGCACCGCCAGGCACCTCTGGTAGTGCTGGCATGCGCAGCGTGCGCTCGGCAATAGGCATCGGGGTCGTTGAGGTGGACATCACACGAACAGAGAACATGCACAAAGGAGAGGTCGACGACCCTTGACCCACTGCAGCAGCGGCGACATTGGTTGCAAGTCGTGCGGGACAAATCCCGTCGTGTGAATACATGCGACCAGAGCCGCCGTCGGGCAAGAGAAACCTTGCACGAGGAGGAAGAAAAGAAAAGAGTCAAAAGACTCTTCTGCCCCAGCCTATGTGTTCAAGCCCCAAGGTTGGATAGGTCTTTTCCCCTAATAAGGAGCCGAGATGGTTTAGCAATGGATAAGGTAAGTTAGTTGACGTGGCACCTTTTAATTGGCCCAATAATTATGCTCTTTTAAAAATCATAGTATATGATAGGTAACTCGGAATATATCAAAACTATATATCAAATTGATTAGGAAAACAAGAGGAATCTAAATAAAATGTTATCAGAACCTAACATGCTTCCTGTTCTAAAAGTATGTGCTATACATGTGTTAAGATGATTAGTATAAAGGAAAGACCTAAATTCCTGTAAACTGATTAGAATTGGTTGTTATGTGCATACCTGATCTAGACATATTAGTGATGAATAGTGGACAATTCCATATTAGTAACCTTATATATACTATTTTAGGGTTTTAGAACTAATGTAGGCAACTTGATATGATCATAATGATTAGTAATATGAGTTAGGTGTCACGAGTGATCTAATATGCTTAAGATGCTAATCAAGGTTTAACCTAACATACATAACTGAGCTTGTAATATTAGAAACCATAATACGATCATATTAGGGTTTGTAATCCTAACTTATAGTTCAAACATGAGATAGACCTAAACTCTAGTTTAGGAGCGCATCTAGATCTGAGTAATGTAATATGAATACATGGTGACACATATGCAGTATGCTTTGTTTCAGATACATGTTGATTATATGCTTTGTTGATTGGATGTTTGGATACACTCGTAAAGCATATAATGTTCTGCATGGTTTCTGTGATGGCATAAGGTACATGGTTACGCTTATGAATACATGTATCGAGTTCTGAGATTTCCGATGTTTCTCGATGAGATTGAACGACAAATAAACTTCTTGTTTGTTTATTTAGTTCTTGCAAATTATAAAGTTATGAGTATCATGTAAAGTAAATAATAGTATTCTGAACCCTGGGTTAGACTGATCTTAAGGGTAATGCACACGAGCCCCAGAGGGACAGTGATTACACCTGAGGTAGTAGACCAGATAAGGGTTAGAATATGAAAATGAGTTTTGTTCTTATATTCAAGATAAAGATGTTTGCTTCTATCTGTACTTGTTATTATTGTTTGAACCCACATACTAGTATAGTAATATACTGATCGTGTATTAGTTTGTCGGCGTTTTATTTATCAGATATACTTGATTCGTAGACATGAGGGTACAGATAAAGATATTGAAGACACTACAGTTAATCATAAAGGTTTAGTCTTAATGGTTTATTTTCACACATGTAAAAGTTAATTCTATTTAAAAGTTATGTAACTACTTAGAGGAAATTTTAATGTAAACATGTAAATATTTGATCATTAATGGAAATTGTTTACTATTTTGTATTATTTCATGAATCTGATCCTAGAAATTATGATTAACGATCTGCGACTTTAAGGTCTTTTAGACACTCAAAAGTGCAGGTCGTTACATTTGGTATCAGAGCCCAGATTCATCAACTAAAACATAATAGTTTATAATTTCAAATAATCCTTTGAAATGTTAAGAGAAAAATTAGGTTTCTCATCTCACATTTTCCTCTACTTCTCATCTCATGCTTAAAATCTTTGAAAATAAAATGTTAATAAGAGAAGTAAAATGTGAAAAGATGTAACCTTTCGTGTAGGTCCCTCTAGAGAGGGTAGACACTAGGAAGATACATGTTTGGGTAAGCCCTTTCTTCGAGGAAGGACTTGGAATAGGGTGTGAAAACTCTAGAGAGTCTAGGGGCAGGGAAACTCTAAGAGGTAGAGTGTAGTCCCTAACTATAACCCTAAAACCTTAATCCTAATTAATCAACATGGTGTGGTGGTATGGGACACTACCCATGTGAAACTTAAAATTGGTAATCAACATAGTGTGGTGGTATGGGACACTGCCGATGTGAAACTTGAAATCGTGAATAAGAAAGATAAGGGATGGTTTAGGTAACCCAATCTCCCATGCATGTGTGCATGAGGAGCATAAAACTTATGTGATAAGTCTTAAGATATATAAAAACTCAATAGTTGAATATATCAGAAAATGAAAAGTTGGAATATAACTTTCTCAAACTCCTCATGTTGTCTCTAGAATTTTAGTGATGGTGGCCAAGCCCCTGGAGAGGAAGGCTGAGGTAGCACCAAGCCCTGGAGGGAAGGTGATGCAAGTTCATTGAATGGACAGGGACCATGAGGGGGGTATTCTAGAGATTGAGCAAACATGGGTTGATGATAAACGTTATGCGTAATGAAAAGAAAGAAAAAAATGTTAGGCATAAATGAAAAGAAGATATCCATGAAACCTTTAGGGTTAGTGTGCCAACCTGGGGTGGGTCAACCCAAAGAGTGGGAAGATGACCTATGAGGGAGGCAAAACCTAGATCTTGGGATCAGGTTGTGGCTAGAGAGCCTAACCCCCTCCTATGAGCCAAGAAGGCACCCTAGGCTAGGACTTTCCCTTAAAAGGTAAGTATTGAGATAACCTTAATCCTCACCTAGAGGAGTGAAGAGTTAAATATATAAAATAAATGAAAGTACTTAAATTCTTTGAACCCAAGGATGCCAACTCTGAGTGACACAACTGGTCAAGCCCAGGAGGGAAGACCAGTAAGGCACCAAGACCAGGAGGAAAGGTGGCCTAAGTGGATGACCAAGCCTAGGAGGGAAGTTCATGAAATGGTCAAGCCCAGGAGGGAAGACCAAGAAGGCACCAAGCCCAGGAGGGAAGGTGGCCTAAGTCCACAATGCAGTTGTTTAGGATCAATCCCCTGGAGGGGAAGATCACAGAGGCCAAGCCCAGAAGGGAAGACCGACATGGAACCAAGTCCTAGAGGGAAGGTGGCCCGAGCCCAATGATGGGACGACACTTTATTATGTGTACTCAAAAGAGAGTGATGAAGGCAATCCGGGTTAAAGAAATAAATAAGAGAATAATGTGCTTAAAAGATGTGACATCTCAAAAGAAACCCTTAGGGAGGGTAGAGTCCTAATGCAATCCTAGGGTCAAGTAGGGTTTATTAGAGGTACATAGGACCGATGGGTTGGGAGTTGATTGTGCCCTGAATGCACATGACCATGTGGTCGGGAGGTAACAGCTGAGTTTTCCCAAGGCCCATGTCTTAGGAGATTAGCTACCTCCATGATGATCATGTAGCCTAATGGGTGAATGTGAAAGGCACTCTCTTGATGCATAAGGATGAGATCACTCCAAAAGTACCTATACCCCTAGAGACCTCAAGGATTTGGCTAAGGCTCATAATGATACATGAGATGTAAATATAAAAAAATACAAAAGAAGTCATGAAAACTTGAGAGAAGTTGTTACCTAACTTAAGAGTAAGAAAAGGGACACTTGACTTCATGGGGTATAAGAATGTTGTGAAATTTAGAACAAGTAAGAGTCATATAGAGTATGATTCAACTTAATATGTGAAATTGAAAGGGTAATGTGTAGATGTACTATCTCCGCTCTTGGAATGGAATGAACTTTGTGTTTGGGATGCAGCCAAATGCTTATTTCATTTCATTATAAGGGAGGGAGATTGGATAGACAAACGTTATGCTTAAAATTGAGAATAAATGTCTCAAGATAAATGTGTAATGTGTGACCTAGGGTTAGAGGTGTTACCTCACCCTTGTGTGCAAATAATGAATAATAGGTTGCAAACCTAGGTGAAAAGAGAAATCACCAAATGATAATGAAATCATCAACTGCTAATAATATGCATATCCTAGAGATGTGTATATACTTGAATTTCTATTCAAGTGCCAATCCTGGTAATAAAAGAAAAATATTGCTATGCTAATGAAAAGTAGTTAAGCCATATAAGTAGGGTGCTAACCCTATGTTTTGAAGATAGTATGGGTTATCATTCACCTAGGCTTAGTAGGCCTGAATTTTGGGGACAAAATTCCTCTTAAGGAGGGGTGAATGTTATATCCTCAATTTTGATAAAATTAAATTATATAAATAAAAAGTCACGTTTGGATAAATAATTTCCAAATGGTATTATTGGTGAAGTATTAATGTTAAACACCATTGTGGTATGAGTGCTTGTGGCACAAGTTAAATAAAAGAAAAAAAATCCATAATGAATTGGTATTAGTGGCTTTTGATATGGTAAATGAAATACAAGAGGATATGCAAGTTTCCAAAGTAGAATAATAGATGTGGTGTTTAAATGATATTAAGAGGAATATATCCTTTCCTAGAACCCTACCTTGCCTCTTCATGCTATTAATTGGTCTTAATAATGCTAAATAAAAAGAGACATCTTTTATGTGTATGGAAATGTAGTAATGGAGTGTTTATATAAATATCAAAAAGTGTCTTGCCTTAAGATATGGATCAATCATGTATGGAAACTTTACCTACCATGCTTTGCTAACTTACATATACATGAGAATAGGAATACTAGATTATGGAAAGGAGGAGATTGGTTGGTGGTTGGTTTTGACTAGGAAACCTTCCATATGAGAAGCACGGTATGTGTGCATGAGCTGAGAATTGGCTTTCTCATGGACATATCAACCCTTCTTGCATACAACAGTCCCTAGGGTTTCCTCCAAACGTAGGTATATATTGGGACCCTCTCCAAGGGGGACACCAGCCTCGATCGGCCACGAGGAGACCTACGACCGCCATAGACGCAACCCTACGCTGCCATGGACAAACCAATAGGCCAGGGCTTTTTCTGGATGGCCTAGACAACACACCATCTTCCCTGCCACTTGGTTCTTGCCTCTTTCCACGAGCAATCTGATTGCGCCTTGTTCCTTTAACAGAGAACCAGTAGACAATGCTGGCAGCGAACAACTGGTTCGACAACATGGTCAGGAGGACGACGAGGGCGAGAGGAGAATGGAAGACTGGAGATAGTGCAGCCAGGGGTGGTGGCCGCAACAGAAGGACCTCATGCCTGAAGGGGGTTGCATATGTCTCGCCGTGACGGTGGACCTAGCGGCTGTAGAAGCATTGTTCCTGGAGGACAGGATGGCGTGCAAAGGAAAGGACCGAGATGGTCAACACCATCAGCCGAACCCAGTCACGCAGGGTGGAGAGCAAACGACCAAGGCCTTGGGCACACCTTCTTCGGGGTATAGCGCTAGGACAGAGTAGGGTTCCGTCCAACCAACCTGGGTGCCTCCTGCTTATCTAAAGCCATGGAGGACCACCGCCAGGGCGAAGGTAGGGTCCAGCAAGGGCCTGACGAGGCACCGTGGCATCTCGATGCTCATGGAGATGAGGGTAGGAGATGAGCCCCAGACCAGTTGCTATACTGGTGGGTGGTGAGCACGTAGTCGGAGCCTAATGTGCAAGCAAGGAAGGGCACCGTGAGGCACCTCCAGTAGTGCTGGCAGGCGCAGCGTGCGCTCGACGATAGACATTAGGGTCATTGAGGTGGACATCACACGAACAGAGAACCTGCACAAAGGAGAGGTCGACGACCCTTGACCCACTATAGCAACGACAGCAGTGGTTGCAAGTCATGCGGGACAGATCCCATCGTGTGAAGACATGCGACCAAAGCCGTCGTCGGGCAAGAGAAGCCTTGCACAAGGAGAAAGAAAAGAAAAGAGTCAAAAGACTCTTCTGCCCCAGCCTGTGTGTTCAAGCCCCAAGGGTGGAGAGGTCTTTTCCCCTAATAAGGAGTCGAGATGGTTTAGCAATGGATAAGGTAAGTTAGCTGACGTGGCACCTTTTAATTGGCCCAATAATTATGATCTTTTAAAAATCATAGTATATGATAGGTAACTCGGAATATATCAAAACTATATATCAAATTGATCAAGAAAATGAGAGGAATCTAAATAAAATGTTATTAGAACCTGATCATGCTTCCTGTTCTAAAAGTATGTGCTATACATGTGTTAAGATGATTAGTATAAAGGAATGATCTAAATTCCAATAAACTGATTAGAATTGGTTGTTATATTCATACCTAATCTAGACATGTATAATGAAGAAATCCTGGTTAATGATCAATAGTGGACAATTCCATATTAGTAACCTTATATATACTATTTTTGGGTTTTAGAACTAACGTAGGCAACTTGCTATGATAATAATGATTAGTAATATGAGTTAGGTGTTACGAGTGATCTAATATGCTTAAGATGCTAATCAAGGTTTAACCTAACATACATAACTGAGCTTGTAATATTAGAAACCATAATACGATCAGATTAGGGTTTGTAATCCTAACTTATAGTTCAAACATGAGATAGCCCTAAACTCTAGTTTAGGAGTGCATCTAAATCTGAGTAATGTAATATGAATACATGGTGACACATATGTAGTATGCTTTATTTCAGATACCTGTTGATTACATGCTTTGTTGATTGGATGTTTGGATACACTCGTAAAGTATATAATGTTCTGCATGGTTTCTATGATGGCATAAGGTATGTGGTTACGCTTATGAATACATGTATCGAGTTCTGAGATTTCTGTTGTTTCTCGATGAGATTGAAAGACAAATAAACTGCTTGTTTGTTTATTAAGTTCTTGCAAATTATAAAGTTCATATGAGTATCATGTAAAGCAAATAATAGTATTTTGAACCCTGGGTTAGACTGATCTTAAGGGTAATGCACACGAGCCCCAGAGGGACAGTGATTACACCTGAGGTAGTAGACCAGATAAGGGTTAGAATATCAAAATGAGTTTTGTTCTTATATTCATGATAAAGATATTTTCTTCTATCTGTACTTGTGATTATTGTTTGAATCCACATACCAGTATAGTAATATACTGATTGCGTATTTTTTTGTCGGCATTTTAGGTATCAGATATACTTGATTCATGGACATGAGGGTACAGATAAAGATGTTGAAGACACTATAGTTAATCATGAAGTTTTAGTCTTAACGGTTTATCTTCACACATGTAAAAGTTAATTCTGTTTAAAAGTTATGTAACTCCTTAGAGGAGATTTTAATGTAAACATGTAAATATTTGATCATTAATGGAAATTGTTTGCTATTTTGTATTATTTCATGAATCTGATCCTAGAAATTATGATTAACGATCTGCGACTTTAAGGTCTTTTAGACACTCAAAATGCGGGTCGTTACAAAACGAGTCCCACTCTTAAAGGAAACATATTCCTTCAATGAGAAGTATTCTTCTCTCTCCTCATCTATTTCCTTGATATTCTTTATCCTTGGGATATCAGAATTTCGAAAATCTCTTCTTTTATCTTCTTAGTACTTGCCCTTTATTCTAATGGCACGAAATTCTATTTTCATTTAATAGAAAATACTTCCTTTTAGCAATACCACATAATCCATGAATTATGTATTCACATTATATTCTTATTTTTCTTTTATAAGTATTTTCTCTTTCCTCTTTCTTCTTTGGGACTCCTTGGATCCCAAGGAACTCTATTATTTCGAAATCTTTTTTATTGGACACTCATTATCCTTCTAGAGGCATCTAAATGCATTATCTTTTACATTAACTTGTTTATTTCTTATTAAAATAGCTCTTTTTGAGGATTTCTCTTTATTTCTCTTTTATTTTCCTCATTGGTATTCCTTTTATCATTAGGAATCCTTGGGATACGAAATTCCACTAAGGATAACTCAATTGTACATCTTTTTACTTATTTTCCACATTTTACCATTGTTTTCAATTTCTTTCTTAATAAAGAAATACTTAATTAATCTTTTCTTTTCTTATTGCTTTTCTTTGCAACTTCGGACTCCTTGGAACCCAAGGAACCCATGTGGCATGAAATCCACCTTTGGATTAAGTTCTTTACTCTAGAGGTTTCCACATTAATTGAATTTCCTTGTTATTGGGCCCAATAGCCAATAAAGCCCACAATACAATCATCAAGGCTATTGTAAATGAAATTACATCATTATTTGTCCCATATGAGAGTTTATATTTCTTATCAGATGAACCCAAAATTGGGGTTGTAACATCCTTCCCCTCTTATAGGAATTTTTCCCTCAAAATTCCACCAAGCAAACAAACAATTCAGGATAAGCCTTTCATATGTCCATCATGGCTCTTATGTGGCTTCACCCTTTCCATGGTGCTTCCCAAGAACCTTCATCATCTCATATTATTCCATCTAAGTTCTTTCTTACCTTGGTATATCGTACCCTCATAGGTGACTCAGGACATTTCAGCCTCTCAAAAGCTGAATAGGTTCAAGGCTAAGCACATGGCTTTGGTACCTCACATAGTGCTCTAGATTAGACTCATGGAACACATTATTCATCATGTTATCCTGAGGGGAAGGCTAAACATAACCATCTCCACCAATCCATCTCAAATGGGCCCATATATCGGGGACTCAGCTTTCTCAACTATAGCTTAGAGGGGTCATATTTTCACATCACATATTCTCCCATAGTGAATTGCATGTCAGTCTGCTTTGCATCAGCTCGTGACTCATGTCACCACTGGGCTCTCTCTCTCAGCCATTGCACGATCAAAGTGACTTCATCTGCACACATTGTGGTTCTTTTCTGACCTTCACAAGGCCTCCTTCACCAACATCATCTTAATGAAGTGGTGACCGACACATCCTCTCTATAATACTTCTTGCATCCCGATAAAGGTTATGGTGGTTAACATCACATCTTAAGAATTGTCTCTATGTATCACCCTGAATGAGCACACATGCTCTCATCAGACCCTCTAGTCTGGATCATATGTCCATTAGTACGGGGCAATAAACTGTACTATTATTGAGCTCTTCATGTATCTACTTCCACCTTATGGAAGTGAACCTTGGTCATACCCAAGAACTTCTGAACTTGCATCATGGTATGGTCGAACCATCTTTCTCTCTTAAGTAGTTCAATCGAATCTGTCTCATGACAGTACTCTTCCTTTCTCATGTCATCTAGGTAAGGCGATCTACGATAACCCATATTGGATTTCAACCTTCCTTGGTCCAGGGGAGACTCACAACATCCACAGTGATGAACTCCCATTCCCTCATGGGATCTCTTTATACTTTATATCCATGCACTGGGTTATTGGTGTTCGTCCTTCACCCCCTGGATTGCATGGCCGCATGCCACATGCAACATCATCTTAAGCATCTACAATGCTACTGTCACCTATTATCTTTGTAGTATCACAGTGTATGGTGATCTTAAAATCATGATCTCTTGTATGTCATGATTCCTCAAGATCGATATCTCAAAAACTTTAAACCACTCTCATCAGGGTTTTATTACCTTCCTATCCAAAGAAGTGTATCTAAGGTTCTATCACCATCCTTTCACTACATCAAGGACTAAACTGGATAACCAAACAACCATTAACTTGTTCAACATATCTTATTACATATGTGTGTTAGCCAAAAACTCATCTTATTTCCAAACATAGGGTTAGTCGAACAACCTCAGCCTCTTCTAGCCTCTAGCTAAACTAGGCAGCTATATCTCAACCAGAGCATTCATTACCACTTCACCTCCTTAGGTGTCAGGTAATGTTGAAGACATACACCTCCACATATTCCACTTATCCTCTTATCTCAAACTCTAAGTTTGTCTTCATCAAAAACTCTGAGCTCATCCTCATGGTGATTCAACTCAACTTTGCATAACTTGCAAATTCCACATAGCTCATGATAAAACATCCTCACAAGATTATTTCCTTAATACTCTTATTGTTTGTAAACCATCCATTTATCATTCACTCCACAAAGGTATGTTATCATTTCTATCCTCATACCAGGTAGCAATATTCCAACTTCCATCATCTTTAATCCTTGGTGTAAGGCATGCGTACTGTCCTATCTCTCACTCCCATAATAAGAGGAGATAAGCATTTGGCTGCAGTCCAAATATAGAGTTCTTCCTGTTCTAAGAGTAGAGATGGTACAACCCACCTTGCCAGTACACTTTCAAATCTAAGTTGAAACATGCCACCTATGTCTCTTCATCACAAACATCATGATATCAAAATTATTTCCATGGAAAACTGGTCTCAACCCTACTTGGTCTAAACACAATCCTTGGACGTCTCCTCTAGGTCTATAGGGTGCCGACACTTTTGGGGTCATCCCTTTTCCCATATGCATCCAGAGAGTGCCCTACTCATCTGCCCTTTGGGTCCCATGAGTTCATGAAGGTGATCAATCTTCTAACCCATGGCCCCCAGACAATGATAGTTGTTACCTCCCAACCCTATTGTCATGTGCAACTAGGGAATTAGGCAACTCATTCTTCCATTGGTCTTATCCCTACCTTACCCTAGGATAGACTTAGGATTCTATTATAGTACCTGTCCAACATAGAACCTTACCCAATCCTTCATCATCTCTCTCTGCATTCATGACTGACTTTCATCCCTTCATAGGGGTCACGACAACCTGCCTACCTTGGTCAGACCCCATACCGGTTAACTCCATGGTAACACGTCCATATGCACTTAGAGATGGTTAACTATGGGTCTACAGGTTCAATCTCATACCGTGTACTTTTCACTTTGTTTTCTCAAGATCCCATGAAACCTCTTTAGGTCACCTCAACACCAACAAAACTGGTATATACCCAACCAAAGCGCCCCTCTCCCAGGATGGGAGGTGTTACGACCCCACCTCCTGATAACCCCCAATTAAGGGAGACCGAGAGGTCAAAGCCGTACCCATGACTTCCGGATCAAAGGTTCGTCAATTAACCAAGAATAATTATCAAATTTTAACATACTAAACTGAAAAGCTGTAAGAAAATAAACTTTTCATACCTTTTTAAAATTTTGGATTTCTAACTTCTATCCACTTAATGATTCTACTCTAACTAATCCTCCTTGTATTTTTCTTCATGCATTTCACAATGTGACGATTTACTATTTGTCCCTTTAGCTTGTACCTAAAACGCCGACAAACAAAACGTCGGTCAGCCGAAGCTGGTATGTGGGGGAAACAATAATCATGCAACTATGATAACCATGTAATCATTCAATTAATCATTAATCAATCAAGATTACGTTTTAAATATAACATCTGCGATCCACGAGTACCCTATCCTCTGTACTATCCCTGCAGTGGACTTGGATCCTACCTTCCTTATGGCAGATCCCCATTAAACCCCTCATGGTCCCACCTATGGGTGAACCAGTTTCTAGGGTTGAGTCACATGGCACTACTCGTATGTAGCCCACTCCTTAACTCATGGCAGGCTAACGAGTCGCATGGCACTACACGTAGGTAGCCCAATTTCTAACTCTCGGTAACCTAGACCTTTGTGGGCTCTGATCTCCAAACCATGACATAAACACGATTAAAACTTAGCGGAAGCGAATCAGTAATCAGCGGAAGACAAAAATCACGGGAAATTAAAACTTTTCGAGATAAGAACTTGGATCCATAAAACTTCTTTCATAAAGAGAGATAAACTATTTACATCTCAGGATAATTACTTCTTGAGTAATTATATACATCAAGATACAAAATCTCAAGATCACTGAACAAAAGACTCCAAGACCTGAGAGTACAGAGGACACATAGGAATGATTCTAACTACACCACATGGCAGGACAAATCTCCACCTGAGATTACTGCTGCCCCTGATGCTGCTGCTGAGACTGATCACCTGTAGGCTGGTTCCTTCGTCTCCGACGTCCACCTAAAAAGTTGAAGCCTACGGGGTGAGACAATTATACATAATTGTCCCAGCGAGAGTTATAACTCTTCACCAGAAGCTTTATTATAACATCAAAGAATATTTTAAGCAGTAAAGTCTTCAAAGTATTCTATAACAGTTGTAGGTATAACAAGATCTCTATAATTTAGGAGATGTGGAGAATATAAACATTATTGTAAGGTAACATCAATCAACTAACTTGGATCCATCTCTAACAAGTTATACTACATGGTTGATTATGTTTTACAAACAACATTATGCCCTGTGGAGATGAGGCTTACCACTCATACTCCAACTGATCGCTGAGAAGCCGCATCAGTATCATACATAGGTCATTAAGAGAGCCGGATTCTCATGACCTTCACCTTCCTCAGTCAGTAAGAGGATCACTTGTAGGACATCTCGTGTCTCTACTACTATAGCTCACCAGGGTAAACTGGTCCTTCGCTATTTTAGAGTCACAGTGGCGTTCTGTACTCTCTTCGTCATCAGGAGGTTTCATATTTACCTACCACTGATACGTATATCTATGCTTTCTTCGTCATCAGGAGGTTTCGTGTTTACCTACCACTGATACTGTATGAAAATATAGTGAAGGATGGATGGATTCCACATCTACATTACTTTCCTACACTAAGATGTAAGGTTCTACATATCCATGTACCCCACATACTCAAAAGTATGTGCTCCAGGAGTTCCCTGAGGAAAACCTGTTTCACCATCACTTAATCTCTGACAATGATGGCTCTATGATCAGGGCTCTACATTATACTTGATTAGTTAGGTACATTCAGTATTCTTTAACAGCATACATTGTTCTTCAAACAATAACAGTAGCATAGCAGCTATAAAAGAAGAATACTAAATGTAACAGGCCTAACTCATATCAGTCATCATTTCTCATTATCCTCATCACAAGTCATCTCTAAGGCATGACTTTGATGGTATTCATGGCTCTCACAACCCATTATCAGTATAGGATGCCACTGACAAGACATCTGGTTACTTTACTTATTCATAAGGCTAACAACATGGCTTTAATGAATATAACATCATCATCCATACCTGTATATGATTACCTTCATATCAGAACCTGCATGGTTAATACAACTGATAAAGGTAGTACAAAAATAAGGAATATCCTTCCTACTCTTGTCATAAGAGTTTAAATCTCTAATTCTCATCAAATAGAGTTTAATATTTAAAAGCATGTCATTACCCTTGAATTAGGGTTTACTATTCACATTACATGTCATCACCCTTGAATTAGGGTTTACTATTCACATTACATGTCATCACCCTTGAATTAGGGTTTACTATTCACATTAAGGTGAATTGAACTCATAACATCATCATGAATGAGTAACATCTTCAATGATGATCTTAGATTAGTTTAAAAGTTCATTATTTATCATAATTAGGGTTTCTATGATCTCACACAGGTGGATCATACCCTAATTATGCTCATTTCTGTGTATTGGGGATGCTTCAATTGAGTTTCCACTTAAAAAGGGTACTTTCTCTCTGTAGAAGTACTTTCTCTCTCATCATAAGGTTAGGTGATGTCAACATCACTCTAAAACAGGTTGGATTGAGTCATCATAGGCTAACATAGCCAAAAACATCACCATTATGTGATTAGAGTTACTTTCTCTCTCTAGGGTACTTTCTCTCTCTAGAGTACTTTCTCTCTCTAAAGTACTCTCTCTTTCATCATACTAATGGTTGATGATAACATTAGACTAGATCAAGTTGGATAGAGTCATTACGACTAAAAACATCATTCTCATGTAATTAGAGTTTGAATTGAGCAAGGTATAACTCAATTGACCCTTCAGGGGTATTTTGGTAATTCACCCCATTGATCATCATTATGGTCAAAAACCTTAGTCAAATAACCCCTTACTATCCTAGAATATCATTAGGGTTTGATTTGGGCAACATTGGACCATTTATATTATGAATTGATTGAAAGAAGTCAACTTGGAATTACATTGATTAATTTCAATCATTAATCATCAATTGAGTTGAGATCGGTTGAAAGTGTTGACCGTTTGCCCACTTTGACCTTCCAAGACCGCGAGCCTCCTTCTAATTTCAAGACCGTGAGCTCCCTTAGGCTTCAAGTGGTTCAAGACCGCGAAGCCCTCTCATTGGTTCAAGTTGATGTTGAGACCGCGAAGAGACGTTGACCGTTTGCCCATCTTGACCTCAGGACCGCGAGGCCCTTCACGGTCTTGAGACCGTGAGCCTCCTCTCGGTCTTGAGACCGTGAGCCCCCTCACTGTCTTGAGACCGCGATCCCTCTCACGGTCTTGAGACCGCGAGGCTCTCAAGGTCTCAACCGTTTGGTCCATCAACCAAATCAATAAAGCAATCGATAGTGTCAAACGATGTTGAAGCCCTCAAAAGGTCAAAGCTATGTTGACCACCTATGGATTTGGTCAATTAAAGTTATGCTTAACCAATTGGTCATTCAATTGACCCTCAATTGTTGACCAATTAGGATTGAAATCGATTCAATTAGGGTCTATCAATGTTCACCCATCAATACTCAACAATGTGCATCAACACAAGGTTGAACCCTTCAATTGAGCTCCAATTGGGCTCAAACTTGGCCCAAACGGTCTTGAGGTCATGTGGGTGGACCGCACATGGTCTTGAGACCGTTTTCCCAAGATTTCATCAAAATATAAGGTGATTTGATAGGGGTTGAACCATGATTGAGCCACAAAACAGAATTTTGATTAAATTGATAACTTATTTGCAATTGGGTCCTCAATTGGTCAAATTACTCAACCCTAGACCTTCAAACGGTCTTGGGTGATTGTCCTCTTGGTCTTGAGACCGTTTGGATGAGTTCCAAATGGTCTTGAGACCGTTTGCCCATCCAATTTTGGATTCTAGTGGAAATTCATCAAGGTTGAACAAATTGAGTTGATGATTATATCAATATTTAATTGCAATGTAATTTGGTGCAATTGTACCTTCACTTGGTCAACTATCCTTGACCCCAGACCTCCAAACGGTCTTGGTTGATTGCCCTCGCGGTCTTGAGACCGTTTGGTGACCCCCAAACGGTCTTGAGACCGTTTAGGTCAATCAACCCTAAAAACCCTAATTAGGTCACCATAATTTCAGTACTGATTTTACCTAGGGTTAGCCCTAGTATTCACCCTTTAACTCTTAGCCCGTTTGGAATTAGACCATAAAACTTGGTGAGTTGTTAATTAACAACATTTTGAACAGTAATTGCATATGGTCAACTCTTAGTCAACGACCTTACACGGTCTTGGGACCGTTTTCCCAAAAAGGAAATTTCAGACCGTTTGAAAATCAGTAATAAATTCATTTACAGTTGTCACTTAAAAAGGTCATATCTCCCGATTCCTTTGGAGTTAGCCTCCCAAATGTTGCGGGTAATTAGACTATATAATTAGGAACATATTTCTTATACGGTCCATGCTCGGTCAATGGGGCCAAACGGTCTTGGAGACCGTTTTCCCTATCGCGGTCTCGAGACCGTTTGCTCACCTTGCGGTCTTGAGTCCGAGAGAGCAAACTGTTGGGACCGTTTAAGAAAGTGAAAAGCGGTGGATTTTTCTTGGAAATCACGCCTTCATCTCCTAGCTCAAGAACAGTACAGATATCCCACGGGTTTGCTTGCAAAATAGCAAAGAACAGCAAGATACATGAAGGACTATCATCTAACCGCATATAAAAGATGTGTGTAGTAAAGCATGGGTTTAGAGTTATAAAACCCGCCTAAAGCTTGCTTCTTGAGCTCCAAGCTCTAATGGCTTCCTTGAGTTCCCACAGGTTGGCCAAGGTGAAAACTCCAAGAAAGGATGAAAAGAGACGGCTAGAAAGGTAGGGTTTCAAGAGTTAGCCTTGAAGATGACCTTGAATTCGAGTTCTAACCATGGAATTAGGCAAGAAGAGGGGTTTAAACCTACCTTGCACCCCTTGGTCGTCCTCCTTAGCTCCAAGGAAGTCCTTGGTCGTCTTTGGTGAAATGAAACAGTAAGGGAACGAAGGGTGAGTTCCCTTGCAACTAAGGGAAGGAGAGCTTATATACATGGGGTAGGATTTTCAACATTAGTTCATAAGTTGTCCATAATTCCAACTAGGTCCCTCCTTCTTTACTTGATCGTCCCTTCCTCTTTAATATAAGGACAAGCCTTCTCTTAAGGTCTTAGGAAAAGAAGGTAAAGGAGAGCAAGCTAATAATGAGGTACATACATAAAAAGATATTGTACATATACCCTGATTATTCAATCACAAGGTATATTTCATAACCTGATAATTCAATTGAGGTGACTTCCTCATCATTTCTTCTCTAAATGATGGCAGGAGTCTAAAAAGATACATTAGATGACATATTTTACAATTTACATCCCTTAATTTGGGTAAATTGCATTTTACCCCAATTTAAGGTTTCAAGCTCTGGGATTGCTTCCACAGCTGCACCTTGGTGCCCTAGCTTGAGAAATCCCTCAAACTTTACCAAAAATATTCTCATGATGTCTCATCATCAGAGGAACATCTCGACATGTGCAAATTGCAAGCTAACCCTTTTAACTGGGTAAATTGCACATAGGTCCCTGTATATCAAAACAATGCTACAACTTTAAATAAAAAGGAGCAAATACTGAAATATATGTTTCTGAGAAACTTAATTACATGCTCAGAGTTAATCACAAAGATTTAATTACATATTTAGGCAAAACACCTAGGGTTGACTCATAACCCAGGTCAGGGACGTTACAAATTATCCACCCCTTATAAGGATTTTGTCCCCGAAATCAATAAAACATACTACGAGAAAAGGGCAGGATACTTCCTTCTCATCTCATCCTCTAACTCCCAAGTGGCTTCCTCAATACCACGATGGTTCCAGAGGACTTTCACAAGACTTATATCTTTCTTCTTTAACTTTTTAATTTGTTTATCAAGGATTGACACTGGTCCCTCCTCATAGGATATGTCATCATTCAATTCTACCTCCATAGGTTGTAGAACTGACTCGGTGTCTGGGTGACATTTCTTCAACATAGAAATGTGAAACACAGGATGTAACCTCTGTAATTCTGGGGGAAGCTCTAGTTTATATGCTACCTTTCCAATCCGTTCAATGATTGGATAAGGCCCCATATATCTAGGAGCTAACTTCCCCTTTCTTCCAAAACGAAGGACCCCTTTCCAAGGTGAGACCTTGAGATACACTCTGTCTCCAACCTGGAACTCTAAAGGTCTACGACGTTTATCAGCATAAGATTTCTGCCTATCCTGAGCAGTCTTAATCTTATGTTGTATTACTTTAATCTTTTCTGTGGTTTGCTGCACAAGGTCAGGACCTAACAACTGATGCTCACCAGTTTCAAACCAACACAAAGGTGATCTACAACGTTTACCATATAAGGCTTCATAAGGTGCCATATCAATACTATGTTGATAGCTATTGTTATAGGAAAACTCTATCAAGCTTAGGTGTAGATCCCAACTTCCGGTGAACTGGAGAACACATGCTCTCAACAAGTCTTCTAGGGTCTATATGGTCCTTTCCGACTGTCCATCATTCTGTGGATGAAAGGCCGTACTAAACCTTAGCTTGGTGCCTAAGGCTCTGTGTAACTTTTCCCAAAAATGACTCGTAAACTGAGGACCTCTGTCAGAAACTATTGTGACAGGAACTCCGTGCAAACACACTATCTCTTGAACATACAACTCTGATAACCTTTCAGCAGAATAGGTTGTTTTGACAGGTAAGAAATGTGCTGTCTTAGTCAACCTATCAACAACTACCCAAATGGAATCATGTCCTTTGCTTGTCCTGGGTAGGCCAACAACAAAGTCCATGGTCATATGGTCCCACTTCCACTGTGGTATGGGTAAAGGTTGCATTGTACCTGCAGGCTTCTGGTGTTCAGCTTTAACTTGCTGACACACAGGGCACCTCAGAACAAACTCTGCAACATCCTTCTTCATCCCTGGCCACCAATACATATCTTTCAAATTCCGATACATCTTGGTGCTCCCTGGATGCATAGCATACATGGAAGAATGGGCTTCTTCCAGGACTAACATTCTCAAGTTGTCCACATCAGGCACTACCATTCTTCCATTATAACAAACTACTTGATCTTCTGACTCTTGAAAACCATCTTGCTTCTCATTTCCATACTCAGATCTTATATGTTGAACTGCAGCATCACCTAGCTGTGCCTCTTTAATCTGCTCCCTTAGAGTAGGTTTAATATGCATCTCGGCTAACAAACCGGTTAACAATGACACCTTCAACTATACATTGTCTTGCCTTAAAGAGATAAGCATACCTTTTCTAGAGCATACTAAAGAGTTTAGTTGTGCTCTATTCATGGTTGATGTTGCTGATTTCCTACTCAAGGAATCTGCAACAACATTGGCCTTGCCTGGATGGTAATCAATTGTACAGTCGTAGTCCTTGATTAATTCCATCCAGCGACGTTGCCTCATGTTGAGCTCATGCTGAGAGAAGATATACTTAAGGTTTTTATGGTCTGTGAAAATTTGGAATGTCTCTCCATAGAGATAATGTCTCCAGATCTTCAAAGCATGAACCACAACAGCTAACTCTAGATCGTGTGTTGGATAATTCTCCTCGTGTTTCTTAAGCTGTCGGGAAGCAAAAGAAATTACTTGTTTATCCTGCATCAACACACATCCTAGTCCGTTCTTGGAAGCATCACAGAAAACTATATACCCTTTTCCTTGTTCAGGTAGCACTAGCACAGGTGCACTTGTCAACCTCTCCTTCAGTAACTGGAAAGATTGTTGACACTTATCACTCCAAGAAAAAGGGACATATTTTTGGGTTAACTTGGTCAAAGGTAAAGCTATAGAACTAAAGTTCTTAATGAACCTTCGATAATAGCCAGCTAACCCCAAGAAACTTCAAATCTCTATCGGTGTCTTCGGTTGTTCCCATTGTAGAACAGATTCTACCTTTGTAGGGTCAACACGAATTCCCAAGGCGGATATCACATGTCCAAGAAAAGATACCTCCGGCAGCCAGAACTCACACTTGCTAAACTTGGCGTACAGCTTATGTTCTCTTAGCAAGGTCAAAACTTGGCGAAGATGTTGCTCATGCTGTTGGGCATCCTTACTATAAATCAGTATGTCATCTATGAAGACGACAACACACTGATCAAGGAAAGGTCGAAAAACTCTATTCATGAGTTCAATGAATGCAGATGGTGCATTGGTTAGTCCAAACGACATAACCGTGAACTCATAGTGACCATATCTTGTCCTAAAGGCAGACTTGGATATGTCACTATCCTTAATACGGAGTTGATGATATCCAGACCTCAAGTCTATTTTTGAAAAGACGGTTGCACCACGCAACTGGTCAAAGAGATCATCAATCCTCGGCAGAGGGTACTTATTCTTTATTGTTACTTTATTGAGTTGTCTATAGTCGATGCACAACCGCATTGACCCATCTTTCTTTTTAACAAACAAGACCGGAGCACCCCAAGGTGAAGTACTTGGTCGGATCAAACCTCTCTCAAGTAACTCTTGAAGCTGTTTCTTGAGTTCTGCCATCTCGGCAGGCGCCATCCTATACGGAGTTTGAGCCATGGGTTTCGTATCTGGGATCAGATTAATTTCAAAATCAATCTCCCGAGGTGGTGGTATACCAGGAAGTTCTTCAGGAAACACATCCTCGAATTCCCCGACTATGGGAACTTCAGCAGGATCGGTCCTTTCCTTGGTAACATCTACCACATGGGCTAAGAATGCATGACATCCTTGCCTCAACAGCTTATCAGCAACCATAGCTGACACAAGACAGGTGGGCAGAATCTTTCTTTCACCTTGAAAGATCCATGTGTTGCTTTCATCAGCAAACACAGCCAACTTGGACTCACAATCCAAGACAACTCTATACCTTTCTAAGGTATCCATCCCAAGGATTATATCAAATCCCTGCATATCAAGTGGTATAAGATCCACTTGAATGCGATGGTCAGAAAAGAAAAGGATGCAGGGAGAACATACCTCCTGCAAAACGGTAGACCCACTCAACGGAGTCTCTAACAACAAACTATCTGCTCTATGACTAACAGTCACATTGCAGTTACGAATCATTTCATGAGTAATGAAAGAGTGCGTAGCACCCGGATCAATCAGAACGGATACAATACAGGATGTAGACATATCAGAATATAAAAATTTCATCTGACCTGCCACTACCCGTGGATTGACCACTGCCTCAGGTGGGTTCATAGCATAAAACCTCGCAGTTGCCTGGTGTTGAGGTGGTGCTGATGATCCAATTTGAGACGCTTGTCCACGTCCTCGAGCTGCTCCTTGATGTTGTCTATTCTGAGATCCCTGTTGATTCTATATCGGGGGTTGTTGTGTCACACCGACAGGCCTAGAACGGCAATCCTTCATCAAGTGTCCCATCTTACCACAGTTGTAGCAACTCTTCTCCTATTGCTGTGGTTTGGGTGGTCCAGTAACTGACATTGATGTAGAACTGTGCATCCGTTGAAGCGGTTGACTCCGTCATCTACCTCTGCTTGGTGTCCATAGAGTTTGAAAACTCGATCTGGGTGGTGGAGGGTTAGCTGCAGAGAATCTAGGTTTCTTGGAATCCCTAGATGAAGAACCCTGGAACTGTGGATATCTTTTATGGGTTTGTCTTTTCTCAACCACAGATCTCTCTATCCTTCGGACTGACTCAATAAAGGTAGAGAATCTCTCTCTGTTTTCTAAGGCAGACACAGGGGTTGACATATCAGAATTCAAACCCTTTTCGAATCTTCTGATTCTTTCCTCATCCGTAGCAGCCATGTGCGGACAGAACCGCAACAACTCCATGAACTTAGCTTCATACTCACTAATGTTCATCATACCCTGCCTTAGTTTCTCAAACTGAGAGATCTTCTCATCTAGGAAGGTCTTTGGAAAATATCTATTGATAAATTCCAGACGAAACTCTTCCCATGAGAACTCTACTCCAGGTCTCTTCTGCTCTTCCATGTTCCACCAGTGACCAGCACTGCCTTTGAGAAGATAGACAACATGTCTAACCTTCTCAGCTTCCGGAATCATAAGAATCCTGAAAGCCTTCTCCAACTGTGTCAACCATAAGTCAGCATCTGTAGGGTCGGCAGTTCCGAAGTACTCAGTAGCTCCGACACGATGAAGTCGTTCGAATGTCTTACCAATACCTTGTGCTTCAGGATGGACAGGTGCCCTAGGTGTAGGAATGGGCATCCTATCGGTTATATGTGTCATGGTAGTCATGAACTGCCCGAACATCGTCTGTACAGCTGGATCACTCATGTCAGCTGGGTCGAACTGGGGTGGCTCTCTTGGCGACTCAGGTGCAGGTTGTTCTATTCTCGGAACTCTTGCACCGCCTCGAGGTGCACTAGCACTACTCTCTACCACGTGCTCATCACGATGTTCTGACATTCTTATGTATCTTCTTCTCTTGAGGAGCAGAAGATTCTATTAGATGAGGAAGGAGTACTAAAGGTAGACTCGACATCCTAAGTCCTATGCCTATGTAGACTCAACTGAACCTAGAGCTCTGATACCACTAATTGTGGGCTCTGATCTCCAAACCATGACATAAACACGATTAAAACTTAGCGGAAGTGAATCGGTAATCAGCGGAAGACAAAAATCACGGGAAATTAAAAATTTTCGAGATAAGAACTTGGATCCATAAAACTTCTTTCATAAAGAGAGATAAACTGTTTACATCTCAGGATAATTACTTCTTGAGTAATTATATACATCAAGATACAAAATCTCAAGATAACTGAACAAAAGACTCCAAGACCTGAGAGTACAGAGGACACATAGGACTGATTCTAACTACACCACATGGCAGGACAAATCTCCACCTGAGATTACTGCTGCCCCTGATGCTGCTGCTGAGACTGATCACCTGTAGGTTGGTTCCTTCGTCTCCGACGTCCACCTAAAAAGTTGAAGCCTACGGGGTGAGACAATTATACATAATTGTCCCAGCGAGAGTTATAACTCTTCGCCAGAAGCTTTATTATAACATCAAAGAATATTTTAAGCAGTAAAGTCTTCAAAGTATTCTATAACAGTTGCAGGTATAACAAGATCTCTATAATTTAGGAGATGTGGAGAATATAAACATTATTGTAAGGTAACATCAATCAACTAACTTGGAGCCATCTCTAACAAGTTATACTACATGGTTGATTATGTTTTACAAACAACATTATGCCATGTGGAGATGAGGATTACCACTCATACTCCAACTGATCGCTGAGAAGCCGCATCAGTATCATACATAGGTCATTAAGAGAGCCGGATTCTCATGACCTTCACCTTCCTCAGTCAGTAAGAGGATCACTTGTAGGACATCTCGTGTCTCTACTACTATAGCTCACCAGGGTAAACTGGTCCTTCGTTATTTTAGAGTCACAGTGGCGTTCTGTACTCTCTTCGTCATCAGGAGGTTTCATATTTACCTACCACTGATACGGATATCTGTGCTTTCTTCGTCATCAGGAGGTTTCGTATTTAGCTACCACTGATACGGTATGAAAATATAGTGAAGGATGGATGGATTCCACATCTACATCACTTTCCTACACTAGGATGTAAGGTTCTACACATCCATGTACCCCACATACTCAAAAGTATGTGCTCCAGGAGTTCCCTGAGGAAAACCTGTTTCACCATCACTTAATCTCTGACAATGATGGCTCTATGATCAGGGCTCTACATTATATTTGATTAGTTAGGTACATTCAGTATTCTTTAACAGCATACATTGTTCTTCAAACAATAACAGTAGCATATCAGCTATAAAAGAAGAATACTAAATGTAACAGGCCTAACTCATATCAGTCATCATTTCTCATTATCCTCATCACAAGTCATCTCTAAGGCATGACTTTGATGGTATTCATGGCTCTCACAGCCCATTATCAGTATAGGATGCCACTGACAAGACATCCAGTTACTTTACTTATTCATAAGGCTAACAACATGCCTTTAATGAATATAACATCATCATCCATACCTGGATATGATTACCTTCATATCAGAACATGCATGGTTAATACAATTGATAAAGGTAGTACAATAATAAGGAATATCCTTCCTACTCTTGTCATAAGAGTTTAAATCTCTAATTCTCATCAAATAGAGTTTAATATTCAAAAGCATGTCATTACCCTTGAATTAGGGTTTACTATTCACATTACATGTCATCACCCTTGAATTAGGGTTTACTATTCACATTACATGTCATCACCCTTGAATTAGGGTTTACTATTCACATTAAGGTGAATTGAACTCATAACATCATCATGTATGAGTAACATCTTCAATGATGATCTTAGATTAGTTTAAAAGTTCATTATTTATCATAATTAGGGTTTCTATGATCTCACACAGGTGGATCATACCCTAATTATGCTCATTTCTGTGTATTGGGGATGCTTCAATTGAGTTTCCACTTAAAAAGGGTACTTTCTCTCTCTAGAAGTACTTTCTCTCTCTAGAAATACTTTCTCTCTCATCATAAGGTTAGGTGATGTCAACATCACTCTAAAACAGGTTGGATTGAGTCATCATAGGCTAACATAGCCAAAAACATCACCATTATGTGATTAGAGTTACTTTCTCTCTCTAGGGTACTTTCTCTCTCTAGAGTACTTTCTCTCTCTAAAGTACTCTCTCTTTCATCATACTAATGGTTGATGATAACATTGGACTAGATCAAGTTGGATAGTGTCATTATGACTAAAAACATCATTCTAATGTAATTAGAGTTTGAATTGAGCAAGGTATAACTCAATTGACCCTTCAGGGGTATTTTGGTAATTCACCCCATTGATCATCATTATGGTCAAAAACCTTATTCAAATAACCCCTTACTATCCTAGAATATCATTAGGGTTTGATTTGGGCAACATTGGACCATTTATATTATGAATTGATTGAAAGAAGTCAACTTGGAATTACATTGATTAATTTCAATCATTAATCATCAATTGAGTTGAGATCGGTTGAAAGTGTTGACCGTTTGCCCACTTTGACTTTCCAAGACCGCGAGCCTCCTTCTAATTTCAAGACCGTGAGCCCCCATAGGCTTCAAGACCGCGAGCCCCCTTAGGCTTCAAGTGGTTCAAGACCGCGAAGCCCTCTCATTGGTTCAAGTTGATGTTGAGACCGCGAAGAGACGTTGACCGTTTGCCCATCTTGACCTCAGGACCGCGAGGCCCTTCGCGGTCTTGAGACCGTGAGCCTCCTCTCGGTCTTGAGACCGTGAGCCCCCTCACGGTCTTGAGACCGCGAGCCCTCTCACGGTCTTGAGACCGCGAGGTTCTCAATGTCTCAACCGTTTGGTCCATCAACCAAATCAATAAAGCAATCGATAGTGTCAAACGATGTTGAAGCCCTCAAAAGGTCAAAGCTATGTTGACCACCTATGGATTTGGTCAATTAAGTTTATGCTTAACCAATTGGTCATTCAATTGACCCTCAATTGTTGACCAATTAGGATTGAAATCGATTCAATTAGGGTCTATCAATGTTCACCCATCAATACTCAACAATGTGCATCAACACAAGGTTGAACCCTTCAATTGAGCTCCAATTGGGCTCAAACTTGGCCCAAACGGTCTTTAGGTCATGTGGGTGGACCCCACATGGTCTTGAGACCGTTTTCCCAAGATTTCATCAAAATCTAAGGTGATTTGATAGGGGTTGAACCATGATTGAGCCAAAAAACAGAATTTTGATTAAATTGATAACTTATTTGCAATTGGGTCCTCAATTGGTCAAATTACTCAACCCTAGACCTTCAAACGGTCTTGGGTGATTGTCCTCTCGGTCTTGAGACCGTTTGGATGAGTTCCAAACGGTCTTGAGACCGTTTGCCCATCCAATTTTGGATTCTAGTGGAAATTCATCAAGGTTGAACAAATTGAGTTGATGATTATATCAATATTTAATTGCAATGTAATTTGGTGCAATTGTACCTTCACTTGGTCAACTATCCTTGACCCCAGACCTCCAAACGGTCTTGGTTGATTGCCCTCGCGGTCTTGAGACCGTTTGGTGACCCCCAAACGGTCTTGAGACCGTTTAGGTCAATCAACCCTAAAAACCCTAATTAGGTCACCATAATTTCAGTACTGAATTTACCTAGGGTTAGCCCTAGTATTCACCCTTTAACTCTTAGCCCGTTTGGAATTAGACCATCAAACTTGGTGAGTTGTTAATTAACAAAATGTTGAACAGTAATTTCTTATGGTCAACGCTTAGTCAACGACCTTACACGGTCTTGGGACCGTTTGCCCAAAAAGGCAATTTCAGACCGTTTGAAAATCAGTAATAAATTCATTTAAAGTTGTCACTTAAAAAGGTCATATCTCCCGATTCCTTTGGAGTTAGCCTCCCAAATTTTGAGGGTAATTAGCCTATATAATTAGGAACAGATTTCTTATACGGTCCACGCTCGGTCAATGGGGCCAAACGGTATTGGAGACCGTTTTCCCTGTCGCGGTCTCGAGACCGTTTGCTCACCTCGCGGTCTTGAGTCCGAGAGAGCAAACTGTTGGGACCGTTTAAGAAAGTGAAAAGCGGTGGGTTTTTCTTGAAAATCACGCCTTCATCTCCTAGCTCACGAACAGTACAGATATCCCACGGGTTTGCTTGCAAAATAGCAAAGAACAGCAACATACATGAAGGACTATCATCTAACCGCATATAAAAGATGTGTGTAGTAAAGCATGGGTTTAGAGTTATAAAACCCGCCTAAAGCTTGCTTCTTGAGCTCCAAGCTTTCAAGCTCCAAGCTCTAATGGCGTCCTTGAGTTCCCACAGGTTGGCCAAGGTGAAAACTCCAAGAAAGGATGAAAAGAGACGGCTAGAAAGGTAGGGTTTCAAGAGTTAGCCATGAAGATGACCTTGAATTCGAGTTCTAACCATGGAATTAGGCAAGAAGAGGGGTTTAAACCTACCTTGCACCCCTTGGTCGTCCTCCTTAGCTCCAAGGCAGTCCTTGGTCGTCTTTGGTGAAATGAAACAGTAAGGGAACGAAGGGTGAGTTCCCTTGCAACTAAGGGAAGGAGAGCTTATATACATGGGGTAGGAGTTTCAACATTAGTTCATAAGTTGTCCATAATTCCAACTAGGTCCCTCCTTCTTTACTTGATCGTCCCTTCCTCTTTAATCTAAGGACAAACCTTCTCTTAAGGTATTAGGAAAAGAAGCTATAGGAGAGCAAGCTAATAATGAGGTACATACAATAAAAGATATTGTACATATACCCTGATTATTCAATCACAAGGTATATTTCATAACCTGATAATTCAATTGAGGTGACTTCCTCATCATTTCTTCTATAAATGATGGCAAGGGTCTAAAAAGATACATTAGATGACATATTTTACAATTTACATCCCTTAATTTGGGTAAATTGCATTTTACCCCAATTTAAGGTTTCAAGCACTAAGATTGCTTCCACAGCTGCACCTTGGTGCCCTAGCTTGGGAAATCCCTCAAACTTTACCAAAAAGATTCTCATGATGTCTCATCATCAGAGGAACATCTCAACATGTGCAAATTGCAAGCTAACCCTTTTAACTGGGTAAATTGCACATAGGTCCCTGTATATCAAAACAATTCTACAACTTTAAATAAAAAGGAGCAAATACTGAAATATATGTTTCTGAGAAACATAATTACATGCTCAGAGTTAATCACAAAGATTTAATTACATATTTAGGCAAAACACCTAGGGTTGACTCATAACCCAGGTCAGGGATGTTACAACCTTGCTCTAGGATTACCCCTTTTTAGCCTTTTCAAAGTGACAGAGGTGGACCCGGATCTAGCCAGTTATATATACTCATTTATAGTGATAATCATAGTCACTTTATAGTTGCATGAAATAAATAAACATCCAACAGTTTAGTTGCATTCAATGCGATTAAACATCCGGGAATCCATCAGAAAACTAACTCCGGTAGTCATAAGCGTAACCACATACCTCGTTTGACGAGTCGTGCAGATTATTCAACATTTACTTCGTGTGTATACAATCAAGTCAATCAACATATCCAAGCAAGTAATTCAATCATCACATAATTCCTGAAAAGAATATGTACTCTACAGTCACACACTTCATCAAGAATCTACTCTATTTACTTGAATTCACTTTCTCGGGTTTTGTGTCTATCTTAGGGTTTCATTATGCAATTAGGGTTTCCTTTTATCTTTCACTGCATTAAACCCTAATTTTATGCGATTATTCAAAAACCCTAGTTATCTTATCTATTCTTCAATACTAAGGTTATCTCAACAACATATAACCCTATTTCCATATTTCAAAGCACCTTAATCATTAATTAATTTCATTAAACTTCTTTTACATTAAAGATACTATTTTTATCCCTTTTAATTCATGACAAGATCATTATGTGCATCTATCATTAATTCAAAGCTCATTAGGGTCTAATTAACAAATGAACTCATTTTTCCATCAATTCCATATTTTATTCATGAAAAGACCCTAATTACTACTTTTAGGATATTTATCCATAATTAAGGACTTTCATGTACCAAAAACTTAGAACTATCATTTAACAATCATATTTTCACATTTTTCAATCTAAATATGATCTTATCTTCTTTTACCCTAAATTAGGGTTTCTAAATTATTTAATCATTCTCATATGAGGTATAACTCTAAATCATGAAATTCTACCTTTAGATCAGGTTCAAATCTAGCATTATCATTCAACATGTTATTACTACTTCAATTAACCCATTAAACATCTTAGATTCAACCTTTAATTACAAATAGGGTTTTTAACTCAACTTTAATGCACTTTTCATCATATTACAGTACTTTTTCAATTAGAAACGTAATCAATATTTGATAATATTTTTAATGGATTCCTCTCATTCTGAGGATTAATTTTCATATAAGATTCGTCTAAATCCGAGTTACGGTTTGCTAGATATGAATTTTGCAAGAAAATGTACCTTTCGGACAATAGAAATTTGCCACATAGGCCTCTTCATGCAATGTTGTTGCGGCTTGTTTGAGTTTATAACGGAGTTACACTTTTACCCCCGCTTAAGTAACCAGCCCTTCATCACGCGGAGGGGCAGAAGCGTCATCTGTGTCTATTCTTCTTCTACCTTGCGCAGCCTGGAGCCGCGCCGCCCTAGCCGCGCTCTGCAGCTTCGCGCCGGCCCTTCCTCCCTCTCTGGGCCTCCATCCACGCCAGCAAACGCTCCGCTTCCTCTGCCATGACTCCATGCAACCGACGGGGTCCTCTTCACCCCTCCATGGCGGCTCGCCTTCGTTGGCCAAGCCTGGCATCTGCGGCCGGCCTGAAAGCCCTGCAGCAGGTCGCTATGCGACGGTTGTGACCTGGAGAAGGCGGAAAACCACTTGCAATCCTAGGAGAGATTCATGCCTCCACCAAGATCGCGGCGCACCCGCTCAAGCCCTTGAAACCGCTACGAACTCACTTGGTTAGGATTAGTAGGGAAAAGAAGAAGAAGTATACAACGACTTGAACTCCTTGACTCGACCCCGGATCATACCTCTTATATATGGGAGTGTCCACGAAGCCATAGGTTGGCTTAGCACGAGTCAAGGTGTCCCTTTCCCAAAAGGAATCTAATTCCTTCAAAGAGAAGTATTCCCTCTCTCTCTCTCTCTTATCCTTTTGTAACTCCCTTTTCTTTAGGATTTTGAAATTCCTTTCCTTTACTCCCTTTATTTTCCTTTTAATCCATAGGAACGAAATCCTATTTTCTTTCCATATAAATCACTTTCTTTTTAACCATATTTTCATAATTCATTAATAAGATATCACATTATCCACTTATTTTCCCTTTTTAGTATTTTCTCTTTCTTTCCTCTTTATTGGGACTCCTTGGATCCCAAGACACTCCATTATCTCGAAATTTTCTTTATGGAATACTCATTATCCTTCTAGATGCATCTAAGTGCATTAATTCACATTATCTTGTTTATTTCTTATTAAAATACCTCCTTTTGAGAATTTCTTTTTATTTCTCTTTTATTTTCCTCATTGGCCTTCCTTTCATTATTAGAAACCTCATGGATACGAAATCTCATCAAGAAATCTCATTTATGCCTTTTTTTCATTCATTTTCCACATTATATCATTATTTCCCAATTTATTTCTTAATAAAGAAACACTTAATTAAACTTTTATTTTCTTATTGCTTTCTTTTTGCAACCTTGGACTCCTTGGCACCCAAGGAACCCAAGAGGCACGAAATCCTCTTTGGATTTGCCTTCTAGAGGTTTCTACATATTTCTTTTCTTAAAAATTCAATAATCCATTTATTAATTGAATTTTCTTGTTATCCGGGCCCAATAGCCAATAAAGGCCACAGTACAACATCAAGGCTATTGTAAATAGAAATACATTTATTTGAACCAAATCATATCCTTATTTGTTCAATTATCCTTAGTATGAGAAATTACATTTTCTCACTAATTGAACCCAAAAATTGGGGTTATAACAGGAGGAAACTATAACTCTTGACAACAAGGTCACAACCGTCCTTAGGGTTTACCTTCACATGAGCATGCCTAACTCAGCAGCTACTAAAGCACAAGAAGACCACCTATTAAACTGTGCTAGGATGTACTTGTTCTCTTTCCTCAACATTAGATCAACTAAGTTGCGAGGGGTTCCTTGAACATACCCTTTCCTTTACTTCTACACATGAGGAGTATCATGCTCAAGACTATAGAGACTCAAAACTCATCATGAGAATCAGATACACTACTTCCCCTCTTAGGCCTAGGAACCCTAGGTTCACCTTCGGGTGTCCAACTGCATGATCAATCTCTTGACCACAAATTAAGCATGTCCAAGGTATGTCATGTTCTCCCATGATCCTTTTATATGAGCAACAACTCAAAGTTGAGTCCTCCTCAAGGACAACCAACTAGGTATAAAGCCTCACTACTGGTCACCTAAACTTCTTCAGGGTTAAAGTCACTCTTTGTCTCATCACAGAAGGTAGACACCTTCACCATAGGCACATGGGTTCCAAAAGCATCATCCTCTCTCTAGGGTTTGGTTCCTCTAAAGGCAACCAAGATATCATCATCCTCCAGGGATCAAGCATACAGAAACCACTATCATCCACTTAGGCCACATCATCCTCAACTCCCACTGTTCCTCAAGTTTCGGGGTTTTATGCTTCCAACCTTCTTGCCTGAGGTCCACTCTCTCTCTAGATCTAATCTTACAACCAACCTCTCTATAAGAGGTCCTTTCTTCATGAACGATCAGGCTCATACGCATGCCCCTACTTGAGTGAATACTATGCTCAAACTTACGTTTACTCAAGATTATCCATAACCCCCTTATGCTTATCTCATAAGCCATCCATTATGATTCCTTATCTAGGGTTTCATTCAACTGTCAACACTACTGACGCACTCTGGGTGCATGCTATATCCTACTTGCAACAGGAGCTATCCTTCGCTTAAACATGCACGACCCTTCCTAGGGTTGGGTTGCCCAAGGTACTCAGTCATCTAACCTCTTATGGCATCCCAAAGGCATGTCCAACCAAACACTCGGTCAACATCTTACTCATCATGTCATCTCCCACTATAACCTTCACTTAGGGTTAGGGTTAACCTCATCCTCAGAGGATGTGCTATGTATCTACTTTTAATGGAGGTCTTTACCTCCAAGACTAACTCTCTCTACTCATCCTCCAGCCAAGGAGGTCTATCCTCATGTCTCTCCTGAGAGCAATGAAAACTCATGGCATACGACCTAAGCATGTATCTATTCTTTAGTTTGTGCATACTCTATTAAGTTTATGTCCATGACATCTTATTTACATGTTTTTCATTAATTTGGTGGAGGATTCTCTAGACCTTATTACCCTTACCCATACCTCAAGAGGGTGAGGAGGGGAGAGGAAACCCTAATACTTAAGGTCCTTAACATAATTTGAGTTGAGAAGGGATGAACAAGATGAGAGAGTCCTAAAGGTATCTTATTTCGATTCATACCCTAAGAGTTTGGCCAGGCAGTCACACAGATCCAGGAGTCCTCGTATTCTGAGTAGCACTACGGAGGAAAATATTGCCAGCCCCCAGTCGTGATCCTTTTCTAGACACCTCTGTCTTTGGGATAATCCTCTAATAACTCCCTTGGTTCTACAGAATTTGTAAAATTTAATAATTATTAAATATTAAATGGGGAACCTTCACTCTGATACCAATTGTAATGACCCGGCCTCCCGGTAACCCCAAATTAAGGGATACCCGAAGGTCAGAGCCATTATTCAATTAACAAGATCAAAGGTTCGACAAATATTCAATAATAATTATGAAATTCTGCTACTACTAAACTGAAAACTGGTATAAAATAAAAAATTACTTACCTTTTAAAAGCAGGGATTTCTAAACCTCTATCCATGAATATACTAATCTAACTAATCCTCCTGTGTAAGTTATTTATCATTTAGTTCCACATATGCCACTTTACTATTTGTTCTTTTCATTTGTACCTAAAACGCCGACAAACAAAATGTCGATCAGCAAGAAGCTGGTATGTGGGGGAAACAATAATTGTGCAACTATGTTAACAATGTAGTCAACCAAATATCATTTAACATCCAGGATTACATTTTAATGAATACTACTCAATCCTTGCCTATCCCCTATCTTTGTATCGTCCCTACAGCGGACATGGATACTACCTCTCTCATATGGTAGATCCTTACCCCCATGGTCCTACCATACATGTAGCCAATTCCTAGGGTTATGGAGTCGCATGGCCCTACCCAAAGGTAGCCCAATCCATGACTCATGATGACTTGATGGTCCTACCCCATTGGTAGCCATTTACTAAGTCATTTAATGACCTGATGAACCTACCCCATTGGTAGCCATTTATTAGGTCAATCTATAAAGCTACAGAGGGGACTAGGATCTGAGCTAGTAGGCACATCTCTTATGTGATAGTCATATTCACATTAGAATTTGCATGAATTAAATGCAACCAATAGTTTAAATCAAGTCATCGATAAAACCTCAAAAATCCTCAAGAAACTAATTCAGGTCATTCATAGGCGTAACCACATACCTGATTTGATGATTTCAGAAACATTAGCAAATCCAACCAAGCATGCAATACAAGTAATTCAACAATCACATAATTCCTGAAAAGAATATGTACTCTATGTTGGGTTTTGGAGGAGGCAGAGAAGCAGCGGAAACAAAAACTTTTCTCCCCAACCCCAAAACAAAAGGAATCGCGTCAACATATATATAATAGGAAAGATGGTTTGTGAATCATACCTTGTCCCGAGGCTTGCTCGGCGACAGAACCTCGCGCCTTGCATGGTCTTCACCTCCGGTCTTGGACGGTGTCTGTGCAGCTCCTGGTCGCACCGGGACTCACGACTCCTCCTCCTACCGGACTGTCGGATGACAATTGTCCTCCTAAGCGGCAGTGACCTCCTGCCTCTGAAGTAGTCCACACGGACCACCTGGAACTCCACTCTCCTTGTCCCACAAGGAAGTGGAAGGAGTCACACCCTCATGTTGGCGTACTAGTCGCCAACACACTCTCCTACTGTCAATTGCAACTGCAGTTGTCCTTCCCTTGCTGCACCTCCCTTTGCGGGAAGCACTTGCTCGGGCTCTCTCTCAGTTACCAAAACCAAAGAGAACGACAACTTTGCAGAGCAATCAACTTGCACTGAGTTGTACTCTGAGAATCCCCCAATACCCCTATATATATAGGCGGGTCATGGGACATGGTTCTCTGTCCCCGACAATATGGGACTAAAGGCAGGAGTAGAAGGGTTCGAGATTTTCCACAAAAGCAACCAACTCGCAACCTGAACCGATCGATTCACAAGTGAACAGGTCAGTTGGAGCACCAACCGATCGGTTGGGACACCTCAACCGGTCGGTTCACAAGTGAACCAGTCATTTGGTGGTCCTGGTCGATCCCGGATTGACTTTCTTTCTTTTATTTCTAATTGGTATCGAATACCAATCCTTGTTCCAATCAAATTGGGCAAGTGAAATGCAAGGAAAATTCTCACCAATCCTACTTTCCCAAGTTGCTCGGTTGCACTAGTCCAACCGATCGGTTCAACACTTGAACCACTCATTTCATTCTGTGCACGAGACGATCAGTTCAACAATTGAGCCGACCGGTTCAGCAACCTCAGCCGACCGTTTCATTACATGAACCGATCTGTTGGGAGTGCAAGTTGTGCAGAATCAGTCAAATGTGATTTCAATCAATCCGATACTCCAATCAATGCGTCCAACACCTTGAACATTATGATATTGAGCTATCGATTGAGTGAGTGTTTAATTGAACTACTAAACTCCTTTAGTAATCAATCTAAACATTGCTTGTGGACAAAACTCCTCTTCCAGGTTAGATCCTATGTGTGTGAGCCTGCAGGTCCATTTCACGTTGGCAGTGAAAGTCCATAACACTTATGACTTCCCAAGAAAAGAGCGGTGTCTAGTCACACATCATTGCTACCCAAGTGAAATAGAAAGTTGGAGAACAACCTTAATCCCTACAATCCGTCAATGGTGTTACAGTGAATGTAGAATTCCTTTGTCACTGATATCCAGAATGAACTCGAGGCATGGAACAATCATCCTGTCAATGTTCATTAATTTCCTTGATCTCAGAGTAGACCGAGTGAGATGTGTATGACATCAATATCACATATTGATTCATACGTGCATGTGCATGCCTTTTCTCAATCCTACTCATCAAGTGGCCAAGGATATCAAACTCCCTCAGGAGGGACAAATCCCATATCTATCACTCACCCCTCAAAAGCCCCATGTGTCAAAGCCACCCAATCATCACCTTTATAACAACCCATGTTTCAGGACTGCGTTTGATGATGTCAAAGTGTACCCAACGACATGTGTTGAGTGTAGTGATTTCAGGTCTAAGAATCACACTCACCATCATCACTGTGAGAGCTGATTGTGACTACCAAGTCATGGTTCCATGTGTCACTCTCACGGTGGGTTTGTCTGGTATCTTGTTCTCTAACAAGTACCTATGTGCTTGGTTTGATATCACTATATAATGACTAATGAGATTCTGTCATCAACCAACACACAATCTAGTCTTCAGTGTTATTGATGTCTATGGTTATTTCCACAATAATAACCGACTAGGGACTAAACAAGAATGTATACTCTTAACATCCATATGATCTCATCGTTTAGGTCATGAACCTAAAAGCATACGTCATTGAGTAAAACCATTCTTTAGACATCTATCATGTTACACCATCATCTCAGAAACAGTTTAAACATATAGATTGGAAATTGCCTTTATTATTATTCAAATCATTTACAAAGTATCCCATTACAATCATCACATGACTTGCTCTATGGCATACATACCAACAGACTCCCACTTGCACTTAGATCCAGTCACCAAGGAAACACAGTCCTTGTGACCTAGCATGACCATCATGCTTCTGCTGAGAAAGGGCCTTAGTCAGTGGATCAACTATGTTGTCTTCAGTTGGTACTTTGAAAATCTTCACATCTCCTCACTGTATGATTTCTCGTATGAGATGGAAGCGCCGTAGTATGCGCTTGGACTGCTGATTTGATCTGGGCTCCTTAGCTTGTGCAATAGCTCCATTATTGTCACAATAAAGCTCAATTGCATCACAGCTACTGGGAACTACACCAACTTCGGAAATGAACTTCCTGATCCACACAGCCTCCTTTGTTGCATGTGAAGCAGCAATATACTCGGCCTCTGTAGTAGAATCGGCAACTGTTTCTTGCTTGGAACTCTTCCAGCTCACAGCTCCATTATTAAGGCAAAACACAAATCCTGACTGTGATCTGTAATCATCTTTATCAGCTTGGAAGCTTGCATCGGTGTAACCCTTTACAACCAGCTCTTCCTCGCCACCGTACACAAGAAACTGATCCTTAGTCCTTTGCAACTACTTGAGGATGTTCTTTACGGCTGTCCAGTGAGCATCCCCGGGATCTGACTGGTACCTACTTGTCATGCTGAGAGCATACGAGACATCTGGGCGTGTGCACAACATAGTGTACATGATGGATCCAATGGCTGATGCATATGGGATCCCATTC